>QLTV01014916.1:6943038-6954202 GCA_003457575.1 Thermophis baileyi | reverse complement strand
CTGTGCTCCATGGGGTCGCAAAGGGTTGGACATGACTTAGCGACTGACCAATAGCAATAGCAATAACACTTAAACTTATATACCTCTTTTACAGCCCTCTCTAAGCGGTTTACAGAGTCAGCATATTGCTCCCAACGATCTGGGTCCTCATTTTACCGACTTCGGAAGGATGGAAGGCTGAGTCAATAGCAATAACAATAAGACTTATATACCACTTCACAGTGCTTCACAGCCCTCTCTAAGTGGTTTACAAAGTCAGCCTATTGCCCCCAACAATCTGGGTTCTCATTTTACCATCCTCGGAAGGATGGAAGGCTGAGTCAACCTTGAGCCTGGTAAGATTTGAACTGCCGAACTGCAGGCAGCCGGCAGTCAACAGAAGCAGCCTGCAGTACTGCATTCTAACCACTGCGCCACCACGGCTCTTAAGATATGCCTTAAACCATCCAGGAATTTGAATAACTTCATGGATGTAGCCATGCCATATTTTTTTTTGGGGGGGGGTATATTTATTCAATTTCTATAGGCCCGTTTCACTCTCACACGATTCTATACAACTCTACAGGAAAAGTGATCTATTACTAGTTTTTTTTTTTTAAAAAAGAAAAATTCCCAGTCCATGTTACAGATCTGGGATTCCCTTGGTTGGTTCTCATTTAGCCCAGATAAACCCACCACCTGCTTCAGGTAACACTGATATCCAAGAAGGGTCGTGAGAGTATTCTGAAAGTAGAACAGAGAACAATAGGGTTGCAAGGGACTTTGAAGGTCTTCTAGTCCAACCCTCTGCTCAAGCAGGAGACCCTATACATTCTTGACAAATGGATGTCCAATCTCTTCTTAAAAACCTCCAGTGTTGGAACACCCAGAACTTCTGGAGGCAAGCCATTCCATGGGTTAGTTTTTCTCAGCAACAGGAAATTTCTCCTTAATTCTAGGTTGGATCTCTCTTTGATAAGTTTCCATGTGTTACTTCTTTTCCTGCTTTCAGGTGCTTTGGAGAATAGGTTGACCCCCTCTTCTTTGTGACAGTCCTTCAAGTACTGGAAGACTGCTATCAAGTCACCCCTAATCTTACTCTTCATTAGACTAGACATGCCTAGTTCCCTCAATCGTTCATCGTAGAATCTCACTCATGCAAGAAGAGTTGAACAAGAGGTCAAATAAGATTTTTTTCTTCTTCTTCAAAAGAAAGCGAGAGACAGAGTGGTGGTAGGATGTTGGGTTTAGACCAAAAGTACCTTCAGCCACTGAGTGGCTCTGGACCAGGCAATCTTTCTTGGCCTAGCCTACTTTACAGGATTGTGGTTGTGAGTAAAATCGGAGGAGCCATGAGCTCCTGAAGGAAAGCAAGAATATACATTTAACCAACATATAAATAACAAATGTAGGGCCAGAGAAGGGCAAACTCCCAACTTGCCACCCTGTAGACCAGAGGTCTTCAAACTTGGCAACTTTAAGACTAGTGGACTAGCTGGCTGGAGAATTCTGGGAGTTGGAGTTGAAGTCCACAAGTCTTAAAGTTGCCAAGTTTGGGGACCCCTGCTGTAGACACACAATGGAGATACACAAACCTCTCTAGACTATTAAGAAGAATACTTGCATAATTCCCATCCGGATGTTGATGCATTTTATCTTAATCCTTGTTGCTTTCTGCAAATGTAACAGAAACCCAAATATTTCTGAAACGACACTCTACAAAATATCTTGTCAACATCCCAGGATCATTCTTAATGCTCTCCATATTATGTGCGAAGGAGAAAAGGCCGATCCTTGTGATGTTTAACTTTTGATTTAACCCTTTGAATTTTAATTGCTTTGTATGATCTTTTTTTTCTTTTTTTACATTACACTGTAAACCACCCAGAGTTGCTGTTATCAGTGAGATGAGGGATATAAACATGTACCCTGTTTCCCCCAAAATAAGACATCCCCTGATAATAAGCCCAATCGGGCTTTTGAGTGCATGGCAATAAGGCCAAGCACTTATTTCAGGGTTCAAAAAAATATAAGACAGGGTCTTATTTTCGGGGAAACACGGTAATAAATGAAGGATTCTGCTCAGCAACTTTGAATGAGCAAGATTAGTTTGCTTCCTACACAGGTTCAACTTTCGTGGTCTCCCTTCCACACAGGATCTCAAAAGAAAAAAGAGAACTGTTTTTAACTGCCATCCGTTGTTTAATCTCTAGGAACCGTTCAAGGCTTTCTTTAACAACGTCTCCTGGGATGAAACTGGCACACGTTGCCCAGCACCTGTGACAACTCCCAAGTGTCGTTTACCAGCCAATGTGCCAACTTGTGTCCCTGTGACTAGGAAACAGCCACCTGTGGTTTGTTCTGAGCATATTCTCATAGGCAGGAATCTAGCTGATTAGCAACCCCCTCTCCATTTTCAGTGTAAGGCAAACCACAGGGACAATTTCTGATTAGATGGGTCTGGCAATGCAGTCTTCCAACAGGTAAAGGGCTGCCACACAAAGAAGAGGGGATCAATCTATTCTCCAAAGTACCAGAAGGCAGAAGAAGAAGCAATGGATGGAAACTAAGCAAGGAGAGAAGCAACCTAGAAATAAGGAGAAATTTCCTAACAGTGAGAACAATCAACCAGCGGAATGGCTTGCCTTCAAAAGTCGTGGGTGCTCCATCACTGGAGGTTTTTAAGAAGAGACTGGACAGCCATTTGTCCAAAATGGTATAGGGTTTCCTGATTGAGCAGAGCGTTAGACTAGAAGACCTCCAAGGTCCCTTCCAACTCCGTTTTTCTGTTTATCTGAACACGGCAATTGCTTTGAAATGTTCATTCTCAATTCACTGGCAGCTTTTGAATTCCTTTTGAGCCACGGGCATGAAGTCGGTGGCTTCAAACGTTACCAGAAAAGTGAGCTGCACCTTTATTTTTCTACGTCTGGGTTAAAGAACCAAGACCTCCTTGCCCCGAGGAGCTTGCAATCGTTCCCCACATTTGGGAGAGGCAACCTTAAGCGAGAAAAGTTGAGAACAGTAGACTGACTGGCTCCTTTTCACTGGCCGATTCACTACAGTGCGGGGCAAATATTGCCTTGTGATATCTCCACAAACTAAGCAGCGAACGTTGGAAAAGTGCCCAAATGAACAACATCCGTCTGCAGTTGTAGGTGAGCTATTTTTCAGGAAGCAGAGCAAAATGCCCACAAAACACAGCCTCCAGTTACAAGTTAGCGAGCGTTTGCGTGAAAGAACCACATGCTAAGAATCTTTGAGTCAAAAAAATGTTTGCACACCTTCCCGTATGGAGGCTGAAAGTCCCTGCACTTGTTATGTCTGTCTTTGCTGTCAAGAGAGACCCAAGAATGCAGCTGCTGCAACTCTCCTATTTCTAAATAAAACTGTTCAAAGGCGGTGTATTTTCATTGCCTCCAAAGGACTGAAACGGCTCCTGTTATTATGTTTATTTACCCAACGGCAGCCAAACCAAACCAGAAAGGGCAGTTTGAAGCAGGAACGAAACAACTCGCTTGGACGGCAAAAGAAAGGAAAAACTTCAACCTCTGTTTAACATTTGAGTTACTACGTTCTCCCATGGTAGCCAGAACAGCTAAGAATATTCCCACGCCTGACTTTTAACAACTTGCCTAGAGTAGACTGGAGATCAATCAAGTTTTGGGGGTGTTTTTTTTCCCCCCATTCAACTTTTCTTTAAGAGAGTTTCAAATATTACCGGCTCGCCCTTGGAAAGGGAGCGAAAAGGAAGGAAGCACAAGCAATAGGAAGGAGAAAAACAAAATCTTTCTTACCCTCATGGCTTTCTGGAGTATGTACATAGGTTTTCTGGCAGGTATAACCCAGGTTAGCCCAGCATTGTAGTTTCAGCTTAAGAGGAGAGGGAATGAAAGAGAAAGAGAGAGCAGCTCTCTCAGTCCAGCAACTCTTCCCGCCAGCTCAGATCTAAAATAACAAAGCTTGCAAGCATCCCATTTCCAGACTGGCTCTGACGTCAGCAGCTGCCTCAACCCACTGTTGGCTGAGCCGGAGGCATGTCGGATTCAAAAGGAGAGCTGGGTGACCCCATCTGTCTTTTGTGCCAGCCTTGGAAATTCGGGGGGGGGGGGAAGGACCCTTCTCAGCTCTCCTTTTTGGAAACAGACGGGTCGGGGCTCCGAGCACTCCTGCTCGGTGTCTTTCCTTGAGTTTTTGCTAGCTCAGAAAGTCCAGGACAGGGTAGCAAGGAAAAAAAGGAGCCAGTTGCCTGGAAGTTACATGACAGAAATACAGCTACTCCTCGACTTACGACCACAACGGGGCCCAACATTTATATGTTGCTAAGTGAAACATTTGTTAAGTGAGTTTTGTCCCATTTTACGACCACTGTTGTGAAGTGAGTTGTTGCAATTGTTTAGTTAGTAACACGGCTGTGAAGTGAATCTGGCCTTCCCCATTGACTTGGCCTGTCAGAAGATCGCAAAAGCTGATCTGACTTTTTTCAGTGACACTGTAACTTTGAATGGTCACTAAATGAAGTAACTTGAGGGCTACCTCTAACAGAGTTGGAAGGGACCTTGGAGGTCTTCTAGTCCAACCCCTTGCTCAAGCAGGAAATCCTATATGATTTCAGATGGATGGCTGTCCAATCTCTTCTTAGAAACCTCCAGTGTTGGAACATCCACAACTTCTGGAGGCAAGTTGTTCCACTGATTAACTGTTCTAACTAAAATTTATCCTTAGTTATAGGTTGCTTCTCTCCTTGATTAGTTTCTATCCATTGCTTATTGTCCTGCCTTCAGGTGCTTTGGAAAATAGGTTGACCCCTCTCATCTTTGGCGCAGCCCCTCAAATATTGGAACACTGCTATCATGCCTCCCCTAGTCCTTCTTTTCACTAGATTAAACATACCGAATTCCTGCAATTACATCTATAGGATTATCTGGTAGGGTCCCATTCAACTGTGTTGAACTTTTGAATCAAGGAGAAAAATTTTAATTCCTCTAAGGAATGAGGATTATGGAGCATGCTGAAACATAGAATAGATAGAATAGAATAGAGCTGGAAGGGATCTTGGAGGTCTTCTAGTCCAGCCCCCTGCTCAAGCAGGAGAAACTATACCATTTCAGATAAGTGACTGTCTAGTCTCTTAAAAACCTCCAGTGATGGAGCGCCCACAACTTCTGGTGGCAAGCTGTTCCACTGGTTAATTGTCCTTACTGTTAGGAAGTTTCTCCTTAATTCCAGGTTGTTTCTCTCTTTGGTTAGTTTCCAACCATTGTTTCTTTTCCTGCCCTCCAGTGCTTTGGAGAATAATTTGATCCCCTCTTCTTTGTGGCAGCCCCTCAAATACTGGAATACTGCTATCATGTCACCCCTAATTCTTCTTTTCTTCAGACTAGCCAAACCCAAAACCTGCAGCCGTTCGTCATATGGTTTAGTCTCCAGGCCTTTGATCATCTTAGGAAAAGTAAAAGATAATGTAAGCAATAAAAGCCTTCCAATCTCCTGTCCTACTTCCTTGCCCATCCCATCCCATATATTATCACATGTTCATTTTGTGATGGGACAAAACTGCATTTCGAGGCACCACTTTTAAGAGGAGGCAAAGTTCATTCAAGCTTCCCCATTAATGAGTCCTTTGGAAGCTCTAAAATTATTCCTTTTTAAGTCCCATGCCACTCATATTCAGGGGGCTGAAATCCAGCTCTGTGTGTTTACTTTCGTCGCTGCCGGTTTGCTCAGTGTCGTGCCGCGCGGGTGCGCATGCGCAGTGCTAAAACAAAGCTTCTGCGCATGTGCAGAAGCGAAAAACAAGATGGCGGTGCCTACACCGCTGCCAAAAGAACCGGCTCGGGGGCGTGGCCAGGCTGCCGTTACTGCCGGTTCAGAGAACCAGTCCCTATTTTTACTACTGGTTCTATAGTACCGGTCCGAACTGGCAGGAACCCACCTCTGGTGTTTATTTAGAAATGAGGACTAGGTTCCATGCATTTACACCTAGGGAAATGTAGCGCAGGAGGGGAAGACCTAGTGGGTGACTCAGGTATGCTGGAAGTTTCTCCAAATATTTACATGAAAACTTGTTGATTTGAAATTTGGGCAGGCGTGAAATGCCACTTAAAGAGATTTGGAGTAATTGGTATTTGGTAATCACTATTTAGTCACATTTTAATTTAACCTCAGGTCAAAACTGTCAATTGTTTGCTGTGCCCCGGTGAAATTCACTGTGTCAGGGAAGTTTGCTTCTAAAAACTTGCATGTTTGAATGTAATTAGACACCTCCACTGTTTGAATTCTTGGCATGCTTTGTGTATATCTGATTAAAAAAAACAACTATGACTCGGAAAGTAAATGACTTTTCTGCTTGTTCTAAAGAAAACTTGGGGGGGGGAAGGGTCACATGATTATTTTTTTCATCTTGAATGCTCCCGGTTGGAGAAGGACACAACTGACTGTTGTGCTTTCCTCTGGCTGTATAAAGGCCAGGGTTTTTGGGTCCACCTAAAAGGGGCTTTTCTTAACACTGCATTGATAAGAAGCAGGATTTTCAAGCGAGATGGCGAAGGAGAACAAAGGGCATTTTCTTCACGAAAAGTATATTATTTATGTCCTTGGCTTGCTGCTTGAAATCAGTGGGCCAAAATTTGTACTTTCTACACTTGGGCTGTCCCAATGTATTTTTTTCTTCCCACCTGCCTTATTGTGAAGCTGTTTGTTCAAGGTGCAACAGACCCCTTGCTTGGAAACTCATGAAGATTATTTGAGCCCATTATTAATACTGGTAATACTGATTTGGTAACATAGCTCCCTAGATGTTTTTCTTGGTTCTCCCTGGAAAAGGCTACAGCTTAAATTGGAGCATTTCTGATCCAGCTAATAACCAAGCTGTTCGGCTTAAATAGTCCTGTAATAAAATGAAAAAAGATTGACATGGCTTAGGAAAGAGGGAGAGGGAGGGTGAGGGAGGGAGGGTGAGGGCAGGGAGGAGGAGGAGGAGAAGCAGAAGGAGGAGGAGAAAGGAAAAGGAAAAGGAAAAGGAGGAGGAGGAGGAAGAGGAAGAGGAGGAGAAGGAGAAGGAGGAAGAGGAGGAGGAAGGGGAAGAAGGGGAAGGGAGGAGGAGGAGGAGGAGGAGGAGGAGGAGGAGGAGGAGGAGGAGGAGGAGGAGGAGAAGAAGAAGAAGAAGAAGAAGAAGAAGAAGAAGAAGAAGAAGAAGAAGAAGAAGATGATTTGGTTTGGGACCTTATTATTTGGGACAAATTACTTATTGATTTGTTTAATTAAATTAAATTGATAGAGCTGCCCAAGTCTGGATGGCTTACGATAAAAACAATCATTTTTTTTAAAAAAAGAATGAACTGCATGAACTGATTAATTTAATAACACCCCCCCCCAAAAAAAAGTTTCCTCATCTCAGGACTTGGGGAAGTGCCAGGTTTTCAAGGCTTACTTAAGGAAGGACAGGTTGTGATATTCTGAAATAAATGAGGAAGAAAATGAACGTAACATGATCCAAGGATTAAATTGTGGGCTGGCTATGTCAGTTAATATATTTTAAGTACACCTGTAGCATCAACAGCCGAAATCAACTGACACTATGCTCCAGTTCTCTATTATCTTGACCCGAGACTTTGATTTCCTCCTATGTCATCGGGACGCGTGCAGTAAAATCTACCTTGCCTTGGCTGATCTCAAATATCTAATACTGGATAGCACACCACTAGGAAATCCCAAGCTGGGAGCTCAAAACAAAAAACAATCTGGAAAAAATGTGGTATTCCTACGGTCTATTTCCTAACTGTGGTTGAGAAAACTGCAGAGTTGCCTAGAAGGAACCCACCTGGATTCAAAGAAAGCTACTTTCAATTATAAACCTTGTGACCAGATGAGCCATTGTTTTTGTTTTTGTGCGAAGACGAGCCGCCTTCAAGAAGAATTCGATAGCTCTCTTAATGGGCTCCGTGACCCAAACGATCCAAATAGGGAGGCAGTCAAGAACATAGCAAGAACAGGGTGTTGCTAGTAGGCAGGAAGAACTGGCTTGGTGAGTCAATTTTGTTTGGCCTTGGTTTCGTGCCAATTTTTTTTTTCTTTTACTTAATGCTCCTTCGGTTGCTTAGTGCTCCTTTTCCAAGCTACTCTCTGTTTAGTTTGACAATTCATGACTAATACTCGAGCCATTTAGTACAGTATTTATACTGTTAAATGCCAATCATATGATATTTTAACAACAGCTAAAAGTACTTGGCAGTTACGGCTGGGTTCCCATTTCATGCTGACCTGTGTTTTCCAGAACAAGCCACGATTGGCTGTGATTACACACGCCAAGTTGTAAACCGCACATTGCAGGGTCCTGCTTCTTTTTGAGACACCTTTTTAAGCAAAGGAGATGTCAATTGTGCTTTGTTTCAGCTTTGTGGATTGTGTAGTTGGTAAACAGGTTTCTTGGTTATGAATAGCATGCAAAGCTAGGAACCAGCGAATTAGCGTCTAGCATTAAGTCTGAATGTAATTCGAGATTGTTCCAGGGGTGGGTTCTAACTTACCTCGCTGCTGGTTCGCTTCCTCCCGTGCCGCATGGGCGCACCGCATGGGCGCGTGCACGCTTTGCGCATGCACGCATGCGCAGTGCTGAAAAATCCAAAACAAATTCCCCCCCCCCAAAAAAGCTGAAAACAAGATGGTGACGCATGTGCAGTGCCGGAAACTCGGCTTCTGCGCATGCGCAGAAGAAAAAAACCACAGGGGCGCACGCGCGCTTTGCGTGCACGTGCATGCGCAATGCCAAAAAGTCCAATTTTTTTTAAAAAAAGCCAAAAACAAGATGGCAGTGCACGCGCAGTGCTGGGGACTCAGCTTCTGCACATACGCAGAAGAAAAAAACTAGTAAAAAAATTCAAAAAAATAAAATTCAAAAAAAAATTCAAAAAAAAAGATGGCGGCGCCCACAGACCGGCACCGACCAAACCGGATCCGTGACGTCACTGTGACATCACCAGCGGGTCGCTACCGGTTCAAGCGAACCGGTCCGAACCGGGAGGAACCCACCTCTGGATTGTTCCTATGCGTTGTAAAATATTTTGTGCTTGTTTTTTCAACACCAAGTCCATTTATTTGTAATATGCAATTTGCACAGTTCTATATGCACTTTCTGACAAGTAAGTTCCACTGAGTGAACAGGGGAACATTTCAGAAATAAGCAGGCATAGAAATTATCCCAAAGTGCTTTCCAAAAGGCAACGGGACTTTCTTGGTTTCTCCTTGAAAACGTTTTGCTCCTCATCCAAGAAGTTTCTTCAATTCAGAACTGAAGAAGAACTGAACTAAAGAAGCTTCTTGGATGAGAAGTGAAATGATTGCATCCAGTTTTGGCTGTCACGATATAAAAAAAGATGTTGAGACTCTAGAAAGAGCAACAAAGATGATTAGGGGACTGGAGGCTAAAACATATGAAGAACGGTTGCAGGAATTGGGTATGTCTAGTTTAATGAAAAGAAGGACCAGGGGTGACATGACAACAGTCTTCCAATATTTAAGGGGCTGCCACAAAGAAGACCTCAACCTATTTTCCAGAGCACCTGAAGGCAGAACATGAAGGGATGGAAACTAATCAAGGAGAGAAGCAACCTAGAACTAAAGAGAAACAGTTAGAACAATTAACTAGTGGAAAGATTTGCCTCCAGAAGTTGTGGGTACTCCAACACTGGAGGTTTTTAAGAAGAGATTGGACAACCATTTGTCTGAAATGGGATAGGGTCTCCTGCTTGAGCAGCGGGTTGGACTAGAAGACCTCCAAGGTCCCTTCCAACTCTGTTATTCTGTTATTTCAAGGAAAAATCCAAGAAAGTCCAGTTGCCTTTTGAAAAGCACCATTGACCCGTAGGATTGAGAATCTCCATAGCCATGGAAATTGTGGTACAGATTTACATTAAGTAGATTTCATCCATCCACAAATGTGTACCTAGTTGTACACAAATACATACACAACCTTATATATAGAATGTAAGTTATGACATATTTTTACTGATAAATAGTATGCTCCCTCCCATATTTGGGTATACCAGGTGATTTAACTGGGAAAAAAACCCCATAAGATATAATGTAAGTTATATAGATATATACCCCATGCAACTGATGGTGGCTAACTAACTAAAAAAATAGTATGCACATTTTGTCAGTGTTCTTATTTCTGTTCTATAATGATTTTCTTTTTAAGTCAAGTAGGAGAAGATGAACTAAGATAATTGCTGGAAGTCAAATATAAATTGGAGGTTGAATTACAGTGTGCTGCATGCAATTTACTTAAAGGTACTTGGATGAATTGCCTGTCTGATTTCCTATCGAAGTGTAACAAGTAATTACAACAGCCTCAATTTACATTCTTCCAACCTAGACTGCTTTCTTAATTACAAAGGAAATAACTCTGGCATATGCCATTTACCTCCTTTTATTAAATCCATAGGACAATTTTTAGACTTGTTTTGTAACCTCTGGCTTTTACAGGATGCGACGCCTGCCTGGAACTGATGCTCAGGCTAATCCTTGGATAGACAGAAACTTTTGCTGTTTCTTGGATGTTGCAGTTCTTAGCAACACAAAACAGGAATTAAATTGGGGGCTGGAAATTCACCTTCAAAGGTGTATTTTGGGGAGATACATTTAAATACCTGTCTTTTTAAGTTTATATATATATATATATATACATATATATATACATATATATATACACTAAAATCCAAGACAAAGAACAAGAAAACGGAAAAGCCCTCCTCCCATACATAAAAGGAACCACAGACAGAATCAGCAAGATCCTCCACAAACATAACATTAAGACAACATTCTGCACAAACCGTAAAATATCCTCCATCCTAAGAAACCCCAAAGACCAAATTGAATTAGAAAACCAAGGAGTATATGAAATCCCTTGCACCGCCTGCTCCACCACTTACATCGGACAAACCAACAGAAGAATAAGTGCACGCATAGAACATAATAATTCAATCAAATAATAGAAACAAACTTCTTCCCTAGTCCAACATCTCAAAGCCACAGGACACAACATTAACTTTAAAGAAACCAGAACTATCGCCAAAACAGAACACTTTTACAACAGAATAATCAGAGAAGCCATAGAGATAGAAAAACGCCCACATAGCATGAATAAATGAGATGACACCTCCCGCCTACCAGCCATTTGGAAACC
>QLTV01014916.1:6915915-6930597 GCA_003457575.1 Thermophis baileyi | reverse complement strand
AGATAGATAGATAGATAGAAGATAGATAGATAGATAGATAGATAGATAGATAGATAGATAGATAGATAGATAGATAGATAGATAGATAGATAGATAGACAGACAGTCAGACAGACAGACAGACAGACGACAGACAGACAAAGAGAGATGATAGAGAGAAAGGGGGATAGATGATAGACTAGAGCAGTGATGGCTAACCTTTTGGTCGCTGAGTGCAGAAAGCGTGCGCATGCATGCGCGAAAGCACACATGCGTGAGCGCGCACCCATAATGTAATGCATGTGCGACCCCCGTGTGCCCCACCCCCTGTGCATGCGCGCACAACCCACACACATGCGCACATGACCCCCGCATGCGTGCATGACCCCCACACGTGCGCGTGATCACCCACGTGTGCCCCGCCCCCTGCGCATGCACACATGACCCCGGTGTGTGCACCCCGCCCCCACGCATGCACGCACATCTTCTGCATGCACCCCGCCCCCGCACATGTGCGGCAGAGACCTGAAAACCAGTTGGCCAGCAGGAGGCGCACGCTTATGCACGGTGGAGCTGAGCTGGGGCGATGGCTCACATGCCCACAGAGAGGGCTCTGCGTGCCACCTGTGGCACGCGTGCCATAGGTTCACCATCACGCGTCTAACTCCTTAGCATCAGAGCGCGTTAATTAATATAATACTGTATAAGAAATACTAATGATCTGATGGTCATTTCGAAAAATCCTTTCTTAGTGAGCACCTAAAAACCAAGAGGAACATATGTGCCAAGTTTCAAGTTTGTAGGCTTTACAGTTCTGGAGATTTCGTGATGAGTGAGTGGTATTTGGCTTTTATATAGAGAGAGAGATTAGAGAGTTTGAACAATTTCCAGCCTATAGATGCTGTTGAAGAAGAATCACAGACAGCAGAAAGTACACATGGGGAAGAGATTTCTTTTCCCTGCCTTCTCTAAATAGTACGCTCAACATTCAACAATACAGCAATATCATCTACAGATGGCCATATCTCAAGATAGTGCCTGAAAGATAAGCATGACATTATTGCGAGTATCCTGTATTTGGACCAGTGGAACAGCGCATGTGATGTGGAAAGGCTTGGAATTGAGAACAGGAAGATGGTCGAGATTGATTGTAGCTGTAGAAAGGATGCAGCTGGGTAAGATTTCCTTCGGCTTTTTATCTCAGCTCTGCCCCAAGAGTCGTCATCTTCGCTCATTACCTACCTTCCATTTCCATGGCTCTTTATCACTGTGGGCCATTCAGAGGTGGTTTCCTGAAGTTGCTAGCAATGAGTACTGGGAATTATTTGATCATCATTGCTGCATTGGTAATTATGGATCTGGATATTTTGTCTGTCTGTCTGTCTGTCTGTCTGTCTGTCTGTCTCTAGCTATCTAGCAATCTATCATCTAACTAGCTATCATCCATCTATCATCTATCTATCTATCTATCTATCTATCTATCTATCTATCTATCTATCCCGATCTATATATCATCTATCTAGTCCTGTGATGGCGAACCTATGGCACATGTGCCACAGGTGGCCGGCAGAGTCCTCACCGCGCATGCGTGTGCGCCTCCCGCTGGCCAACTGGTTTTCGGGTCTCTGCCGCAGATGTGCGGGGGTGGGGTGCATGCGGGAGATGCACATGCATGCGCAGGGGCGGGGCACACATGGGGGATCACGTGCACATGTGTGGGGGGTCACACATGAATGCACGGGGTGGGGCGCATGGGGGGTCACACATGCATTACATTATGGGTGTGCACTCGTGCACATGTGCTTTCATGCATGCATGCGCGCGCTTTCAGCACTCGGCAACGAAAAGGTTAGCCATCACTGAGTTAGATGTTCTACTCCCCCTCCGCACCTGAAAAGAACTCTGTTCTAACTGCCAGTTGCCTTATATTAACACACTCTGATGCTACCCCTTCGCTAAACCGGGCATGGGCGTGGCCAGCGCGTGACTCATCCGGCCTGCGGGCTGGGAGTTTAGACATTCTACTCCCCCTCCTCACCTGAAAAGAACTATGTTCCAACTGCCAGTTGCCTTATATTAACACGCTCTGATGCTAAGGAGTTACACATTCTACATAAATTTTCAAGCTTTAAGTGTCAATGTATCAAGCCCGATCCATAACTACTCATTAATTTTCAAGTTTTAACTGTCAATTTATCAAGCACGATCACATAGTTTCGTAGCGAAGCACAGGTATCCAGCTACTAGTTGCATTATAAACATATACTATGCTATTGTGTTCAATTTTTGATATGGTCAAAACCACATCTTCAAACCAATCTCTGCCCCCTCTCCCCCAAAAAATGACCAACAGATGTGCGGCAATGTAGACGCTAAGCCAGTTAAACCTGGTTGGAAAAGGCACACCGGTGCGAGTGTGAAAAACAACACATCCCCTAAATCTGTCTTGTCTCAGTTGCTGCACAACACTCTCTGTTCATGTCAGATTTATTTCTGGAACCCACCTAGGAAAGCGATAATTTATTTTTCATTGTTGACCTTTAGCTGGGAGTTCCACCAACGTAAGAAGAAAATAGGGACGTGGTAGCTCAGTGGCTAAGACGCTGAGCTTGTCGATCAGAAGGTCGGCCGTTCAGCGGTTTGAATCCCTAGTGCCGAGTAACAGGGTGAGCTCCTGTTACTTGTCCCAGCTTCTGCCAACCTAGCAGTTCGAAAGCACGTAAAAAATGCAAGTAGAAAAATAGGGACCATTTTGGTGGGAAGGTAACAGTGTTCTGTGTGCCTTCGGCATTGAGTCATGCCGGCCACATGACCACGGAGACGTCTTTGGACAGCGCTGGCTCTTCGGCTTAGAAATGGAGATGAGCACTGCCCCCTAGAGCCGGGAAGGACTAGCACGCATGTGCAGGGGGAACCTTTACCTTTAAGAAGAAAATGGGAACGTTCTGACTTCTGTGGATAGTTCATTTTGTGCTTTCCGTGGTGTTAATGGACATTGGAAAGGGCAAAGTGCCATGAAGTAGCACTTATAGCCACTTAACTCAGAGTGTTATTCTAGTTGCAATTATTTGAACTGGAATTGCTAGTGCAGTTGGAAACATCTCTTCAAAGCCCATAGCACTTCACAACATCTCTGGTCGCTTAATTTGCACAGATAGCAGAAGAACGGAGAAACAGTCTGGAGAGCAAGAAGTGATTTTTATCTGGTCTTATTTTATTCCAGGATTTCAAACTGTGCAAAGAGTTCATCTCACCCTAAGAAAGTGCACCAGATTAAATAGACGTTTGGGGCCTGATGTTTCTCACTCCCTCTTTTAAACATGAAATAGCCTACATTGAAATGGCTTTTGGTTAAGGCACAGCTAAGAAGAATGTCCTTGAGACTCTAGATACAATGGACTCAGATCTCTAGGTCTGAGTTAGAAAAGTACAGGAAGTCCTTGACTTACGACCACAGTTGATCCCAACACTTCTGTTGCTAAGCAAGGCAGCTGTTAAGCGGGTTTTGCCCTGTTTTCCGACCTTTCCTGCTACGGGCGTTAAGTGATTCAGTGCAGCTGTTAAGTTAGTAATCCGGTTGTTAAGTGAATCTGGCTTCCCCATTGACTTGGCTTGTCAGAAGGTCGCAAAAGGGATCACGTGACCTTGGGACACTGTGACCGTCATAAATCTGAGCCAGTTGCCAACCGTCCAAATGTAAATCACGTGACCAAGGGTGTGTGTGTGCTGCAATGGCCATAAGCGTGAAAAACGGTCATAAGTCACTTTTTCAGTGCTGTTGTAACTTTGAATGGTGACGGAACAAATAGTTGTAAATTAAGGACTTTTGTAATATCTCCCTTGAATCAAGCTAACTTTACCCTTATTGTTTGCTTGGCAGCCGAATGGAGGAGGTATGTGATTGTCTCCTTCCAGATTTTTTTTTTCAATTTCCTGATTTAACTTGCAATTCTCAAGCTACTTAGTGGTCTCTCATTCAAGTTCTAGCCGGATCTGAGATTTTCTGCCAAGCTTTTCTGAGATCAGCAGTGGTCAGTTACATGGGGCCACCTGCTGAAGATACATTAGAATTGCACCCATTCTTTGATGTTAATGCATATATTAGAAATATTTGAGGGGCTCCTACAAAGACGAGGGGGTCAAACTGTTTTCCAAAGCACCAAAAGGCAAGACAAGAAACAATGATTGGAAACTAACCAAGGAGACAGGGGTGGGTTCCAACTTACCTCGCTGCTGGTTCGCTCCCTCCCGCGCCGTGTGGGCGCGCATGCGCAGTAACAAAAAATCCGGGGGGGGAAAAAAGCCAAAAAAAAAGATGGCGACCGCATGCACAGTGCCGGAAGTTGGCTTCTGCGCATGCTCAGAAGGAAAAATAAAATAAAAAAAATTTCAATAAATAAATAAATAAATAAATAACTAAAAATTAAAAAAAAAAAAGATCCGGTTCGGTGATGTCATCGTGATGTCACCAGCGGGCCACTACCAGTTCGGGAGAACCGGTCCGAACCGGGAGGAACCCACCCCTGCAAGGAGAGAAGCAACCTAGAACCAAGGAGAAATTTCCTAATAGTGAGAACAAAGTTTCCAGCGTTGGTTTCCAACGATGGATAATGACACATTAGTTTCCAACAACGGATGGAAACTAATCAAGGAGAGAAGCAACCTAAAACTAAGGAGACACTTCCTAACAATGAGAGCAATAAACAACAAAACTTCAGAAGCTGTGAGTGCTACAACACGGGAGGTTTTTAAGAAGAGATTGGACAACTATTTGTCTGAAATGGTATAGGGCAGTGATGGCGAACCTTTTCGGCACCGAGTGCCTACCCTAGGCAAGAAGATCTTGCTAATATGTTTGGTGTCAAAATACATTTTATGCTTAGCTCTGGAACCCTGCTTATATTTGTGTTATTCGATATATCGTAGCTACCCTAAGATTAAAACGCCCATCTTTTTCTCCAAATGTTTTGCTTTTATCCTCTTTTCTTTTCAAACTCTCCATCCTAGTTGGCAAACCATGTTCAACACCGATGGGGTTTGTGGGTTTCTACGATCGTATGTTGTATAAAACGGAGCCGACTAGGAGTTCTTCAGCTTATTCTAGGACAGTGATGGCTAACCTTTTTGTCGCCGAGTGCCAAAAGCACGCGCGTGCATGCGCAAAAGCACATGTGTGTGAGCACGCACCCATAATGTAATGCATGCGCGACCCCCCCATGTGCCCCCCTGCGTGCATGCGTGACCCCCACACATGCGCCCACGACCCCCAAACATGTGCACGTGATCCTCCACATGCCCCCCACCCCCATGCATGCATGCATGACCCCCGCATGTGCGCCCCACCCCCATGCATGCACGCACATCTCCCGCATGCACCCCGCCCCCGCACATGTGCGGCAGTGACCCGAAAACCAGTTGGCCAGTGGGAGGCCCGTGCGCATGCGTGGTGGAACTGAGCTGGGGCAACAGCTCGCGTGCCCGCAGAGAGGGCGCTGCGTGCCACTTGTGGCATGGGTGCCATAGGTTCGCCATCACAGTTCTAGGATTTCTTCGAGGGAACGCAGTTAAGCAAATCAACTCAGCATTAAGCACGAGGGTAATCATATGTGTATTGTGTTAGCTCACCCCTTCAACCTTCTAATGGAAAATCTACACACACACACCCCAAACAGAAATGAATACAGAACAATGAAATATGTCGCTCTTACGCTGTGATTTGCTAAGGCTCCTGGCTCAGCCGTTCGTAGCAGCAGTGGATTAGAAGGATCTGAATTCTGATTTGCATTCCTTTTGCTACAAAACTTTGGAAAGCATGCTTAGTTGCCTGGCTAACCTACCTTACAAGGCAGTTTGGAAGCTAAGTGAGGTATCTCATTGGATGGGGCCCTGAATTCCTTGGAATGGAAGCTGCAGTGGAAATGTGTCCTTTCCAAAATTATAAAAAGGGGGGAGGGGAAATAGAGAATCAGTGATGATTCTGGAAAAGGACATGCCTCAATGCTTCATATTTCTTGTTTGTAGTTTCCATGGTGATACTGGGGCTGCCTAGTGATATTAACAATGCCGCACCGGGCTGCCAATGGCAACAGGTAAGTTCCTGGAGCTTTTGAGAACTGCCAGGTTGGTATTCATTCCCTGGCACTTATTTTGGAGAATTCTGGCTAGTTTTGCTCGAAAATAAACCCTAAACCTGACTCAGGTGTAGTCACAAATCACACATAAGGCATGGGCATAGCTTCTTCATGTTTCAAGCTCGGCGTTAAGCTGACAAAAATATCTTTGGAGGTGTATCCGCCTATTTTCTTCCTTTGTGTTCCATACTGCCCTGTTTCCCCCAAAATAAGACATCCCCTGATAATAAGCCCAATCGGGCTTTTGAGTGCATGGCAATAAGGCCAAGCACTTATTTCAGGGTTCAAAAAAATATAAGACAGGGTCTTATTTTCGGAGAAACGCGGTATATGTTGGAAAGCCAGAGAACAGAGAATCATAGAGCTGGGGACTTTATACCATCCAGATCAGCAGTGAAATCTACTTACCTTCCCTACTGGTTCAGAAGCACGTGCTCTGCGCGCGTGCGCGCCCCCATCGTGCACACTTTTTCACCCTCTGCGCATGTGCAGAACGCTTTGCACATGTGCAGAGGGTTAAAAATAGGAAAATGGCGACGTTCGGGTGGGTGGGCGGAACCTCGCACTGCTGCCGCTATCGGTTCACTGAACTACCGGCAGCTGCCGCTACCGGTACGCCCGGACCGGGCCGAACCGGTAGCATTTCACCCCGATCCAGATCCAATAGTTGTCCAGTCTAATTCTGAAAACCTTCAGCGATGGAGCACCCACAACTCCAGGAGACAAGATGTTCCACTGATGAATTGTTGTTCTCAGTGTCAGAAAATTTCTCTCGACTTCTAGGTTGAATCTTCCTTTAACAAGCTTCCACCCATTACTTCTTGTCATGTCCTCTGGTGCTTTGGAGAATAAGTCAAGCCCCTCTTGTCCGTGTCTGTCCTTCAAGTATTGGAAGACACTTATCACATCCTTCCTAAAACTTGTCTTCGATAGATTAGAATACTTACACACAGGGATGGTTTTCACTTACCTTCCCTACCGGTTCGCAAATGTGAGCGTGCGCACGCATGCGCCCCCTCCATGCATGCGCAAGGCCTCCTGCGCATGCGCCCGGCCTCAAAAACGTGCCCAAATAGGATGGCATAGAGCTGGGATGGGTGGGCGGGCCCACCTGTGATTTCAGCTACCGGTTTGGGTGAACCGGTCCGAACCGGCTGAATACCACCTCTGCTTACACGGCTCCCTCCGCTGTAGAATGGAAGCTTCACGAAGGATTCCTTACTTTCTTAAGCTCAAGTGAAATCCAAGAGATTCAACAGACTGGAAGAAAATTTCAATTGTCCTGATCTCTGCTCTGCGATAGATTCGGCTGAACGTTTTGCAGATTTGATATTTCGCAAGCTAAATGCAGAGATGTCCCATCTGAATCTTCTTCCAGCTACACGTCTAGTTTGGACAAATACCAAATCTTGTTATTTCCCCAGAAAAGGCTTTGTTTTCGGAAATCTGTCTTATTTTTTTTTTAACTCCCATGTTTTTTCCAGCTAGGTAACACAACACCTGAACAGACCTAAGAAAAGCTCTTGAGGATGAGAGGGGTTTACATATCGAGAAAGTGATGTCTCTGAATTCTGGTTGCAGGCTTGAAAAATTCCATGCCACAAGTGGATTGGTGGGGGATACAGAATTTAAAGAATCCTAGTTGTGTTTCTACTTTCTGAGAGAGGATAAAATGTCAACCTTCTTTTTTGTCAACTTTAATTGCAGAAAGGACATCAATATATATGTGTGTTCATAAAGCCGTTCAAAACATCCTAAGGAAACCAAAACACCCAGCAACCCCAGAAGACAAAACAGGAATCATCTACAACATACAGTGTAAGAAGTGCAACAACCACTATGTAGGACAAATAGGCAGAAGACTGGCAGAATTTCACAACACATAGACAGATATAACCATAGTTTCAATTGGGAAAATGTGACCATCCTAGACCAGGCCATGTCCAAAAATGCCAGGGAATTTCCAGAAGCCTGGCACTCTGACAAATCAGCCATCAATAGACACATAGACATGAACAACATCTATAGACTACACAAAAGAGACAATCAACCAGCCCACAAGAGAACAAAAAAGACCCCAGCACCTCTCCACCAGCCATCAGCACCCAGATGAGCATAGATTAACTCCAAGGTTAACCTCAGACCAACGATCAAGTAAACAATACCCCAATCAAGAAACTGCCAAAGAAGCCAACAGCAAACAGCCCAACCAAAGCATCTCTAACACCAAACCAAAGGGGTGGCTTCTAACTTATCTCGCCGCCGGTTCACTTCCTCCTGCGCTGCGTGGGTGCACGCTTTGCATGTGCGCGCATGCGCAGTGCAGAAAATTCCAATTTTTTTTAAAAAAGCCAAAAACAAGATGCCAATGCATGCGCAGTGCCGGCAACTCGGCTTCTGCGCATGCGCAGAAGAAAAAAAATTCCAATTTTTTTTTTCAAAAAAATAATAATTTAAAAAAAATTCCAAAAAAAAAAGATGGCGACGTCCATGGACCGGCACCGACCAAACCGGCTCTTTGACGTCACCAGCAGGTTGCTACCGGTTCGGGCGAACCGGTCCGAACTGGGAGGAACCCACCTCTGACTGACAGGCCAAGCCACCAGAATATAAACTGACACAAACCACATTCCTTACTAGCACTGATGACGTTACCTAGTTGGGTCATGAAACATCTGCAAAAACAACAACAAACAACAACCAAGCAAGCTCAGAGAGCACCAAGGACCCCTCATTTCAATCCTGAGCTACAAATATTCTCCTTTATTGCTATTTGGGTTCTTTGTCTACACACAACACCACCCTCTCTCTCTGTCTCTGTACCTCTCTTTATCTGTCTGTATCTGTCTAGTCCTCAACTTATAGCCATTCATTAAGCCACCGTTCAAAAGTACAATGGCATTGAAAAAAATGACCTATGATCAGCCTCGGTACTCAGTTGTACAAAGTTTGTACCAAGTTTATACTGTTGCAGCATCCCCATGGTCGCGTTATCAACATGCTTGGCAACCGGCATGTATTTGCAATGTTTGCAGAGTCCTCGGCTAATGGGATCACCATTTGTGACCTTCCCTGCCGGCTTCCCACAAGCAAAGTCAATGGGGGAAGCCAGATTTGCATAACAACCGTGTGGTTCACTTAACAACTGCAGCGATTCGCTTAACAACCCTGGCCAAAAAAAAGGTTGTAAAAATCAGGTGCAATTCACTTAACGACTGCCTTTGCTTAGTAATGAATGTAAGCGTGGACGTAAGTCAAGGACTACTTACAGTATATATAATTTTTATGCAATATTTTCCCTTCTATTCCATCTCAGAAATAAGCAGCAACTCAGATTGATGTTGATTCATATATAGCTGGGAATATATAGCTGGGAATACAGCTGGGTCCCCTTGGTTATGTTTACTCTGAATTAAGTTTCACCCAACATTTTTCAATTATTTGTGTTTTGCCTCTTAGCTCCAGAAAGGGGACAATGACAGAGCAGAATCTGCCTTGTCAAAGGAAGAAGAATCGGTTACCATTAGAAATATGCTGCCTCCTTCTGTTTATGATCTCCCTCCCGGCATCTGGGCACTGGGGAAGTCCTACAATCTTTCAACTATCTGCATTTAAAGTCCGGAGTTACTAACAATCCCTGCATTTGTATTCTTCCTCTTTAGGAATTTGTGCTCATCGAAAAGGATGTCTGAAAACTGCTTCACGCACTGTGCTGGATCATCCCTCTGAGTGTAAGCAATCTCCAAAGCTGGTTTCATATAATGCACTGAGCGAAACATTAAGCCTATGTATGAGTTGCTCCCTTGTGTGAATGAATCCGTTTGCATGAGGCATGCACCAGCTTCCATAGACTTCTATACTTTATATACTTTATATACTTTATATACTTTATACTCTTCACTTTACATAAATGACCTTTGTGATCATATTATAAGCAACTGTGTTCTCTTCGCTGACGATGTTAAACTATTTAACACCACAGACAATGCTACTACCCTTCAAAAAGACCTTGACTATATATCAGAATGGTCAAACAATTGGCAACTTCAAATCTCAACCAACAAATGCTCTGTCTTACGCATTGGCAAAAAGAATCAGAACACAAAATACAAGCTTGGAGGACATGACCTTGTAGATGACCCTCACTCTGTCAAGGACCTTGGAGCACTCATATCTAATGACCTAAGTGCCAAAGCCCACTGTAACAACATCGCCAAAAAGGCATTAAAAGTTTTAAACCTAATCTTGCATAGCTTCTTATCCAGTAATATTACACTACTAACCAGAGCATACAAAACATTTGCTAGACCAATTCTCGAATACAGCTCATCTGTCTGGAACCCGCACTGCATATCGGACATTAATACAATTGAGCGTGTCCAGAGATATTTCACGAGAAGAGTCCTCCACTCTTCTCCTCGCAACAAAATACCTTATGCCACCAGACTTGAAATTCTGGGCTTAGACAACCTAGAACTACGCCGCCTTCGGTATGACCTAAGCGTAGTTCATAAAATTATCTGCTACAATGTCCTACCTGTCAATGACTAACACGAGCACACGAGCACACTATAGATACAAACTTAATGTAAACCGCTCCAAACTCGACTGCAGAAAATACGACTTCAGCAACAGAGTGATCAATGCCTGGAATGCACTACCTGACTCTGTGGTTTCCTCCCCAAACCCCCAAAACTTTAACCTTAGACTGTCTACTGTCGACCTCACCCCATTCCTAAGAGGTCTGTAAGGGGCGTGCATAAGCGCACCATCGTGCCTACCGTCCCTGTCTTACTGTCCTATTGTCCTCATTTATCTGTATTTACTTTGTTTATGTTTATGTTTACACCTATACCTGCTATCTTGTACATGTTTGACAAACAAATAAAATAAATATTAACTTATGTATCCTTCTTTGCAAGTACCCTCTTCAAAGCATAGTGGTTAAACACTTTTGGGCCTCTTTCTTGTTGGTGACCTCTACAAATAAGACACCCAGAAGAGTCTTTAGTGGCTCTGTAGGAGATGACCAGGCTGAACCTGAGGGAGGGGTCAAACATGTCATCAGTCTCGAGTCCCTGCGTGCCCACAAGAGATGTAAGTCCAGCCCACCTTGAATTCTTATCTACCGCCAATTTGCTTTGACTGTTACTAGTTCAGATTCTTGCAAAGAGCATTAGCATGCAATAAACCAACATTCCTTTGAACGGCTTGGACTCCTGATTTCCTCTTTCAGTTCCATTGATTCTTATCTACCACCTATTTGCTTTGACCCTTAGTAGTTCAGATTCTTGTAGAGAGTGTTAGCATGCAATAAACCTATATTCACTCTAACAAATTGTGGGTGCTCACTGCTTCATCACTGGAGGTTTTTAAGAAGAGACTGGACAGTCACTTGTCTGAAATGGTGTAGGAGCTCCTGCTTGAGCAGGGGGCTGGGCTAGAAGACCTCCAAGGTCCCTTCCAGCTCTATTCTGATTCTAACTCCTGATTTCTTGTGCTTGACAGCCTATTTGTCATATCCAAAAAACTGGAAGGAATGTGGAGAACAGTAGTGATGATAGCGAGGGGTTGGAAGGCTAAATGCCAAGAAGAATGCTTTAAAAAACTGGGTACAGCATGATTAACCTACAGGGGAGAAGGTTAAGGGAGACATAAAGCAGTCTTCCACTACTTGGACAGTGTAATTTCTAATTGTATGTTGGTCTGGTCTTGGGAGACAGGGTAGGGAGAAGAGATGCTACCTAGGCAATGTCCCAAAGGTGCTTTTTTCAGGAGACAACTGGACTGTCTTGTTTTTTCTTTTGAAGACGTTTCGCTTCTCATCCAAGAAGCTTCCTCAGCTCTGATAGGATAGTGGGGAATGGAAGGATTGATATTCCTTGCAGACAGCTGGACATTTGCATCCTTTTAGAGGGTCACTGAAGCACTTGGAGGTTTACCTGTGTCCTCAGGGTCACCTGAGTAGTGCTCCTGGTTCCTGTGGTCTGGAGCCCAAACGTCTTCGAAAAGAAAACCTCTTCAAAAAGAAAAAACAAGAAAGTCCAGTTGCCTCCTGAAAAAGCACCTTTGGGACAACCATGATCTGGAGCAGCAGTCACAAATTGGTGGTCCGTAGACCACTGGTGGTCCGCAAGAAAATTTTGGTGGTCCGCAGAAAAATTGTTTGCATTTTTTATATTGCACTAAATCAGGGGTCCTCAAACTATGGCCCCTGGGCCGGATACGTGCAATGAACGTTTGTGTTGCTGCAGAAAGTCTCCCCCTTCGGGGTCTTTTTGTGCGGGTCAGAGGGGGACAGAAATTCCGATTTGGGGTCTGCTTTGGCCTCCTGGTGTGGGGCTTTTGGCAAAGGCTGGAGGGAAGCACCGCTGGTGGCGAAGAGCCGGAGGGCCTCGTTCCAGTGGGACAGCATCATGGCCTGGAACTGGCTGACCATCTCAGCCCGCTGAGCCTCCAGGCGCCGGTACCTGGCCTTGCACTCCCTCAGGTCTTCCCTCTGCTTGGAAAGCCTATGCTCATAGTCCTCAGTGAGGTGCTTCTGCTGAGTCTCCTTCTCAGTCAGATCCAACTTGAACTGAGCTGTTTTGCCAACTCTTTCTCGTGGTGGCTGCTTAGCTCCAACAACTGCTTCCTGTTGGGGCCCTAAGGAGCCTGGGCGGGCAGGCGAGTAGTGGCTGGGTGGGGAGGGGCCAGTAGAGGCTGGTGAGGCGCCCCTTGACGTGACTGACATCAAGTTGGCCATGCCCACCCAGTCACATGACCACCTAGCCACACCCACCCAACCAGTCATTAGGCAGATCATATTAGTGGTCCGCGGGATTTAAAATTATGAATTTAGTGGTCCGTGAGGTCCAAAAGGTTGGGGACCCCTGACCTGGAGAATCTGACCTGGAGAATCTCTACAGACTTTTACCTAGGGAATGAACAGATAAGAAAACCCACAGCCCACAGATGCATAATGGGCAGAGAAAGAAACCCAGAAAGGATCCTCCATAATTTATACGGCTCTAAAAGGGAAGGCAGGAGATTTTCACTGTCAGACTTGCAAGATTCTGTTAATGTAGAATTCCATTACTTCTGATGGTGTTTCTTGCCTGCCTGGGAAGGCTGACACGTAGGGGGAAAAGTGAGGGTGTCTGGGAAGAACCAACAGGTGGAAGCTTTACACAGAGAGAGCCAAGGTCAACAGGAGGAGAAATTTCAGAGCATTCGAGAGCATAGAGCAGCTGTACTTCCTGGGGTTGTGAGAGCTTGATTGATTTATCAATCTATTGATTTATCAATTGTTGATTGTAACTTATGATGAATGATTGTAACTATGATTTATGACCTTTGAACTTTTACTTGTTTATATGTACACTGTGAGCTTAGGCATCAGAGACAAATTCTATCTCATCTGATCACAATTGGCCAATAAAGAATTCTATGCCATGCCATGCCATGCCATGCCATGCCATGCCATGCCATTCCCTTCCCTATTCTATTCTATTCTATTCTATTCTATTCTATTCTATTCTATTCTATTCTATTCTATTCTATTCTATTCTATTCTATTCTATTCTATTCCATTCCAATTCCAATTCCAATTCCAATTCCAATTCCATTCTAATTCCTTATTCTATTCTATTCTATTCTATTCTATTCTATTCTATTCTATTCTATTCTATTCTATTCTATGCTATGCTATGCTATGCTATGCTATGCTATGCCATCTTCTCTTCTCTTCTCTTCTCTTCTCTTCTCTTCTCTTCTCTTCTCTTCTCTTCTCTTCTCCTTTCTCATCACATAGCAGCAAAGGAAAAGCTAATTGGTGACAGTGCTGAAGGTTTGCTATTCTGAAGTTTGACAGGTCAAGAGGCAAAGTGTTTACCAGTGAGCACAATGCAGAAGAGAGATACCAAATGTGCCTAAAATATAAGCCTGCTGTCATGGGAACAGGGAAGGAGGAGAGGTGTTTGGAAGGAATAGCTTGCCCAAATGAAAAGGCATCGCTCAAAGAAGCCTATTAAAAGACTTTGTGCACATTGTGAACGCTTTAAAAATAAAGAAATTTTCAATCGCTTTAAACATTCTAGCACAGCACTGCGCAGCCTGTGACTATAGGAATGGTACGCTGATTTTTTAAAAGAAAAGATAAATAAATAGAGATAAGGACTGTTTTGTGTCAAGCTTAACTCCTCGTGACAAGGACACAGCTATGTTGTTTCCTTGGTTACAAGGCTTTGTCTGGCCTTTCCTGATGATCACCCAACTTGCTCGGCTCTTTCAAAAGCAGCCATGGTTTGGCGAGTTGCTTAGTAAGCAAATAAAGTTATATGTTGGACTTCCGAGGTGGCTGAGCTGGGTTAATTGCTTTGTTGAATAGAGTAGGGGCCGCAGTTGTTATTGACCTCTGACTGACCTGACTAAACTCCCTGGGAAAGTACTTGAAGAGGGTAGGATGCTGGTAGCCTTTGAGGTAGTTCAGGTCAAGATTTCAGGGGCAAAAAAATGTCTGTCTGTCTGTCTGTCTGTCTGTCTGTCTGTCTGTCTGTCTGTCTGTCTGTCTGTCTGTCTGTCTGTCTGTCTCT
>QLTV01014916.1:6900890-6914832 GCA_003457575.1 Thermophis baileyi | reverse complement strand
TCTATCTATCTATCTATCTATCTATCTATCTATCTATCTATCTATCTATCTATCTATCTATCTATCTATCTATCTATCTATCTAAGCAGAGTGGCTCGCATGTTTAGGACATTGGATTGACAAGCAGAAAACTCACGTTTGAGACCTGAGTGGGGTCTCATGGGGTGGGGTGAGCTCCTGTCTTTATTCCAGCTCCTGACAGGGATGTCACCAGCTACCTACCCACCTGCCATCTTCTACTCAACTTTTTGATGTGTTTTAGCTACCCATTCTACACTCCAGGAAGAAATTTGGTCTTTACCTTTGTAAGGTAAAACAATACTTTCGGGTGAATATCACGTCACCCAACTGAGATGAAAGACATTTGTTTAGGCACAACTCAGCAGCACTTAGCACAATTTCTCCAGACCTTAAAGCAAACAAAGAAAAGACTCTAGGTTCCTGGTATAAACTCTTCCTGCACACCTGTTTCCAGAACTTCCCCTTTATCATGGTCCACAGCCTCGAGAAAAATTACAGTAGAAATCCCCAATAGGGAAACATCCAGAATTTCTATTGAAAAGGAGCTAGCTAATTCTTCTTCTAATATGATCAGTACCGCCAATTTGCAGCTATGCGTTCCAAAACATTGCCAGGATCAATTGCATGCCAAAATTTTCTTTAAATGGAGAGCATACTTACAATCCTTGAAAAGGAGCGGCAGTCTGAGGTCCAAACTACAGGACAGTCAGCAGCTGAGCTAACGTGGGCAGGGTGCCTCCAAGCAGAAGCGGTCATAATCTGTAACTGCAGACATCTTGCAAGTCCCTTTTATTTACTCCTCTCCCTCATCAATCAGTTGGCTCAGCTTCCTTATGGGATGCATGACTTGACACAGACAGTAACCCATCAGGCTTAGTCAAGCCTCCCACACCCATTCAGTCATATCTAACAACGCCTACTTGATGTGGCATCATGAGAAGCTGATGTTTATTTTGTTCCTCTATGTCATTTCCCTCCTCTTTTTTGTAATAAAATGCAGCATTTCTTCCCCCCCCCCCAAACAAGAAGAAACTATGTAGTGGCAGCTAAAATCTGCCTAAAGCAAACTGTGAAATGTTTGCAGTGCTTGGCGATGTGGATCCCCTGAACAGATTCTGTTTGAAATGACCGCAAGGGAACCATAGGTTTTGAGTTGATCCCAGTTTAACCCTAACCCTTCATGCACCAAAGCAAAAGCAATAGCACTTAGATGTATATACTGCTTCATAGTGCTTCACAGCCCTCTCTAAGCGGTTTACAGAGTCAGCATATTGCCCCCAACAATCTGGGTCCTCATTTTACTGACCTCGGAAGGATGGAAGGCTGAGTCAACCTTGAGCGGAAGGATGGAAGGCTGAATAGCAATAGCAATAACACTTAGACTTATATACCACTCCACAGTGCTTTTACAGCACTCTCTGAGGGGTTTACAGAGTCAGCCTATTGCCCCCAACAACCTAAGTCCTCATTTTGCCGACCTTGGAAGGATGGAAGGCTGAATCAATAGCAATAGCCCTTAGACTTATATACCACTTCACAGTTCTTTTACAGCCCTCTCTAAGCGGTTATAGAGTCAGCATATCGCCCCCAACAATCTGGGTCCTCATTTTACCCACCTTGGAAGGATGGAAGGCTGAGTCAATAGCAGTAGCAATAGCACTTATATACCGCTTCATAGTGTTTCATGGCCCTCTCTAAGCCGTTTACAGAGTCAGCCTATTGACTCCAACAATCTGGGAGCTCATTTTACCGACCTCGGAAGGATGGAAGGCTGAATCAACCTTGAGCCGGTCAGGATTGAACTCCAGAACTGTGGGCAGAGTTTGCCTGCAATACTGCATTCTAACCAGTGGTGAAATCCAATTTTTTTTTACTACCGGTTCTGTGGGCGTGGCTTGGTGGGCGTGGTGTGGCTTGGTGGGCGTGGTTTGGTGGGCGTGGCAGGGGAAGGATACTGTAAAATCTCCATTCCCTCCCCACTCCAGGGGAAGGTTACTGCAAAATCCCCATTTCCTCCCGATCAGCTGGGACTCGGGAGGCAGAGAATAGATGGGGGCGGGGCCAGCCAGGTGGGTTTTTTGCCAGTTCTCCGCTCTACTCAAAATTTCCGCTCCCGGTTCTCCAGAACCTGTCAGAACCTGCTGGATTTCACCCCTGATTCTAACCACTGCACCACCACGGCTCTTAATGTATAACTCAATGGCATTTGACATTTTTAATGTTAAGGAACTGAACAGATATCTACCACTTCTAACATTTGGGAGGGAGAAGGATAGCGATTTGGCTCTCAGTATTTAATTTCCAACAAGGGGACTATAGGAGCTGATTTCACTTCTATAGAAAACTTTTTAACCCTAAGTAGGTCAGGATCAGGGGTGAAATTCAGCAGGTTCTGACAGGTTCTGGAGAACCGGTAGCGGAAATTTTGAGTAGTTCGGAGAACTGGCAAATACCACCTCTGGCTGGCCCCAGAGTGGGGAGGGAATGGGGATTTTGCAGTATCCTTCCCCTGCCATGCCCACCAAGCCACGCCCACAGAACCGGTAGGGAAAATTTTTGAATTTCACCCCTGGTCAGGATGGATTATAGTTAATCAGAAGAGGTTATTATTTATTTGTGTATTTATAGCCTGCCTTTATCCTTTTTACAAATAACTCAAAGCTGCAGACATATGCAACACACCTTCCTCCTCTTGTTTTTCCCACAACAACAACCCTGTGAGGTGGGTTGGGCTGACAGAGAGTGACTGGCCCAAGGTCATTTAGCTGGCTTTCATGGCTAAGGCAGAACTAGAACTCACCGTTTCCTAGCAAATGGGCCAAAGTCACCCAGATGGCTTTCCTGACTAAGGCAGGACTAGAACTCATTGTCTCCTGGTGATTGGTCCAAAGTCACCCTGCCAGCTTTCCTGCCTAAGGTGGGACTAGAACTCACCATCTCCTGGTGATTGGCCCAAAGTCATCCAGTTGCTTTTCATGGCTAAGGCAGGACTTGAACTCACAAATCTCCTGATTTCTAATCTACTGTCTTAAATCCCTAGATGAAACTGACTTTCTTATTGCCTAACATTTTCTTCTAAGTTCTAAAGAGTTCATTCTAGCACAGGAACTTGATTCCAAGGCTGAGTCTTGGTAGGGACTTGGAATTGCCCTATTGTGATGCAACACAAATTACAAAGGAAAAATGCCCTCATTTCTCTGACTAACCCTACCTCCACATTCATTCACTCAAAGCATGCTCTGCTAGAAGAAATGTGGTGGCGCAGTGGTTAGAATGCCAATATTGCAGGCTAACTCACAGCTCACTGCCAGGAGTTCAATCCGGAGTGGCTGAAGGTTGACTCAGCCTTCCATCCTTCCGAGGTCGGTAAAATGAGGACCCAGATTATTGGGGGCAATAGGCTGACTCTGTAAACCACTTAGAGAGGGCTGTAAAGCAATATGAAGCGGTATATAAGTCTAAGTGCTATTGCGATTGCTAGATCCCTCATAAAGGAGAAGGCAAGGGTTCTGAATTCCTGCCGCTTTACAGGCTCAGCTTCTGCTACTCCAGGCATACAAATACATCAGACATGATACTTTCCAACAAGGTTACTTGCATGTTTAATAGCAGTGCAGGTAGTCCTTGACTTACGACCGTAATGGCGTCACAAGTTGCACTGGTCGTAAGCTGCATCGTCATGTGAACGATGGCCTGATTTTACAATTTATTTATTTTTTGCGGTGGTCATTAAGTGAATCACTCGGCCATTAAGCAAATGTGCAATCATTAAGCAAACACTGCAGTTGTTAAGAGAACCCATTGTTTGCTAGGGGGCATTTTCGACAAAAAACGGAAGTAAACTCCAGTTTTTGCGAAAAGCATAGATCGCATTTGTGTGGCCATAGGATGTTATTGCTGTCAGTTATTGCTGACAGCAGTCATGTGACTATGTGGAAGGGGGCATCAGATCTTTGGCACCAGGCCACAAGTACCTTTTGGGAGATCTGTCATAACTTTGAATGCTAAGCAACGGTCGTAAGTCAAGGATCATCTGTAATTATTATTATGACTACCAACAGCAACAGTTTGGCTCCACATTTGCAAACGTAGCTGAATTCCTTTGGGATTAAATTTTATGTTCCAACCACTGCTTCTTTTTCATTCTCTATCTCTCGTAGAACAAAACGCAAGGCTAGCACAACATCTTGCCATGTTCTGTCTATCACAAAGTGTGTTTTCCCCTTGAAAGCACAGTGCCTACAGACAGATGGAAATCCATTGCACGAGCTACAATACTGCAGTCACCCACTGCTAACCATCAATTTATATTCTGTGTTAAGAAATTAATCCGCTGTTCCAACTGACTGAATTGTGTCATTGGTGCAATTGTAGCTACAAACATCAGCAAGGAAGTTCACAATCAACCACAAAGTTCACAATTTTTTAAAGAAGGTAGGACTACTTGAATATGTTAGCTTGAGTTTTACAGGATGGGCATTTTAAATCCAAATACATTTCCTTTGCCCCAAATACTGTATGTCCCTGCAAATAATTGCCTAGAAAATTAAAAAGTTGCTCTAGAACCGTGATGGTGAACCTATGGCACGCGTGCCACAGGTGGCATGCGGAGCCATATCTGCTGGCACTCGAGCTGTTGCCCTAGCTCAGCTCCAGCGCTGGCCAGCTGATTTTTGGCTCGTGCGGAGACTCTGGGAGGGCATTTTCAGCCTCCAGAGGGCCTCTGGGGGGGTGGGGGAGGGCGTTTTCGCCCTCCCCAGGCTCCAAGAAAGCCTCTGGAGCCCGGGGAGGGTGAAAAACGGGCCTACCGGGCAACCGGAAGTCGGAAAATGGGGGAGGAGGGGTCATGCGCGCATGCATGGGGGGGAGAGGCAGCATGGGGGGGTTGTGCACGCATGCACAGGGGGGTGGGACACGGGGGGCATTGAAATGGGTGTGGGCACGCACATGTGCGTGATAGCACGCGCTTGCGCACTTTCGGCACCCGAGGGAAAAAAGGTTCGCCATCACTGCTCTAGAATATAAGTGATGAATATGTAGTATGTAAGAGAATCTGTTAAGGAATACATAAGCTATAATCAAGAAGAAGAAAGAACTATAGAAAGAATTAATATCTGTTTGAAAAAGCTATTGGTAAATCAGCAAAAATATTTTGTTACTTTAAATATTAACCACTAAATAAGAGGCAAGTATGATAAATTGGCAGTCAGTTTTAATCTACAGAGTTAAAAATGGTTTAAAGTGGATTTCTTCATTTGTAGTCTTAACTTATTAGACTCTGTTCCCACATTGCCAAATCAAAACTGGGTTTATACCGATTTAGAAAAGTTGCTTTTATATTCAATAAAAGACAATGAAAGTGTCACTGTTTTTTTTTTTTACAAGCCAAATTGAATTCTGGATTTCTGTGGTCATTTGGCCCTCAATTTATCTTCCCTGTACTTGGCCTACATCTCAGGATTTCAGAATCAAGCACATGGTTGAAAAATAATGATAACAATAATAATGAATCATAATGCAATATGAATAACAATGAACATACATAAAGATAATTCTGAAAATGCAAACAGAATCTTTTCTGTCCATTTGCCTTCTTCTACATTATTTCGATGCATTATTTATAACTTACTTTATAAATGTTACTCGTTTTTTAAACTGATAAGGTGTACCTTGAAGATCTTAGCTAGGAGTGTCTTAGATAGAGTTTGTGCTGAAACTAATTTTCTCTTTGAAAAATCATCTCCTTTACAACCTCCTAAACTACTTTCCTGACTCCCTTGGTTGGTCCTAGGTCTCTACTACCAGTTCGCCCGAACCGGTCTGAACCGGCTGAATACCACCTCTGATGGCTGAAATGGTTTTAAATTTATAATCCTCATCGTGCTGTTGCTTTTCATGTTCCGTGCTCAGGAGTAAAAAGAAAGATGAGATTTATAATTTATAACAAATCCTTACCTGGGATTTAAGCCTTCAGCAATCCCAATAAAGCATTCCTGGTTTTTCAAATCAGGTCTATTAGTTTTTAGTTGCGATTAGACTAGTGCTCTATGTAGGAATCACAATGATGTTTTTGTGTATACTTAGGTTGTCACATGGGCTTTCCCCTGGGAGTCAGGAAACCACGACGCCGACAGATTTCCACTACGTAGAGGTCATGTGATGCAACTTGTGGCTAGGAGGATTTTTGGACTTCACACTTTCTGGGTTCTGAGATGACTCAACATTTGCCTGTTAGTTCTTTCTTTTTTTCTTTTTCTGGCTAAGTAGAATCATAGAATCATAGAGCTGGAAGAGACCACGGAGGTCTTCTAGTCCAATCCCCTGCTCAGGGCAGGAGACGTTACACCAGCCAAGCCAGATGGTTATCCAATCTCTTCTTGATGGAGAAGCACCTATAACTTGGAATGGGACAACTCACCGCAGCCAACTCACCGCAGACAATTTACCACGGCCAACTCACCATGGCCAACTTGCGACAGGACAATTCGTCATGGCCAACTCGCCACAAGACAACTCGCTGTGGGACAATTCAACAATTCAATTTAGTTATTTTAAAAAGTTTAAAAAAATATTTTAATTTTTGTCATTCACATTTCATCTTGCCCCTCCTTTGGCATCCTTTCTTTAATGATTCTGTTCCACTATTTCTTCGATATTAGTGTAACTCTTGCCCCACGGTGAATTGTCCTGTGGTGAGTTGCCCATGGCAAGTTAGCCGTGGCGAGTTGGCTGTGGTGAGTTGCCATAGACCCTCCCCATAACTCCAGGAGGCAAGTCATTCCACTGATTAATTGTTCTCACTGTCAGCAAATTTCTCCTTACTTCTAGGTTGGATATCTCTTTGACAAGCTTCCACCCATTAATTCTTGTCCTGCCTCTGCTACCTTAGAGAATAAGTCAATCTCTTCATTTCTGTGAGAGTGCCTCAGGTACTGGAAGACAGTTCTTCCTTCTGAACCTTCTCTTGAATAGAGTAGACCTTCTTAGGTCCCTCACCATTTGTCATACAATTTAGCCTCCAGAACTGTATCATCTTTGTTGATCTTCTCTGCATACTTTCCAGGCTCTCGTCATGTTTTTTTTTTTAATCTCATGTGACCAGAAATTGATTCCAAGTGTGATCTCACCAATGTGGTGTAAAGGGGTACGATCACTTCTCGCTGTCTTGATGCTATCCGTCTGTTGATGCAGCCTAGAACTGCATTGGCTTTTTTGGTAACTGCAGGACACCGCTGGTTCATACTTAAGTGGTCGTCCACTAGGACTCCAAGATCCCTCTCACAGTGGCTACTGTTGAGTCAATAGCATTCTATACTTGTGCTATACTCTGGTTTTTTTTTTTGTTTTTTGCCAAATGCAGGATCTGTTCTGACCTAGGCTTCCTGATTAAATAACACGGCACAAACGGTGTCTCACAAACCTCTTTTATTTGTAACAGCTGCTAATTATTCTCATTAGCAGTCGTCATAAGTCCAAACAAAGTAAAACACGTCTGACTAAAGTCTTTCAGGGGCAATGACGAGAACGAGAGATGAACTGAGTTGCTTCCTGCAATGAATCCTTTCGTGTTCTCCACTTATATAGCCTATGGGAGGGGCCAATGATCCCCAAGCCTTATTCCTGAGTAGTCCTTCTCCTCTGTAACTGTTCTTGCCTTCTGGCAGCTCTGCACCTATGTGCATTGAGAACAGGCTCCTCCTGTTCCTCTGCCTCGCTCATGTCAGTCTCTGGAGGTTCTGAAGGTGGGACAGACCTCCCCAATGGCCCTGGCTGGATCCCTGCCTCTGGCACCGAGCCTTCTCCCGACTCCAGGCCTGGCCCAGGTTCCTCCCCAGCCTCCTCGCTGTCCGACTCTGCTGCCAGCTCCGCAGGCCTCTGGCGGACCACAACAGTATCTTAATTTTTCTCACCACTGAATTGCATCTTGTTGGAAAGGGTCCAATAGTCAAATCTGTCAAGATCCTTCTGGATCTTGAGCTTATTTTCCAAAGTATTACCTTCTGCAAGTTTGATGAGTTCCCCTTCTATCTTCTTGTCTAGATTTATGAAGAGGTTGAAGGGTACTGGGCACAAGGCTGATCTGAGATACCCCAATGCATACTTCCCTCCATTTAGATGTAGTTCCATTGACGACTACACAGAGTTTGGTTGAGCAGCCAATTGTGAATCCATCTACGGATGAAAATATTGAAGCAGGAATTTTCTGCAGGAGTCTCAGCAACATATATAGATTAACAGAGTTGGAAGGGACCTTGTAGGTGATCTAGTCCAACCCCCCACCCAGGCAGGAGACCCTACACCATTTCTGACAGATGGCAGTCCAGTATCTTCTTGAAAGTCTCCAGTGATGAAGCTCCCACAACTTCTGAAGGCAACATCTGTTCCACGGGTTGACTGCTCTCACTCAAAATAGACTCGAAACAGCAAGAAATGGGAGTTAGACAAAATTACTGGTGCTTACAGACTTCAGCTAGAAAGAAACAAACATATACTGAAAAGCTACTCTTTGATCTTGGCTTGATGTCTTTTGGATATTACCCTGTTTCCCCCAAAATAAGACATCCCCTGATAATAAGCCCAATCGGGCTTTTGAGTGCATGGTAATAAGGCCAAGTGCTTATTTCAGGGTTCAAAAAAAAAATATAAGACAGGGTCTTATTTTTGGGGAAACATGGTCTGTCTTACTTTTGAAGAAGAACAGGTCATAGAAAAGCAAGAAGTTTGATTAAAGGCTTAGGCGATACAGATGGTTGGTGTACCTCATCTGGAAGAAAGGAAATTTATAGGGAGTTTTATCAGCAGTTTTCCAAAGTTTTAAAATTCCCCTTTGGAAGAAAAAAAAAAAGCTCTCTGTCTGTGTAAAAATGTAGTTTTGAAGTGTATAGTACAGGGGTGGGTTCCAGATTTTCTTACTGCTGGTTTGCTCAGGGGCACGCTGCGCAGGCTCACGTGCATGCGCAGTACAAAAAAAAAAGATGGTGGCGCCATAGGCTGCCCAGAGTCCCTAGGGAGTTGGGCGGCATAGAAATGCAAATAATAATAATGATAATGATAATAGGCGCCGCCGAGAGAACCGGCTCGGGGACGTGGCAGGTGTGCGTCGCTACCAGTTCCAGCGACCCACGCCGCCATGTTACTAACGGTTCTATAGAACCGGTTCGAACCGGTAGGAACCCACCTCCGGTGTAGTAGATTTAACCTTGCTTAAAATTGATGCAACTATTGGTGAGATATCCCAAAGGTGTTTTTTCAAAAGGCAACTGGACTTTGTTTTTCCTTGAAGACATTTTGCTTCTCATCCAAGAAGCTCCTTCAGTTCTTGGATGAGAAAAGGAACGTCCTCAAAGAAAAACAAGAATGTCCAGTTGCCTCTTGAAAAAGCACCTTTGGGACAACCATGACCTGGATGACTCAGAACCTCCTTAGACGTGTTGGTGGGATGTTAAAGACTTAAAATAGCTTCTGTTATCTCAACTGCATCAGTCCCTACAATACATCTCATTTAATAATCTTGGTGTGGTTTTTTTGGTCACACTACAACTTTATCTGCTTTATTTTTGTAGCTTCTCCTTCTTCTGGGTGCATCGCACGCTGACAATTCAGCAAACATTTGCAATTACAGCTACTGGATACGTTTTAATCACTTTCGCTGATTTACTACCAATTTTAGTTGATTAGAAGGCTGTTTAAATTAGCAATGGTAAAGTTTAATTACCTGGAAAAGGAGGCCGAACTTTTTGTTTTTACTCACCAAAGGCTCTGTTTTTTTGCTCAAGGATGCTATTGCAGTGAGAAAGGGAAGATGGAGGAGAAACTGGAGGAGAAGGAGCAAGCTGCAGGGGAACAAGTAGAGGACGAATCCATTGGAAGCATCAAAATCTGCTACTATCCTTCCCCGGAATTCGCGGCTGCCATGGAGGCCGCAGAGAGAGAATGCCAGTCGGGGGCTTGCCGCAAACAGCCGGCCCCTGAGCCCCTCTCTCAGCCAGAGCAGACCTCTCAAGGAGCAATTGGGGGGCTGAGTCCTCCTCCCAAGTGAGCGTTGGAGCCTCACCTGGGCGTGGGGTTAGCCACGGCCCATGAGTAGAGGCAACAGAAGATCACGCTCACCGGTCGGTCTGAAGGCGAGGGATCCCAGCCGCTGTCTCGCAGTCAATCGCTGATGGATCTCCATGACCTGTTCGGACGCCTAAGCGTAAGTTGGACAAATCCCCCCTCGGGACCCAAAGCCATCTAGAACCTGGCCCAACCCATGTTCTCCTTTCCAAGGAAGCACCTGGGGCCCCAGTTGAGTGGGGACACAGCCTCTTTAAACACCAAAGCCAGCGGGACCCCAGGGGACCTCTACACCGGGGCGAAGTCTACGTGCACCACCCTTCACCCTGAGCCATGGGCGACCCACCAAGCCAGCCTAGGGAGCCCGCATCCTTGGCAGCAGGGAGCGTGGAGACTGCCAACTCCAGCCCAGCCACCAAACCTCGGCATTGTGCCACCATGGCAAGCCCTGCCTGGGTGGGCTTTCTTCCCCAGAGTGGGATGGGCACAATGCCCATGGACACCGGGGTCCCCTCTGCCACCCAACCTTGCGCTGGGGCTTGGAGTGGTACAACAGCCCCCCACGATGCCAGGTCCTGTCGCACAACCCCCGCCGCAAGTGCAGGGACCCCTTCCCGCCGACGGGGGCACGTCTGGAGGCCAACAGGTGCAGCCAGGAGGGGGGCTAATTGGAGGGCCCCTGCAACAAGCTGCCGCCCCGCCGGGCCGGGAGCCCCCCCCCAGTTCCGTGCCACGTTTGATGGGAATCCCAAGAAACTGGCCTATTTTCTCCACCGAGTGTGGGCTTATGTTGATGAGCATGGAGCACAATTCCGGTCGGATAGACAGTTAATTGACAAGATAACCAAGGGAATGAACGAAGGGGAAGCAGCAGAGTGGGTGGCAGAACTCCATGACGAAGCGGCCCTGGAACTAGACGACGCAAACGAGTTCATCCAACTAATGAGGGTTCGGTTCCATGATGCGGCCCAACATGTGGAAGCCGAAGAACAAATTCAGAAGTTGAAGCAAGCAGGCCGCCCAGTGAAAGAATTAGTGTGGGAATTCAGAAGAGCAGCTGGGAAAGTGCGAGATTGGCCCGAACGGCTCTTGGTGCACATGTTCTGAGATGCTCTGGATCCTGAACTAAAAGAGGCATGTGAGATCCAAGGGGTCCCTTGTAGAGTCCAAGAGTGGTATGCAACTGCCATCGCTCTGGATCATATAGTTCGAGGTAGGAAAAAACCTCCTGCAGATCGCCCGGGCAGAAGGCCTTTGGGACGCCGGGTTCCCCCGAGACAAACCGCCACCCCAAGCCCTGAATCAACGTGGGCAGTGAAATGCTATCGATGTGGCCAAGCAGGCCACCGGGCTTTGAAGTGCCTGGCGCCAACCCCCATCACGCTACCGAGGGCAAGGCCACCTCCTGGGCCCAGAAAGAAGCCCACGAAACCGTCAGAGCTGGGGCGCTTGGCCCTACAAGTGGAGGAGTCCCCTCCCCCACCTGACGCCGCAGAGACATTGCCAGCGGACGAATCGCCCCCGCGATGGGACGAAGGAGACTGTGGCGAAGATGACCCAATGGTGAGTGAAGCCATACGCCCCTTCCTCATTAAGGCAAAAATAACAGTGCCAGAGACAGAGAAAGAGGGAGACGTAGATGCCATGATAGACACGGGCTGCTCAAGATGTCTAATCAGCAAGGCAATGGTAGAGAAGCTAGGGATCAGCACCAGGCCCCTAGCAACCCCGATCCGTTTCCAACAAGTGGATGGATCGCTAATTGGGGGGGCCCCCACCACCCTCCTCACCGAGTTGGTAGACTTGCAAATGGGACGCCACCACAAACTTATCCGGTTCATAGTTGCCCCCAAGATGTCTGAAGCAATCATTCTGGGGCTTGCGTGGCTAGACAAGTGCACCACTACCATAAAATGGGAGGATGGGTACCGGAAGCTAACCCTGCACATTGGGCCTACACCCCCACCAGGGAGGCAAAGCAACCCAAAAGAGCCAGCACCCCTGGACTCAAACCGTCCCCAGCTGGCAGCCCCGGCGCTTGAAACCACGCCCCCAGGTTCCTAGCAGGTGCCAGCGGAATACCGAGACCGAGAGGGAGTGTTTAGTGAAGAAGGTGGGGTTTCATCCAGCTGGCAAAATCGAGGGTTGCAGCCCCAGTGCTCTTCAAGGAGAAGAAAGATGGGGGGGGTCAGGCTGTGCATGGACTTCCGTGGGATCAACGCCGTGTGTGTGCAAAACATGTACCCCCTCCCTCTCATGAAAGATTTGCTGAACCACTTGTCCAAAGGCAAGATATTCACCAAACTGGACTTGAGAAAAGCATACTATCACATACGCATTAGGGAGGGAGATGAATGGAAGACTGCCTTTAACTGCCCATTGGGAAGCTTCCAATTCAGAGTCATGCCCTTTGGACTGCAAGGGCCCCCCACGGTCTTCATGCAATTCATCAACACGGTGCTCCACCCTCACCTGTACAATGGGGTACTCGTTTATTTGGATGACATTCTCATCTTTAGTGAAACACTAGAGGAGCACGTGAAGCTAGTGTGACAAGTCTTAGGGAAACTTCTGGCTGCCAAACTATACGCAAAACTTTCCAAGTGTGAATTCCATAACACCTCCCTGGACTACTTGGGGTACCGTATTTCTAGCGAGGGGATAGAGATGGATCCCGGAAAGGTGAAAGCAGTGCTTGATTGGCAGCCCCCACGCACTCGCAAGCAACTACAAAGCTTCTTGGGCTTTGCAAACTTCTATCGGCAATTCATCCCATCCTTCGCCGAGGTGGCGCTGCCACTGACCGAACTGTTAAAGACTGGGCCATCACCCACCAAGCCAAAGTCCAACCAGCCAATTGGTTGGAAGATGGAATGCCAAAAAGCATTCGAAAGGCTGAAACGGCTCTTTGTCCAAGAACCAATCCTGCAACATCCCGACCCAGAACTGCAGTTCATAATCCAGTTGGACGTCAGTGACGTAGCGGTGGCGGCGGTGCTGTTACAGAAAGATGAGAAAGGCCAACTCCTGCCATGTGCATACATTTCGAAAAAACTCACAGCCACCGAAAGGAGATGGGCCATTTGGGAGAAAGAAGCACATGCCGTTCGTTGGGTGCTGCTTACGTGGAGACAATTCCTAGAAGGGGGCAAGGTACCATTCGAGGTATGGACAGATCATAAAAACTTCGAGGCCCTGAAAACCCCCAGGAAACTCTCACCCAAACAGGTGCGCTGGGCGCAATACTTCAGACTATTCAAGTTCGAACTGAAGCACATCCCAGCTGGGAAAAATCTACTGGCTGACGCTTTGTCCTGAAAACCACAATACAACAGCCAAAGAGAATTCCACTCGGTCATTCCCCCCTCACCAGAGGAGCCAGCAGGCACTCCCCTCTCAGAGAGGGAATGAGCAGCCCTGGTTCTCACCAGGGGCCAAGCCAGACGACCGAGCGCGTGAAGCCAGGACACAATGTTTTTGGAAGGAATTGTGGCCAAGGTTGTAGACTTGATCTAGCATCTTCAGATGTAAATGCTATTATGTAAATATTTATTGCAGGGAAACCTATTAGTTCAGTCATGCATGAACACTCACAACAGGAAAGGTCACCCTTAAATCCTTCATGATCGAGGTATCTCCCTGCCACGTACTTCTCTGTCCAACTTCCTTCAGCAAAAATACCTGCATATCACTAGCAAGACTGCAATTTTTATATGAAATTTTAGGCCATTTTGAAGAAAACCATTTAGAACAGATTGTGGTTGATGATAGGAGTGAGGATACACACACACACAGACACACAGACACACAGACACACAGACACACAGACACACACACACACACACACACACACACACACACACAC
>QLTV01014916.1:6855579-6883736 GCA_003457575.1 Thermophis baileyi | reverse complement strand
CCTGCCTTGTGGGTCTTTGGTAACCCATAGAATCGTGCCATGGCTGAGTCTCTTGGTCGAATCATTTTTAGGTCTTCCTCATCAACTTTCCCTTGCCTTTTGAGTTTATCAGCTACCTTATTAATTTGGTTCTTAAACGATGTCATAGGATCTTTGTCCAGGGGTTGATAGGTGCTCCTATCATTGAGGAGGTCATGAACCTTCTTGTTATATATATATATATATATACACAATCATGTTTATACTTTGTCTACACTTTGCCAACTTGCCCTTGCCTTTTGAGTGTATCAGCTACCTTATTAATTTGGTTCTTAAGCGATGTCATGGGATCTTTGTCCAGGGGTTGATAGGTGCTCCTATCATTGAGGAGGTCATGAACCTTCTTGTTATATATATATATATATATACACAATCATGTTTATACTTTGTCTACACTTTGCTTGTAATCATATATGCTTGACAAATAAATTAAATTAAATTAAATTAAATTAAGATCTCTAGTTCCTAATACTTCCTACTCGGGGTTAATGGATGCACACATATTGCAAAATATCGAATCCAAAGTTCACTCCCAATACACCAACACTCAAGCTTTCGTGCCCATCATGACAATGACAATGTAATGAAAGTAGAACTAGGACAAGGTTAAGGGGAAGTTACAAGATTGTGCAAAGAGGATTTCAACTTTCTAATTCATTATGCTATATATGTACACTGTATATTATGAACATCGACGATTGAAATAAATCGGTGGTTCAGAACTTCCAGAGTATCCTTACTTAGGCTGTCATCTATAATGCCACAAACTTACCATTTTTGAACTTTAAAGACTATAAATTACTTTGTTGTCATGAGCATTATCGGATTTTGGAAGAATAGAATAGAATAGAATAGAATAGAATAGAATAGAATAGAATAGAATAGAATAGAATAGAATAGAATAGAATAGAATAGAATAACAGAGTTGGAAGGGACCTTGGAGGTCTTCTAGTCCAACCCCCTGCTCAAGCAGAAGACCCTATACCATTTCAGACAAGTGGTTGTCCAGTCTCTTCTTAAAGGTAAAGGTAAAGGTTCCCCTCGCACATATGTGCTAGTCGTTCCCGACTCTAGGGGGTGGGGCTCATCTCCGTTTCAAAGCCGAAGAGCCAGCGCTGTCCGAAGACGTCTCCGTGGTCATGTGGCCGGCATGACTAAACGGCAAAGGCGCATGGAACGCTGTTTATCTTCCCACCAAAGGTAGTCCCTATTTCTACTTGCATTTTTTACGTGCTTTCGAACTGCTAAGTTGGCAGAAGCTGGGACAAGTAACGGGAGCTCACGCCGTTACGCGGCGCTAGGGATTTGAACTGCCAAACTGCCGACCTTACTGATCGACAAGCTCAGCGTCTTAGCCACTGAGCCACCGTGTCCCTATAGTCTCTTCTTAAAAACCTCCAAATGGTTGGCTCATTTTATTCCTTTTCATGAAATCTACGAATCCCTGGTTAAATAGCTCTGCTGTAGATGGTTTTCAGTACCAGGTCAGGAATCTCCTTCCAATCAGTCTTTGGTTGAAACAGTCATTTTACCATGCCTGCAAGGAAGAGCATATCATTGATGTGATATGACAAGATGACATAAATGGCATGCTCTTCCCAATCAATCAATCAATCACTAACCAATGACTATATAATCACCAATCAATCACTAATGAAAAGAAAGACTGAAAGGTGACATGATAGCAGTCTTCCAGTATTTGAGGGGCTGCCAAAAGAAGAGGGGGGGGGGTGTCAACCTATTCTCCAAAGCACCTGAAGGCAGAACAAGAAGCGATGGCTGGAAACTAATCAAGGACAAAAACCAACCTAAAAATAAGGAGAAATTTCCTGACAATGAGAACAATTAATCAGGTGGAACGGCTTATCTCCCAACGCTGTGGGTGCTTCATCATTAGATGAAGTTCTTGATGATATTTCAGTTTATCATCTTCTTGTAATGATAATTCATTAAGTCTCCATCTATTTGATGAGCAAGTTCCTCTATTTAATCCATAATTATTAGATTTTTGGTAGTAAGAAGTTGTGGGTGCTCCATCACTGGAGGCTTTTAAAGAAGAGATTGGACAGCCATTTGTTCTGGAATGTTATAAGGCCGTGATGGCGAACCTAGGGCACGCGTGCCAGAGGTGGCATGCAGAACCCTCTCTGTGGGCATGTGCACCGGCCAGCTGTTCTCTTCCAGGTTCCGGTGCTCTGGCTCGCGCACTCCAGTTTCAGCACTCGGTGCCGAAAAGGTTAGCCGTCACTGTTATAAGGTCTCCTGCTTGAGCAGAGGGTTGGACTAGAAGACCTCCAAGGTCCCTTCCAACTCGATTATCCTGTTATGCTTATTGCACTGAAAATAAAACAGGATTTAAGAATGCTGTTGTCATTGTTGAAAAAAAATATCTTCCTTCTTCCTTAAACAGGACTGTCCCCTCTTTGTATGCAAACTTTCCCAGCTTGATTAGCCAAACCCTGAGCAAACTGAAACGTGTCTTCCTTGAACCAAAAAGAGGAGGAAATTGAAAGGCTGCATATTAATATCAATAGTGCAAACACAATAGCTGCTTTTTTTTTTAAAAAAAGAGGAGGAGAACTTCAGTTAAAGGAGAATCCACCAGTAGCTGATACTAATTTGAAGGAGGTCCGGGAAAGGTTAACCGTGTGCTAATTTGTTTAAATGCATTGGTCAGAGAGCTGGAAAGCGGTTGCAGCAAAATCAGGATATTGGTACTCTCCTGTTGGCTCATTACTCTGTTTCAGCAGGTGGAAGAATTCAGAGGCACCGCTGGACCTTGAGAATAAGCAGAGCGCAGCTCAGAATACAGAATGGTAGAGTTGGAAGGGACCTTGGAGGTCTTCTAGTCCAACCCCCTGCTCAAGCAGGAGACTTAATACATGGTGTTCCCCTGAGTTGTGTACAGCTGGGCAATGGTGCTCTTTGCACATCCTTTGGCTGATCGAATGGCTCTTGGTGTCATGTCTTTTTTCTCTCCTTTCAATTTTTTATTTTATTCAAAACTTTAAAATACAAACTCCCCCCCCCCACCCCAAAAGTGTGTGTAGGGTGGGTTCTGGCTTAACTAGCTGCCGGTTCGCTTCCTCACGTGCCGCATGGGTGCGCGCGCCTTGCGTGCCATGCGCGTGCATGCGCAGTGCTAAATACAAGATGGCGGCGCCTACGGTGCTGCCAAGAGAGCCGGGCGTGTCCAGCCGGCCATCACTGCCGGTTCGGTGAGTGGGGGGAAATTCCCGCTACCGGTTCTATAGAGCCGGTCTGAACCGGCAGGAACCCACCTGTGGTGACACATACATACCAGGGGTGGGTTCTAACTTACCTCGCTGCCGGTTCGCTTCCTCCCGCGCCGTGTGGGCGCGCACATGCGCAATGCTGAAAATCCAACTTCTGCGCATGCGCAGAAGCAAAAAACAGCTTCTGCGCGTGCCGGTTCGGGGGCGTGTCCAGCCGGCCATCGCTGCCGGTTTGGTGAGCGGGGGGAAATTCCCGCTACCGGTTCTAAAGAACTGGTCCGAACCGGCAGGAACCCACCTCTGATACATACCCAAACAGACAAAACTAGACAAGACTACATACAAAAAAGAGTGCATAAAGAGCAAAAACCAAACAAGCATATACATAAATTGTTGTCCCTAGTTGAATCCTGATAAATATATTTCAAAGATAATAATTCCTCCTCCCTTGAACACCATTTATAAATTTCTAAATCACTATTTATCTAACTCACTTAGCCTGACATCTATCTATTATATGGAAACATAGTTAACAGGTGGAATGGAGGCTAAAACATATAAAGAATGGTTGATGGAATTGGATATGTCTAGTCTAATGAAAAAAGGACCAGGGGTGACATGATAGCAGTGTTCTAATATCTCAGGGCTTGCCCCAAAGAAGAGGGGGTCAACGTATTCTCCAAACACCTGAGGGCAGGACAAGTAGCAATGGATGAAAACTAATCAAGGAGAGGAGCAACCTGGAAGTAAGGAGAAATTTCCTGACAGTGAGAACAATAAACCAATGGAACGGCTTGCCTTCAGACGTTGTGGGTGATCCATCACTGGAGGCTTTTAAGAAGAGACTGGACAACCATTTGTCTGAAATGGTATAGTTTTTTCCTGCCTGAGCAGGGGGTTGGACTAGAAGACCTCCGAGGTCCCTTCCAACTCTGTTATTCTGTATTCTGTAGGTAAAACCAACAGCTAAATTAAACTTCAAAATCCTCTATTAACAGTCTATTTATTGTATTTCACTCATAGAAAATCCAAAATGGCTTCTGGTCTACCATAAGTCACCACAATATTTCTCTCTGGACTTTCCAGGGTCAAATATTTTCGATTGATTCTTAATAATAAGGCTTTTCCTTAAGACATTGATCTGGATCTTTCCTAACAGTTGGATTTGATTCCCCAAAGGCATAAGTCTCTGTTGTGTATATCCCCACAGCTCGTGGTGTCATATCAATGTTTTTTTTTTAGAGAAGTAACCCCTGCAGAACTCCTTAACCAGCAGATTCACGTATTCAGGAATAAAACAAACCAATTAGCTTTATTTTTCACAAAACAGAAATTCAATAATGCTCATAAGTATAATCTTTAGACTCCCAAAATGTCAATATATCTCATTATTGTTATTATTATACCCTTAAAATGGATACTGTGGCATGTTGCTCTTACATGAGGTTCGTGCAAGCCAGCATCAGAGACCCTGATGCACTGGTTACAAATTGATCAGGTCAAAAATTATAAAGGATGAACACTCACGAATAGAGGCCTTAATTATGTTACTACCACTATTGGGATCTTCCCCATTTTATCACGTAGGCTATACTTCTCAATTGTAGCTGGGATGTCACCACCTAGCGGCTGGAAAAAAAAAGGAAAGCATGTTTCATCCATCCATCCATCCATCCGTCCGTCCGTCCGTCCGTCCGTCCGTCCGTCCGTCCATCCATCCTATCGTATTCATTTATTCTTAGAAACTTAGAATAACAGAGTTGGAAGGTCTTCTAGTCCACCCCCCTGCCCAAGCAGGAGACCCTACACCATTTCTGACAGATGGCAGTCCAGTCTCTTCTTGAAAACTTCCAGTGATGAAGCTCCCACAAGTGCTGAAGGCAACTTATGTTCCATTGGTTGATTGCTCTCACTGTCAGAAAATTTCTCCTTATTTCTAGGGTGAATCTCTCCTTGATCAGTTTCTATCCATTGTTCCTTGTCTGGCCTTTGATTGCTTTGGAAAATAGCTTGACCCCCTCATCTTTGTAGGAGTCCCCCAAATATTGAAACAATGCTATCATGTATCCCCTAGTCCTTGTTTTCATTAGATTAGACATACCCAATTCCTGTAACCGTTCTTGGTATGTTTTAGCCTCCAATCCCCTAATCATTCTTGTTGCTCTTCTCTGCACTCTTTCCAGAATCTCAACATTTTTTTTATATTGTGACCAAAACTGGATGCAATATTCCAGGTGTGGCCTTACTAAGCCATAACAAAACTTGGAGTATGGACTTTTAGAATAAGCAGAGTGCAGCTCAGAATACAGAATAATAGAGTTGGAAGGGACCTTGTAGGTCTTCTAGTCCACCCCCCTGCCCAAGCAGGAGACCTTACACCCTTTCTGACAAATGGCAGTCCAGTCTCTTCTTGAAAGCCTCCAGTGATGAAGCTCCTACAACTGCTGAAGGCAACTTCTGTTCCATGGGTTGATTGTTCTCACTGTCAGAAAATTTCTCCTTATTTCTAGGTTGAATCTCTCCTTGATCAGTTTCCATCCGTTGTTTCTTGTCTGGACTTCAGGTGCCTTGGGAAAATAGCTTGACCCCCTCATCTCTGTGGGAGCCCCTCAAATATTGGGACACTGCTGTCATGTCTCCCCTGGTCATTCTCTACACTAGACTCTGTTCCTGCAACCGTTCTTCATATGTTTTAGCCTCCAGTCCCCTAACCATCTATGTTGCTCTTCTCTGCACTCTTTCTAGAGTCTCAACATCTTTTTTTGTAGAGTGGTGACCAAAACTAGATGCAGGATTCTAGGTATGGCCTTACTAAGGCTTTATAGAGTGGTATTCAATGCTGATCACATGATCCCCAGGACACGGCAACCGTCATAAATATGAACCAGTTGCCAGGCATCTGAATTTTGATCACGTGACCATGGGGATGCCGCAACGGTCATAAGTGTGAAAAACGATCATAAGCCTCTTTTTTCAGTGCCGTTGTAACTTTGAACGGTCACTAAATGAACTATTGTAAGTCGAGGACTACCCGTAGAAGCTGAGAATAGGCTGGATACCAGGCAATTAAAATGTTTTATCCGCTCTTATTTCCTGAGCATTCTGATAATCCAGATTCAAAATGCCAAAGCAGAGTTATGTTCTGAGTAGGTTAAAAAAAAAAATGTACAAGCGCACTTCAACTATGTTTCATTTGAATCACAAAGACTGGAATTTAGTATATATATATCTATATATATCTATCTATATATATATATGAAATATATCTATATCTATATCTATATCTATATCTATATCTATATCTATATCTATATCTATATCTATATCTATATCTATATCTATATCTATATCTATATCTATATCTATATCTATATCTATATCTATATCTATATCTATATCTATATATATATATGTTATATTTTTACATAAATAAAGGGAGACTAGTATAGATCTATTTCAAGCTATTTAGCTCTCATCAGCTAGCCACACCCTTATGGGATTAGAACCTGGGCCCCTTGCCTAACAAGGCAAGTGTTAAACCTCTGAGCCACAGGATTCTTCTCCCTATCTGCTTGTTCCTTATATACTTTATATATATCAGGGGTGGGTTCCTCCCGGTTTGGATCGGTTCACCCAAACCGGTAGTGGCCCGCTGGTGACATCATGATGATGTCACCGAACCGGATCGGTTGCTGCTGGTCCGTGGGGGCCGCTAACTTTTTTTTGAATTTTTTTGAATTTTTTTTGAATTTTTTTTCCTTCTGAGCATGTGCAGAAGCCGACTTCCAGCACTGTGCATGTGGTCGCCATCTTTTTTTCAGCTTTGGGGTTTTTTTTTGTTACTGCGCATGTGCACGTGCGCAAAGCGCGCATGTGCCCATACGGCGTGCCCATGTGGCACGCCCACGCGACGCGGGAGGGAGCAAACCAGCAGCTGGGTAAGTTGGAACCCACCCCTGATAGATAGATATATATCTGTCACTGTTGCCAACGCCTGCCACTGTTATTTCTTACTGGGTTTTGATCGGAATTGCGGTACTCTGACACCAACAAACCGAAGCAACACTTCTCCTTTATAACCTTCCTTGCTGATTGTGTATTGATATTTGTTCTCACTTAAACCAAATGTAAATCAGACTTCCCCAAGGTAACAATGATTACCACCGTCAATGGATTTGAATGCTTTTCTTGATTACCTTCCCTACTCTTGGATCGACGTTTGCAGACTGTGTCAGTTGCATTCTGGACTAATAACCTTTGACAATTACTTGGTGTGGTGAACAAGAAACATGACATAAAGCAAGTTCACTACAATAAAATAAAGTCTCTCTCTCTCTCTCTCTCTCTCTCTCTCTCTCTCTCTCTCTGTGTGTGTGTGTGTGTATGGGGAGGGGAGGGGAGGGGAGGGAAGGGAGTCTCCTGATTTAATGTTGATTTATTACACAGGAGGGTTTAGGCAGCTGTTGAGAGCTCAGCTGAGCAGTGGGAAGCCAAAATGATGGATTTGCATCCATAGCACTAGGTTTGCAAATCATGGTCCACGTGGGACAGGGGGAAAAAAATTCTCTTGAAGCCATACCCCCATCCTCTTTTAAATAAATTGAAGTACAGGTGGTAGCCCTCGGCTTACAACAATTCGCTTAGTGACCGAAGTTACAACAGCACTGAAAAAAAGGAACTCATGACCATTTTTCACACTTACGACCGTTGCCCCATCCCCATGGTCACGTGATTTACATTCAGATGTTTGACAACTGACTCACATTTATGACGGTCGCAGTGTCCCGGGGTCATGTGATCCCCTTTTGCGACCTTCTGTCAAGCAAAGTCCACGGGGAAACCGGATTCACTTCACAACCGTGTTACTAATTTAAGAACTGCAGTGATTCACTTAACAAAGTCGTAAAATGGGGTAAAACTCACTTAACAGATGTCTCACTTAGCAACATAAATTTGGGGCTCCGTTGTGGTCATACGTCAAGGACCATCTGTACACGTTTAATATATTTTGTGGAAATTAATTTTAAAGTTTTAAAAATAAATTTCAGAGAAGAGATCGCTGGTTTGAGTCTCCCCCCACATCCTCTGTATTAGAATTCAAATTATCACCAAAAAAAAAAAAAAAGGGCTGATATTCAAATCCCATACAATATTTTCTTATCTATAAATCATGGTAAGAAGACTTGGGAATCTCTATTCCTTCCTCTTAATCTTGCTTCCTTCCCTTTGATGCTTCTAACTTCCGCATCAAAGTTATAATGTTGATTTAGTTTTAACTAGAATTTGCTAAAACAATGTGAGTGCCATAGCTGCTGAAATCTGTAATTAGGTTCAGTTGTGTATCCCTGGATTATAATCGCTTCATATTATTCTAAGAGGATATAAATCTGGAACTGATCTTGATTCATGGCAGGGAAGAAATCTTCAACTTTAGGTGAAATAAAGTAAAAGGTTTAAAGTGACACTTGCAAGAAGAAGAAGAAGAAGAAGAAGAAGAAGAAGGCTTTTTAAATTTATGGATTAAAAACTGACAAGAAAGAAAAAAAGAAAGAAAGAAAGAAAGAAAGAAAGAAGAAGGAGAAGAAAGAAAGAAAGAAAAGAGGGAGGAAGAGAGAAAAGAAAGAAGGAAGGAAGGAAGGAAGGAAGGAAGGAAGGAAGGAAGGAAGGAAGGAAGGAAGGAAAAAGAAGAAAATTAATGGCATTTCTGGAGCAGGAACGGTTGCAGGAATTGGGTATGTCTAGTTTAATGAAAAAAAGGACTAGGGGAGACATGATAGCAGTCTTCCAATATCTAAAGGGCTACTACAAAGAAGAGGGAGTCAACCTATTCTCCAAAGCATCTGAAGGCAGGGCTGTCAGGGAATTTGGAATGATCCCAGAATGATGGAAACTAATCAAGGAGAGAAGCAACCTAGAACTAAGGAGGAATTTCCTGACAGAACAATTAATCAGCGGAATGACTTGCCTCCAGAAGTTGTGAGTGTTCCAGCACTGGAGGTTTTTTAAGAAGAGAGTGGACAGCTATTTGTCTGAAATGTTGTAGGGTCTCCTGCTTGAACTTGAAGACCTCCAAGGTCCCTCCCAACTCTGTTATTCTGAAACTCAAACAGAATGAGGGTTTGCCGTCTTGCTGATGGGGCAACATGTCACAATGGTGTTCTGTGCACAGAATTCCGATGTTTCTCTTTGCCTTGAGCCACTCGTGACATGGAGCTCACATTACAACAGTTTTTTTCTTCCAGGTTTGATCTGCACGTCCTTTGGGGGCAAATATTAAAGCCAACAGATGTTCCTCCTAAAAGGTGCGGGTTGAACGAGCAACTGTAAATCCCTGCTTTTGCCAACACAGCTCCGTTAAAATGAAAGTCAGCCACTCGGGGACTTACTGAAAAGATGTTTTCAAGATTATTTGCCTCGTGTAACCTTATTTGAACATCTCGTTGCATCAAAATGTTCATGTGGAAGTCTAGCAATGGAGACCTCTTTCTCTCACTCTCCTTTGATGCTCCATCCAGCTGTTCAGCCTTCAGTTTTCCCCTCTTGACTGCACCTTTTCCACCAACTCATTCCATAGATATTTGGGATGGCACAATGGATTTATGGTACCATCTTTAAGGATTATTGCTCTTAATGCAGAGGTGGGTTCCTGCTGGTTCGGACCGGCTCTATAGAACTGGTAGCTGGAATTTCCCCCCGCTCGCTGAACCGGCAGTGATGGCCGGCGGGGCACGCCCCCGAACTGGCTCTCTCGGCAGCGCCATAGGCGCCGCCATCTTGTTTTTTGCTTCTGTGCATGCGCAGAAGCTGTTTTTTGCTTCTGCGCATGTGCAGAAGCTGGGTTTTTAGCACTGCACATGCGCCCGTGTGCCCGCAAAGCACGTGTGCACCCACGCGGCGCATGAGGAAGCAAACCGGCAGCAAGGTAAGCCAGAACCCACCCCTGTCTTAATGCTGCTACTCTTTTGTACCCAACAGGGTTACTGATGTCTTAAATTATTACATGTTAATTTCCCCCTCCACACATATCCTTAGCTCTTCTCTTAGAATCAAAGATAGCCCAACATTCAGAATTAACAGGGGAATGCTGCATTACCTGCATATTGTCCAGTTTGGCTAAATAGACGGGATTGGGAGGTGCCCTTTCTTCCTAATTGGGCCTATGACAACTCACTACAGCCAAATCACCACAGCCAATTCACATTGGCCAACTCGCCATGACCATCTCACCACGGCCAACTTACTATGGCCAACTCTCCATGGCCAACTCATCACGGGACAAGAATGATTTGAGTAGGCACGTTGGTGCTCTTATGCACGCCCCTTACAGACCTCTTAGGAATGGGGTGAAGTCAACAGTAGACAGTCTAAGGTTAAAGTTTTGGGGATTTGGGGAAGAAACCACAGGTAGTGCATTCCAGGCATTGACCACTCTGTTGCTGAAGTAGTATTTTCTGCAATCGAGTTTGGAGCGGTTTACCTTAAGTTTGTATCTATTGTGTGCTCGTGTATTGTTGTGGTTGAAGCTGAAGTAGTCATTGACAGGTAGGACATTGTAGCAGATAATTTTATGTGCTACACTTAGGTCAGACCTAAGTCTAAATCTAAATTCTAAATTCTAAATCTCGAAGAAATAGTCAAATAGAATTATTAAAGAAAGGACGCCGAAGGAGGGACAAAATAAAATGGGAATGACAAAAATTAAAATTATTTTAAAAATTATTTGAAATAATTGAATTGAATTGTTGAATTTTCCTGCAATGAGTTGTCCCATGGCCAGTTGGCCCCAGTGAATTGGCCGTGATGAGTTGACTGTGGCGAGTTGGCTGAGGAGAGTTGATCCATTCTGTTCCTAGTTTATCCTTCAGGTAGTAGGTAGTTGTAGTACTTTGGGCTAATTGCAATCATTTTTGAGCCAATGCAGTGACTATAAAAAGCTGGGTTGAATACCCAAACTGATTTCAGAATTATATACATTCAGCCTGGATGCATTGGCGAGAACTCACTGGTGTGTTATATGACAGATGAATGCCAACCCGTCTTAAATCTTGTGGTGGCGTAGTGGTTAGAGTGCAGTATTGTAGGCTACTTCTGCTGACTGCCGGCTGACTGCAATTTGGCAGATCGAATCTCACCAGGCTCAGGGTTGGCTCAGCCTTCCGTCCTTCTGAGGTGGGTAAAATGAGGACCCAAATTGTTGGGGGCAATAGGCTGACTCTGTAAACTGCTTAGAGAGGGCTGTAAAAGCACTGTAAAATGGTATATAAGTGCTATTGCTATTTACAAGACAACCATCCTCCTGTTGCACTGTATGCACTGAATGCTGGGCAGCAACAACAGGAACTGAAAACTACCGGTATCTCCATACCATGGAAATGCGAATGCTCTGTTGGATATCGGGCATCTCCCTTCTTGACCACATCACAAATGACACCATTCAACAACATTTTGGTGTGGCACTAATTATAGAGAAGATGAGAGAAGGCCGGCTCTGCTGGTATGGACATGTCCAGAGAGCAGCACCTTCCACCATTGGCAAGACTGACTACCAACTAGAAGTCAATGACCGGCGACCTCGCGGGCACCCAAAACAGAGATGGTGAGACACCATCAACAAAGATATGCAAGCCGCACACCTACACCCTGGAGACGCAGTTGACCGTGCAAAGTGGCGTTCAATGATCCGAAAAGTGGACCCTGCACTTGCGGGAACATGAGGAGGAGGAGGAGGAGGAGGAGGAGGAGGAGAAGGAGGAGGAGGAGAAGAAGGAGGAGAAGAAGGAGGAGAAGAAGGAGGAGAAGAAGGAGGAGAAGAAGGAGGAGAAGAAGGAGGAGAAGATACTAAGTCAATTTAGATACTTTATATAAGCTAGTGTGGTAGCAACAATGGTTTAGACTTCATTCCAGTTTCCCCCCCTCCAACCTCTTGCAAATTCTCCAAGCATTTTGTTTCTTTAACTATGCGGACAGATCACTTTTATTTCCCCCGATCTGAACTTCAGCCTTTCACCTCTCTTGGGGTGGTTGTTCTCTACCTTATTCCCTTCCTTCCAGTTTTAATCCTTCTCGCGAGGACCTCCTGATTCCCGTAGGCCAGTTTCAAGCAATCCACTCTTTCTATATTTCTTTCCTTGCCTAGATTTGTTTCATCTCTGGCAACAGAGTCCCTTTGCAATCCTCACCTGTCACTATCTAGGATCTAATTAGCCTATCACCGGAATGAGAGACCTTTGGTTTGGTTACCCTCCTATGGCATTGGAGAGCTCAGTTTTAAACTGCTAACTGCTAAGCCATCATCACTTCAGGGGGTATTGAAATATAATGTAATCTGGATGGAGAGGAGAAAGGGAAAATCTCTCTACAACTGCTTGTTTTTATCTTCTTCTTTTTTAAAATGTTTTGTTTGCAGCTCTTATCTATTGTCTCACTAATTCCTTTATTGCTTGGCAAAAATGAAGACATGCCCCAGGAATGAACAAATGCAAAGCTGGTAATTTGTTTAAGAGACAGAAGAAATATTAACAAAGCTGTCACGATGACTTATGTTTGCTTTCGTTCTGTTTGCATTTTTTTTTAAGTAGCAGAAATTGTGACGCAGTTTATATATTAACGGTATTATAACTTTGTACACCGAAGCCCAGGAAAATTCAAACAGAGGCAGATACTGTATGTCCGGAAACCAATTTACTCTGCCAAAAGGAACTGTTTAAACAAATTGGCTATGCACTCTATTAGCAATAATAAATAGCCAGGAACTGCTGTGCTCTATGTGTGCTAACAGCAAATTGTTAGGATGGAGTGTTGTGTAGCTCTGCTTTAGAATCAAGACAGGGAAAATGTGTACATACCGAAGCAATGGGTTTGGCCATTTCTCTGTTGATGCATCTAGAACCGAGAAGCAATTCAAGCCCTAGAATCTCACTGCTTGGAGCTCACACACAGATGTGTTGAAATGACAGCTTTCAGAATTGCCTAGTGTGGGAAGCCCCCCCCCCTAGAAGAATGAAATATTTTGATGAATATTAAAAAGGCAGAATATTATATTTCCCCAAAGGAAGAAATGGAGAAACATGTTTTTAGAGGCAGGAAGCAGCCCCCACTTTTTCTTAATAGCCCACAGCAGATGCCAGCACTTAAGGAGATAAAGAGCTTATTGAACGAAGAAGCTAACTATCTAGATGGCTCTATTCATAAGCAGAGCAAATACTGCAGGCAGAAATCCATTCAAGACAGGATATTTCAAAACTCCTTGCAGCAAAGTTTGACAGCTAACAAAAGCAGAGTGATAGGATTAGAAAGCAGCCCCTCACCCAAGATCCAACACAGGACGAAAGCCATTAGCCACAATAGGAATTGCCCAACACCCTTTCAGAACACAAGCCCCCTTCATTGCACCACCCCCACAGCAGTCCAAACTTCAAAGACACAGAAACCTTGGAACAGATAAACAATAAGCCAGCGGTTGACCAGATTAGCTCAGACAAGCATTTAGGATTTGCATTTTCTCTTTTGCCTATAGAGCCAGCTATGACCTCTACATGACCCCCCATAGGAATCTGACAACAGCCAATAGAATATTAAAGGACATGTTCTTGCACAGGAACAGGAAGGTCAAATACAAAGCCCAAAAGAAGGTATGAAAACCCACCGACTCTCAACTCCATTTTGGTCAGCTGCCCAGAATCACATGTGGTTCTGTTTCATCAATAAACCCTCTTTCCAATCAGCCTCCATGTTTCCAGTGTCTTTCTACCGGCTTGGAACTGAACCCAGATGGATATTTCTTCCAACACTAGGAAAGGTTTAAGAGAATCTGGAAGACTCTGGCAGATCACTAGATGACCTACAAGGTCCCTTCCAACTCTGTTAATCTGTTATTCTGGATAAGATCTGACATGTTCACCAAAAGCAAAACAGACCGGCCTTTTGGAGAACGAAAAATAATACCAACTCCACTGCCTTCACTTTCCATCTTCTTTTTTTTTTGTTTTAGCTTATCTTCTTACCTTCCTTTTTTTTGTTTTTTAAAAAATGAATCTGCGTCGGGTTATAGTCGCCTGCTGATGAAACAAGGAGGGTTGAGGCCTCCTCCTCCTCCTCCTTCAGCAGTTTGCGTGAATACTTTCTGCACAGAATTTGGTTCTCTTTCCTTCTCGTTTCCCATTTTTTGCCAAACAGATTTATAAATGCTTCATTCTATTTACAAGAGGGGAGAAAAGCAGAGGAAACCAGACTCGGGTGCTCTAAACATTATTTTATAAGCTGCAAGCAGAGGTGGGATTCAGCAGGTTCTGACCAGTTCTGGAGAACCGATAGCGGAAATTTTGAGTAGTTCGGAGAACCGGTAAATACCACCTCTGACTGGCCCCACCCCCATCTATTCTCTGCCTCCCGAGTCCCAGCTGATGGGGAGGAAATGGGGATTTTGTAGTAACCTTCCCCTGGAGTGGGGAGGGAATGGAGATTTTGCAGTAACCTTCCCCTGGAGTGGGGAGGGAATGGAGATTTTGCAGTATCCTTCCCCTGCCACACCCACCAAGCCACGCCCACCAAGCCATGCCCACCAAGCCACGCCCACAGAACCTGTAGTAAAAAATTTTTGAATCCCACCACTGGCTGCAAGGCATTGTCTTAATCAGAAACGCCGAGATATCTGCTTAGTTGCCATAGCGAAAGAGAACAATGGCTCAAATTCTTGTGAACATCTTTTGTTTCAAAAGTGAAAAATCGTCATTCAGAGGAGCTTCTGTGCTTAATAATTGATCAAAAGATTGGTAGGTCTTTCCAAAGCTGAGGTGCTCTTTTTTTCCCCTCCAAAGCTTTGTTTTATTTTATTTTATCGATTTGATGGTACAGAAAAGTCTCTCTTTTGCACACACACAGCTGAAAAGGTTTTAAAAAAAACATATGCAGGGATGCAGTTTCTTGCCTCTCTGGGTGCTTGAGGGTGGGGGCTTTGGATGGAATAAGATCCCCCTGGAGAGGAGAAGGGACTTAATTTATAGCTGAGCAAATGCTTTGCTTGCAAAAAGTGAAGGATTTCCAGGAGCTGAGTTAGTGGAAACGGGTTACCTTTGTCTGTTTGTTATTAGCTTTTTCACCTCATCCTTCCCTTTCCTGGCATTCCCCAGGTGGCTTGCAAATTAGCACATGTGTAACTACAATAAACGACAATGCCCACATTGAAACAGGAGAAAGGTGTCCTTGCTTGAATTAAACTGGTTTTGATTTTCGACAAAAGGGTGGTAACAGGCGGAATGGGCCAACTCGCCATGGCCAACTCACCGTAGCCAGCTCGCCATGGGACAATTCAACAAATACAAAAATTAAATTAATTTCAACAGAACCATAGTCAATAATAATAAAGTCAATCCAGAAATACAAGAGTTACAATAATTTCGACAAAAACATGTCCCCCGATAATAAAAAAAAATAACTGAATGAAACAATTAATACAATACTGAATTGTCCCATGTTGAGTTGGCTGTGAGGAATTGTCCAAGACCTGGTAACAAGAAACCTAGCTCCCTCTGAAAAGGGACATCTACACACCCAGTTTAGGAAATGTGGGATAGGCTAAAAGTGGCTTTAGAGGAAGTCCTTGATGAATATCATCGAGGGATGAGTTCCTCCAGGTGTTCCCTCCAAATTCCTTCCCATGAGTTAGAAGGGCGTTTTGGAGGTGTTCAAGGAAGAGAAAATGTCTTTCAGGCAAAATAAGTAATGAGAATGACACAAGGAAAGATGCAACTATTTCCACTTTGTCAGGCCCGAGCCAAAGACGTCGCAGTGAAATCCAGTTCTTTATTTGCTTACACCAATAAACAGAATTTCACCATGATTCCATATACCATACAGATACCATATTTTTTGGAGTATAAGATGCTCCGGAGTATAAGACGCACAATAGTTTTTGGGGAGGAAAACAAGAAAAAAAATTCTGCCTCTGCCTACCAGCATCCATCGGTATTCATCTGGCTAACGTCCTTGCAGCAAATCAGCAAATAGCTGGTCAGCTTCAGCATGTTATCGCAGCCTGATTCAGCACGAGCAGCTGATTGGCGGTTGGATCGGCCTCCCGGAATACCGCCAATCAGCTGTTCCAGGCTGTGGGGATCGCCACAGCCCATTGCCGCCTCTGTGTGTCACATTTTCGGCCTCCGCGTGTCACATTTTCGGCCTCCGCATGTCCCATTTTTGGCCTCTGCGCATTGTGTTTTCGGCTGGTTCCAGGTGGCAGGGAGCGGTGGTGATCCCCGCTGCCTGGAACCGGACAAAAATGTGATGCGCGGAGGCTGAAAATGTGACACGTGGAGGCGGCGATCGGCGGCGATGTGCTGTGGCGATCCCCAAGCCTGGAACGGGTCTAAAATGGGGCAGGCGGAGGCCAAAAATGCAACGTGCAGAGGCTGAAAACACGACACGCGGAGGCGGCGATTGGCGGCAATGTGCTGTGGTGATCCCCGCAGCCTGGAACGGGTCTAAAATGGAGCATGCGGAGGCTGAAAACGTGACGCGTGGAGGCCGAAAATGGCCAAAGGGTGGGGGCCAATGGGTGAGCGGGGCTTCAGCAACATTTGCTGTATAAGATGCACAGACATTTCCACCCACTTTTAGGGGGGAATGAAGTGCGTCTTATACTCCAAAAAATACGGTAAGTCCCTTTCCAATTTGTTTTCTGAATTGTAAGAATATTCCACCACATGATGAATGAAAACCAGCTGGTCGGAGTCCAGCAGTTAATAGCAATAGCGCTTAGACTTATATATACTGCTCTATAGTGCTTTTACAGAACTCTCTAAGCAGTTTACAGAGTCAGCCTATTGCCCCCCAACAATCTGGGTTCTCATTTTACCAACCTCAGAAGGACGGAAGACTGAGTCAACCTTGAGCCAGTCAGGATCGAACTCCTGGCAGTGAGCAGAGCCTGCCTGCAATACCGGATTCTAACCACTGCACCACCAAGGCTCCTACCCACACTTACATAGAATATAGAATCAAAGGGCTGGAAGTTCAGAGGTCAAATGGTTGTCCAGTATACTTTTGAAAATCTCCAGTGATTTTCAACTCCGAGAGGCAAACTATTCTATTGATTGTTCTGACTGTTGGAAAATTTCTCCTTAGTTCCAGGTTGGATCTCTCAGCTTCCACCCATTACTCCTGCAGACTTCCAAAACTTTCCTGCCCTCTTCTATGTGACAGTCCCACAAATACTGGAAGATAGCTATCATGCCCCCCCCAATCCTTACCTTCTCTTTTCTGAAAACCAAAAGTAATCTGTGAGAAATATGTGGAATGTGTAAGGCTATGCATCTGGTGTGTAAGAGCTTCTCCATGTTGTAGTTTTGTGTTGCATTTAGCACTTAGCACTTAGCCTTGTATATCGTTTTATAGTGCTTTACAGCCCTCTCTAAGCAGTTTACAGAGTCAGCATCTTGTCCCCAACAATCTGGGTCCTCATTTTACCTACCTTGGAAGGATGGAAGGCTGAGTCAACCTTGAGCCTGGTGAGATTTGAACTGTCAAATTGCAGGCAGCCAGCAGTCAGCAGAAGTAGCCTGCCAGGGGTGGGTTCCAACTTACCTCGCTGCCGGTTCGCTCCCTCCCGCGCCGCATGGGCGCACCTCGTGGGTACGTGCGTGCATGCGCAGTAACAAAAAATCCAATTTTTTTTAAAAAAGCCAAAAAAAAGATGGTGACCACATGCACAGTTCCAGAAGTTGTTGAAGTTAACCATAAAAAGGGTTTTTTTTTAAAAAAAAAAAAAAAAAAAAAAAAAACATTTTTTAAAAAAAAAAAGATGGCGGCCCCCAAGGACCGGCACCGACCGATCCGGTTCGGTGACATCATTGTGATGTCACCAGCGGGTCGCTACCGGTTTGGGAGAACCGGTCCAAACCGGGAGGAACCCACCCCTGTAGCCTGCAGTACTGCACTCTAACCACTGCGCCACCATGGCTCACTTCTTGCCTGCTTCCTTTCCACACTGGGAGATCTCTCTAGAACTAAGGAGCTACAGAGCATCTCTGGGTACCTAACTGATTACTAATTTATGTAGATAAATTCTCTGCTCTCATTAGCTTGGAAAAATTTTATTGTTCAGCAACGTCTCCTTCTAATTGGTTGTGCTAGGAACGAGAAATATATTTAAGGGAAAACTGTATTCAAGCTTTGATTCAATGAGCCTTGGCAATTGTTGCCTTTTGTGGTGATTGTCCCCAGGGGGACAATGATGTCCGGAGAAGCGAAAACAAGCTCTCTCTATTCTCTGCTTCCCAAGAGATACTCTTGTGATTTTGTGTCACTCTGGGTGTCTGACCATGGCATTACTTCCTAAAGAGTCCTGCTTGTCTTTGCATGGTGGTACAATGCCCTGGTTGCTAATTACTTCCGGGGTGCAATTTAAGGATCTTGGCATTGACCTCAAAAGGCTGCAGATTAGAGCTTAATTATCCAAACCCTGAGAGCTGCAAGAAGGACAGCTTTTGAAGATGGCTTCTTCTTACAACTCTCTTCTTCTCAGAGGTGGGCGTCACATACCGTAACAACCGGTTCGCCCAGCACCGGAAATGTGAGCGTGCACACACGCTCGCTTCGTCCCCGCATGCCCCATCCGCACATGCGTGCAGCATCATAAAACACGGGAATTCGCACGTGCGCGCTGTCCATATATGCGTGCAGTGTCACAAAACACGGGAATTTGCTCACGTGCGCCATCCACACATGCGTGCGGCATCAAAAAACACAGCAATATAGGACAGGATTGCGCCCGGGTGAGTAGGTCGCAACTACCGGTTCACCCGAACCGGTCTGAACCGTCAGCAGCCCACCACTGCTTCTTCTCCCTAAACTGTGGAACATATTTTTCCCTCTGCTTCCTTGACGTTAAAAAAGGATAAGTGAAATCCCTCTCTTCCAACACCAGGCTTTTAATGGTTAAATTACCTTAATATGAATACAATCTCCGAGTCAAATGCAATTCCTGGGGACTTAATTAACAAGGTTTCTAAGTCAATTGATCAATCAGAATAGAGCTGGAAGAGACCTTGGAGGTCTTCTATTCCAACCCCCTGCTCAAGCAGGAGACCCTATACCATTTCAGACAAGTGGTTGTCCAGGCTCTTCTTAAAGACCTCCAGTGATGAAGCACCCATAATTCTGAAGGTAAACCATTCCACTGGTTAATTGTTCTCACTGTCAGAAAATTTCTCCTTAGTTCTAGGTTGCTTCTCTCCTTGATTAGTTTCCATCCATTGCTTCTTGTCCTGCCTTCAGGTGCTTTGGAGAAGAGATTGGTCCCCTCAGTTTTGTGGTAGCCCCTCAAATATTGGAACACTGCTATCATATCACCTCTAGTCCTTCTTTTCTCTAGAATAGCCAAACCCAAATCCTGTAACCGTTCTTCATAGGTTTTAGTCTCCAGGCCTTTAATCATCTTAGTTGCTCTTCTTTGTACTTCCCCCCCGCAGAGCCTCAACATCTTTTTTGTAATGTAGTGACCAAAACTGGATGCCGTATTCCAGGTGTTGTCTTAAGTAGGAAACTTGATTTGTTCTTCTGGATCCTTTTCTTTCTAACTATCAGAAATTACTAAATGCCAGAATGTTGGTTGAGTCAAACTCGGTGGGGATCATCACTGATAGAATGCAAATCTCCAGAGTTTCTCCAAAAGAAAAGCAAAATACAGGCAGGAATCAGTCAGGAATATGTGCTAGAAAACTGAGATTGTTCTTGGTACATAGGGACAATTGAGGTCTGTAGTCGTCTTAGAAATGCATCCAGATTTATCGTTAACAATCGTATCTGAGAATGTTAGCTGTCAAGAGACACCAAATGATTATTTTTGATTGGATGCTAAAACATGGAGTAAATCTGAGCATCCTTCCTACCTTCCAGTGTGTTTCAGATAAGAGGATGACAGTTGTGAGATCTTCTATGATAGACAGCAGCTCCTACAGCCATGACAATTTGACGCATCATCTTGTTGGCACCATCTGCTGTAGTGTGATAAATTTAGAAAGGATATTTTTCCTCAGCAAAGAAATCTTGGTAGAATTAGCTCTCCTCCTTCTCCTTCAGACTGAGCAGGTTCTATGTATCTGCTTCTCTAATGAGACTCCTAATGGGAACAGCATTCACAACTATACAGGATTGTAGACTCCAGCCAGCACTGGATTCTCTGTTTTGAGGGCTGCATGACATTCTTCTTAGATTCCAACTAAACGCAGGGACACTTCAAAAATTATTTCCTGGGTTGAAATACACCAAATTTTTTCAGGGTTCGTAGATCCTTTGGTTTGCTGACTCACACCGAGGTGAAAAACATGAACAAATTGGAGTATTTAAATGAAACCTTTAATGAAGCATGCCTATAATCTTGCACAGGGTTATAATGCCATATTAGGGAATATTAACACAAGCCATCCTAGGATAGCTCATACCTCCAGCAGGTAACAGCCACTTGGGTCATCTCAGAAAGTTAAACCAGGTCAGACCTGATTAATGCTTGAGTAGGAGACCATCAAGATTATGTCAGGAATGTCACCTAGCTTGGGACATTGAAAAACCATTCCAGATGAAGCTGTTGGCAAGCCACTTCTGTATTTTTGCCAAGAAAACCACGTTTTGCCAAGAAAACCACCATGTCTATAAAGTCTACATGTCTATAGAATCATGCTATTATCAAAGGAGACTTTATAGCTATCTACACTGGAGATACATATGGATAGAAAAACAACAACGGTTTCATTAAGGAATTCAAACTCTGGCACGCTTTGTGCATAGTGTGGATGACAAAGAAACAGGGAACATAGAATAATAAAGTTGGAAGGGACTTTGGAGGTCTTCTAGGCCAACCCCCTACTCAAGCAGGAGACCCTATACCATTCCAGGCAAATGGTTGTCCAGTCTCTTTTTGAAAGCCTCCAGTGATAGAGCACTCACAACTTCTGAAGTAAGTTATTCCATTGGTTAATTGCTATCACCATTAGGAATTTTCTCCTTATTTCTAGATTGGATCTCTCCTTGATTAGTATACATCCATTGCTTCTTGTTCGGCCTTCAGGTGCTTTGGAAAATAGTTTGACCCCCTCATCTTTGTAGGAGCCCCCCAAATATTGGAACAATGTTATCATGTCTCCCCTAGTCCTTGTTTTCATTAGATTAGACATACCCCATTCCTGTAACCGTTCTTGGTATGTTTTAGCCACCAATCCCCTAATCATTCTTGTTGCTCTTCTCTGCACTCTTTCCAGAATCTCAACATCTTTTTTATATTGTGAATTAAAACTGGATGCAATATTCCAGGTGTGGCCTTGCTAAGCCATAACAAAACTTGGCGTATGGAAGTCTGCAAGCAAAGGAAACTATTTGATGGAAGGATATAGGAGTGCGTCTAAGTTGTGTGTTGTGAGTCTGGGAAACAAAAAGAAGGAATGCAGAAGACTGAATTTTAAAATATCACTCCCAGCATTGTTAGGTGTCTATTTGAAGGGAACGTTATGGAAAGAACCTGGTTAATTGTCAGATCAAGTCATTTTTATGCAGACAGACCATTGGCATCCAAGCTTACTTGCTGGGGAAGCATGTTTTAATCCACTGGGTGCTGTCATTTCTTTTTTTATTGATGCCCTTAATTTTTTCTCTACATCTGTATTTGTTGTGTTTCCTTGGGTGTGTTCATATCTGAGTTAATGTTTTAATTGGAACTTTATGGTTAGTTTATTTGTATTTTATCACTGTGAGTTGCCTGGAGCATCGGAGAGAAAAGCTGGGTTGAAAATTTCAGCCATAAAATAAATCACTGAGTTTTGTCACACATGCTGATTTTAGCACAAAGAGCTCAGGCGTACTTATTTATCTTTCTCAGACAGCCTCCTATCAAACAAACTGACAGGGACAAATGAATTTTACCGATTAATTATATTTAAATGATGGTTATGTACATAGCACCTTGAATGCACAGGACATTCTTTTAGGATTTCTGCAGGATTTCCAGGAAAAATGTTGACTGTTAGGGTTAGGGAGGAGAAAGAAGAGAGAAGGAAGAATGTATGCAAATTCAGCTACGTAGAGCGAGAATATGGGTAGGGTTCCTTCCATATTTTTCTTTCTTTTCTAAGGAAAGTGCATCAGAATACAGAATAACAAGAGTTGGAAGGGAACTTGGAGGTCTTCTAGTCCAACCCCTTGCTCAAGCAGGAAACCCTGTAGCATTTCAGACAAGTGGCTGTCCAATCTTTTCTTAAAAACCTCCAAGGATGGAGCATCCACAACTTCTGAAGACAAGCCATTCAGGGGTGGGCTGATGGGGATTCGCAGGGGTCCCCGCCCACCACACCCCGCCTCTCCCAGCAGTCCCCACACAGCTCATTTTGGATGCAGGTAAGTGCAGGGTGCGTGCAGAGGCTCGGGGAGGGTGAAAAACGGGCCTACCGGAAGTTCGGGAAGGCTGGAAACAGCATTTCCGGCCTCCAGAGCCTGGGGAGACCGTTTTCGCCCTCCCGGAGGCTTGAGGAAAGCCTCCGGAGCCCGGGGAGGGCAAAAACGCCACCCCACACCATAGTGCAGGAGGCCGACTAGGCCACACCCACCATGGCCACGCCCACCCAGAAACCGGGCAGAGAACCCCTTGCTAAACAAATTTGAAGGCCGCCCCTGAAGCCGTTCCACTGATTAATTGTTCTTAGTGTCAGGAAATTTCTCCTTAGTGCTAGGTTGGTTCTCACTTTGATTAGTTTCCATCCGTTGCTTCTTGTCCTGCCTTCAGGTTCTTTGGAGAATAGGTTGACCCCCTCTTCTCTGTGACAGCCCCTCAAGTATTAGAAGGCACACTGTTTAATTGAAATTGAATTTTTATGTGTTATATAAATAAAACAAATAAAACATTTGGAAAAAAAAGTATTAGAAGACTGCTATCATGTCTCCCCTAGTCCTTCTCTTCATTAGACTATACATAACCAGTTCCTGCAACTGTTCATCGTATGTTTTAGCCTCCAGTCCCCTAATCATCTTTGTTGCTCTTCTCTGCACTCTCTCTAGAGTCCCAACGTCCTTTTTCTATCATGGTGACCAAAATTGGATTCAGTACAGGTAGACCTCAACTTAATTGAGACCAACACTTCTGTTACTAAGCGAGACAGTTGTTAAGTGAGTTTTCCCCTATTTTGCAACCCTTTTTGCCACCGTTGTTAAGTGAATGGTTGCCGTTGTTAAATAGTAACATGGTTGTTAAGTGAATCTGGCTTCCCTGTTGACTTTGCTTGTCAGAAGTTCGCAAAAGGGGATCACATGACCCCGGGTGATTGCGACCGTCATAAATAGGAGTCAGTTGCCAAGTGTCTGAATTTTGAACGTGTAACCGTGGGGACGCTGCAAGGGTTGTAAGTGTGCAAAACGGTCATAAGTCACTTTTTCCAGCGACGTTGTAACGTCAATGAATTTTTGTAAGCCGAGGAACACCTACAGTACATTCCGAGTATGGTCTTACCAGTACAGTATAAAGCATTACATGATCTTGATACTGTCCCTCGGTCTAGGATTGCATCGGCTTCTGAGATTTACAGCAGAAAAGAGTTAAAATCAATTCAATTTCTCCACCCCATATTGGCAACCCCATCACAGCTCTTCCCATGCAGGGTTAAAAAAAAATATGCAAGTTTGCGCACGATTTGGAATAATAAAAGAAATGTGTCTGTAGGGTAGGAATGCCCGTGAGACCGGATGGAATACTTAATGCAGCAGAAGCATTTCGGAGGGGTCAGTTTCTTTCCCCGATTGTGGCTTATTAACACACATTCATACTGCTGACTATCATTAAATGGTAGCTTAGGGAAATTAAGCAGGCTCCTCCACTCAGTAATTAAAAAGCCATTAGACGTTTACATGTACAACTTTATGCAGTCTCTCCAGAGAAAGGATTTTTACTCTTTGTTTTGTTTTGTTTTGTTTTACAGCACTGTATTTTTTTCTTATGTAATTGTCAGACTCGGACAAATAGGTTAAAATGTGCTTTCCTTTACTGGTACCTTTTGGGTGAATGAACTAAGAAGCCCCCAAACTAGAATTAAGCAGAGTTGCATAATTTGCGCATTAACAGAAGTTATATTGAAAAAGATCCCTCTCCCTCTCCCTCTCCCTCTCCCTCTCCCTCTCCCTCTCCCTGTCCCTCTCCCTGTCCCTGTCCCTGTCCCTGTCCCTGTCCCTGTCCCTGTCCCTGTCCCTGTCCCTGTCCCTCTCCAACTCCCTCTCCCTCTCCCTCTCCCTCTCCCTCTCCCTCTCCCTCCCCCTCCCCCCTCTCTCTATACACACACACACACACACACACACATACATACACATACACACACACACATATGTGTGTGTGTGTGTGTGTGTGTGTGTGTGTATCTAAGAGAGGAGAACTTGTGGCTTAGAGGTTAAAAGCACTGCCTAACAAGGCAAGCAGCCCAAGTTTGAATCCTAGAAGGGTATGGCTAGCTGATGAGAGCTAAATAGCTTGAAATAGATCTATACTAGTCTCCCTTTATTTCTTTATCAGCAAAAATGTAAATTATTTTTATAAATAGTTCAAGGTGGCGAACATGCTTAATACTCCATCTTCCTCCTATTTTCCCCACAACAACCACCCTTTGAGGTGAGGTGAGGTGAGCTAAAAGTAACAGATCCAAAGTCACTTAGCTGGTTTTCATGCCTAAAGTGGGATTCAAACTCACTGTCACTGATAATTGGCCCAAAATGACCCAGCTGGTTTTCATGCCTCAGGTGGAACTAGAACTCACTGTCACCTGGTGATTGGTCCAAAGTCACCCAGCTATCTTTCATGCCTAAGGTGAGACTAGAACTCACTGTCTCCTGGTGATTGGCCCAAAATGACCCAGTCGGCTTTCATGCCTAAGGTGGGATTCAAACTCACAGTCACTGGTGATTGGTCCATGAGGGTCTATTTAAAAATTCTATTTTAAAAATATTTTAATTTGTGCCATTCACATTTCATTCTGTCCCTCCTTTTGCATCCTTTCTTCAATGATTCTATTCCACTCTTTCTTTGCTATTAGTGTAACTCTTGTCCTGCAGCGAGTTGGCTGTGGCAAGTTGACCATGGTGAGTTGGCCTTCGCAAATTGGCCATGGTGAGTTGGCCGCAGCGAGTTGGCCATGGCTAATTGTCAGAATCCTCCCCCACCCTCCAAACATTTACCTGCTGAATTCTGAGTCCCCTTTCTCTAGAATAGGCCAGCATAAAGTTCAACTATTGCTAGAAAGCAGCAGTGTATAACCAAGCCTGGGTTTTGACAAACCTCCAATGTGGACCAACAGATTACAGCCTCATCATTCAGCACCTATTGTTAACACTCCCACTGCATAACATTTTAGCATTAAAGCTCTTGATGGAGAAAGCAGCAAATTCCATCTTTTTGAAAGCTGCAGTGCTGACAGACCAAATATAATCTCTTGGTGCATGTAGCTTTTAATAATAGCTCCTTGAGTAGTTTTAGGAAAGCGCTGAAACCATGAAGAGCAGGGAGGGATTGACCAAAATGTTAGAATTCTCCACAGACTCAGCTTGCAGTTGGAAGTGACTTCAATCAGCTGTATGTTTTGTTTGAATTTTGGAACATGATTGGGGGCTGTTTTTTTTAGTTTTTTTTTTTTAAGAAATCCGGCATAAGGCCAAATGTTTCAGTCATGAAACTCAGGATGCAGATTATAGATGAGATGGATTTCCTAGGAGAAAATCATACACGGATTTTGCATTTCGGCACAGAGAAAAGGCTGCTGTGTTTTCCAGCCATCACTTCTGAAGAAATTTCTCGATATGGGTAATGTATCCAGGAGCCAGAACTTGTCCGAGAAAGATTTCCTCAGCATAGCAGAGAAATGATTTTGCACATAATATCCCCTGCTCTTTGTGAGAACATGGCCAAGAAAGTCTTTGAGAGAAGTTGAATGCTTGAGCAAAATCCTGTGGACCAGTGCAGCTATGATTGTTGATAATGTATCTTGGAAATTACTGTATTTAGCCTCCTGGGTTGAGAAGATATTTGAAATGGAAGTTTGGGGACCTTTCTCAGTGTTAGGATGTTTGAGGAGTTCCATTTCTCTTAGTGTATTTTGATGTGAACTGATTTGTTTTTAACCTCTTATTTGGATTTAATTTGAAAAGTTTGGCCATCATGCCAATGTTTGCATATTTCGATTGCTTAGCTGGAAGTGAGCATTGATGGACTCATGCAGGGGTGGGTTCCTCCCGGTTCGGACCGGTTCGCCCGAACTGGTAGTGACCCGCTGGTGACATCACGATGATGTCACCGATCCGATTCGGTCGGTGCCAGTCCATGGGCGCCGCCAACTTTTTTTTAATTTTTTTTTCTAAATTGAATTTTTTTTATTTATTTTTTTCTTCTGAGCATGTGCAGAAGCCAAGTTCCAGCACTGTGCATGCAGTCGCCATCTTGTTTTTGGCTTTTTTAAAAAAAAAATTCGGATTTTTCGTTACTGCACATGCCCATGAGGCGCGCCCATGTGGCGTAGGAGGGAGCGAACTGGCAGCGAGGTAAGTTGGAACCCACCCCTGGACTCATGGCTTCGTTGTTATGAGCAAGTGGAAGCAAAGAGGGCCGCATGTTGACTTTGAGACACTTTTGAAGGATCTGGGAGAGAATCATTGCAGATTGGATGTATGCTGAGTTCTAGCTGAAGGTTAATTTCTGCTGGGCACATAATGCTCTGATAAGTTTGTTTCAGTTTTGGAAAGACAGAAAAGAACATAATTGAAAATGGTGGATTAGCAATAGCAATAGCAATAGCACTTAGACTTATATACCACTTCATAGTGCTTTCCAGCCCTCTCTAAGCGGTTTTACAGAGTCAGCCTATTGCCCCCAACAATCTGGGTCCTCATTTTACCCACCTCAGAAGGATGGAAGGTTGAGTCCACCTTGAGCCTGGTGAGATTTGAACTGCCGAACTGCAGCTAGCAGTCAGCTGAAGTAGCCTGCAGTGCTGCACTCTAACCACTGTGCCACCTCGGCTCTAGGTTGCAAAATAGCTACAACAGAATAACAAGAGTTGGAAGGGAAGAGCCGAGGTGGCGCAGTGGTTAGAGTGCAGCACTGCAGGCTACTTCAGCTGACTGCTAGCTGCAGTTCGGCGGTTCAAATCTCACCGGCTCAAGGTTGACTCAGCCTTCCATCCTTTTGAGGTGGGTAAAATGAGGACCCAGATTGTTGGGGGCAATATGCTGACTCTGTGAACCGCTTAGAGAGGGCTGTAAAGCACTATGAAGCGGTATATAAGTCTAAGTGCTATTGCTATTGCTATCTTGGTGGCCTTCTAGTCCAACTCCCTGCTCAAGCATGGAACCCTATATTAGTGGTCCCCAACCTTTCCGGCTCTACAGACCAGCAGTGGTGGGGGGAGAAGGATGCTTTTGCACATGTGTGTGCTCCTTGTGCGGCCCGGTTTCCCAACAAGCCATGGCCCAGTAAAGGCCAACGGCCCAGGGGTTCGGGACCCCTGCCCTATATCATTTCAGACAAATGGTTATCCAATCTCTTGTTAAAGAGCCTCGGTGGCGCAGTGGTTAGAGTGCAGTACTACTACTACTTCTGCTGACTGCTGGCTGACTGCAATTTGGCAGTTCAAGTCCCACCAGGCTCAAGGTTGACTCAGCCTTCCATCCTTCCGAGGTGGGTAAAATGAGGACCCAGATTGTTGGGGGCAATATGCTGACTCTGTAAAACCGCTTAGAGAGGGCTAGAAAGCACTGTAAAGCGGTATATAAGTCTAAGTGCTATTGCTATCTTCCATCCTTCCTTCCTTCCTTCCTTCCTTCCTTCCTGCCTTCCTTCCTTCCTTCCTTCCTTCCTTCCTTCCTTCCTTCCTT
>QLTV01014916.1:6833184-6852256 GCA_003457575.1 Thermophis baileyi | reverse complement strand
AGGCTCTGGTTGACTCTCAGCCTCTGGCACTGAGTCCTCTCCAACCTCCTCGCTCTCTGACTCGGGTGCCAGGTGCACGGGCCGACGGTACCTCGCCACAACCGCCTCATAGTCCTTGGGATTCATGATCAACTGCACGGGATGCTGGCGGGCCACAACACATGCGCCCAGCCTCCAAAATGTGGCTAAATAGGACGGCATTATGTCTGGGCGGGTGGGTGGCTACCGGTTCACCCGAACCAGTCTGAATCGGCTGAATACCACCTCTGCTGCCATCCCCTTCTCATTTCGCCTTTACAAGGGCACTGAAAAAAAGTGACTTCTGATTGTTTTTCACATGATCCCCATGGACACATGATCATGATCAGACACTTTGGCAACTGGTTCATATTTGTGATGGTCGCAGTGTCCTGGGGGTCGCGGGATCCCCTTGTGCGACCTTCTGACAAGCAAAGTCCATGGGGACAGCCGGATTCACTTCACAACCTCTTCCAAACCAAACAACTGCAGTGTTTCACTCAACAGCGGCGGCAAGAAAGGTGGTAAAATGGGGCAAAATTCACTGAACAACTGTCTCGCTTGAGAAATTTTCCCACAAGAGAAATTTTGGGCCCAATTGTGGTCGTACGTCGAGGACTACCTGTACGAAAATGAGGCTTAAAATAAAGGAGTGTTAGGTTTATGCTGACCTCCATCACTCTTGTCAAATGATGCACCTAGATCTTAACGGCAAGGACGTCATTCGGTTTGCATGATTGGACTCTTCCCCCCAAAATAGAAACCTGGCCATTTATTCTGTTCATTGGCTTGGAAGCATCTCGCTGTGAAATTCTGGTTTCACTGTTTCACCCTAATGGGTTTTTCAAAGGCATTTTTTGACTGCGGGTTATCTAGAGCGGGTTATCTAGAGCCGAGGTGGCGCAGTGGTTAGAGTGCAGTACTGCAGGCTACTTCAGTTGACTGCTAGCTGCAGTTCGGCAGTTCAAATCTCACCGGTTCAAGGTTGACTCAGCCTTCCATCCTTACAAGGTGGGTAAAATGAGGACCCAGATTGTTGGGGGCAATAGGCTGACTCTGTGAACCGCTTAGAGAGGGCTGTAAAGCACTGTAAAGCAGTATATACTGTAAGTCTTATTGCTATTGCTATCTAGGCTGTTGCGAGAGATGGGCAGCTTTCCTGACCCGTGCAGCTGCGTTTCATCAAAGAGTCATCTCTGAATCAGAGCAACACTTCAAGACTTCTTCCACTGGCTTTGCCAAGCTTTCTGCCCACCCTGCTGTGCTGAGGCTGGTCGATTGCCCAGAAAACGCTACCTTGGGGCAGCTTTTCTTTACATGGTCGTATTTTCCACAGAGGCCCGACCGGGAATAGAACTGCTGCTCTTTTCTTCAGGTTGTCCAATGTTTGCATCCTACACTTGTCTCCAAGATGCCTTTCACTTCAGTCATGTGCCTACTTCACATCTGCCACAGATTTGATCATAAGGGCATGATGTCCTTCGGAAATCAAAATAGTCCTCTTTTCTCCAAAACTGGCAGGGATTTGAAGAAGTATTTTAATCCATTTGGATTTTTTTTTTTAAAAAATATTGAGAATATATAGCAATAGCAATAGCACTTAGACTTATATATCGCTTCACAGTGCTTTTACAGCCCTCTCTAAGCGGTTTACAGAGTCAGCCTATTGCCCCCAACAATCTGGGTCCTCATTTTACCCACCTCCGAAGGATGGAAGGCTGAGTCAACCTTGAGCCTGGTGAGATTCAAACTGCCAAATTGCAGGCAGCCGGCAGTCGGCAGAGGTAGCCTGCAGTACTGCACTCTAACCACTGCGCCACCACAGCTCTTATATAGGGTCTATATAAAGAATATCGCTGGACTAGAAGACCGCCAAGGTCCCTTCCAACTATGTTATACTTCTACTGTTGTTGTTCGTAGACCCCATGGACTCTAGTATGCCAGGTCCTCCTGTCCTCCACTGTTTTCCAGACTTTGCCCGAATTCACGTTCATTGCGTTGATGATGACACCATTTAACCATCCCATCCTCTGCCGTCCCCTTCTCCTTTTGCCTTCCATCTTTCCCAACATCAGGGTCTTTTCCATGGAGTCCTCTCTTCTCATTTGTTCTAATGCTGCTACTTTTCCTACCAAAAGTTTGTGGTTGTTTAGGCTTTGAAATTGGATGCAATCCTTCCACTAGGATATCCTGCCAGAAACTGCTTCTTTGAATTCCTGTAAACTTATGCCCCAAAGGTGCTTTTCCAAAAGGCAACTGGACTATCTTGGTTTCCTTGAAAACGTGAGAACAGAAGAAGCTTCCTGGAAAAGAAGCAAAACGTTCTTCAATTAGAACTGAAGAAGTTTCCTGGAAGAGAAGCAAAACGTTCTTCAGTTAGAAATGAAGAAGCTTCTTGGATGAGAAGGAAAATGTCTTCAAAGGAAACCAAGAAAATCCAGTTGCCTTTTGGAAAAAAACCCCACCTTTGGGACAATCAGAACGGAAGAAGCTTCTTGGAAGAGAAGCGAAATGTCTTCAAGAAAAAACAAAGTCCAGTTGCCTTTTGAAAAAGCAACTTTGGGACAACCATGACCTGGATGATTGAGAATCTCCATAGCCATGTAAACTCATCAGTGGTGGGATTCATTTTTTTTTACTGCCGGTTCTGTGGGTGCGGCTTGGTGGGCGTGGCGTGGCTTGGTGGGCGTGGCTTGGTGGGCATGGCAGGAGAAGGATACTGTAAAATCTCCATTCCCACCCCACTCCAGGGGAAGGATACTGCAAAATCTCCATTCCCACCCCACTCCAGGGGAAGGATACTGCAAAATCTCCATTCCCTCCCCACTTCAGGGGAAGATTATTGCAAAATCCCCATTTCCTCCCGATCATCTGGGACTCGGGAGGCAGAGAATAGATGGGGGCGGGGCCAGTCAGAGGTGGTATTTGCCGGTTCTCCGAACTACTCAAAATTTCCGCTACCGGTTCTCCAGAACTGGTCAGAACCTGCTGAAACCCACCTCTGAAACTCATGCATATCCCATTGGTGTTTGTAAGTGGCCACTTGGTCTTCTGGTGGCCTTTTGCTTCTGATTGCTTTCTATTTTTCCCCATTATCAGAATCTTCTCCAATGACTTTCACCTTTGTATGCACAAGCATCAGCTTCAACATTAGTGCTTCCAGTGAGCAGCCTGGTTTTATTTCCTTTATCATTGAATAATTGTTGTTTTCTCCACTATTTTTTCAAGCATCACAGGACAAAAGGCAGCCACTTTTCTTTGTCCTTTTGTCAGCTTTCAGAGCCAAATGTTACAACTGGGAGAACAGTTATTTTGACAATGCATACTTTTTTTTTTGGTCAGTGTGATGTCTCTGAACTTGAATATTTTGTCTAGATCAGTCATGGTTTTTCTCCCCTAAAGCGGTCATTTCTTCATTTCCTGACTTACAACCATCATCTTTGTGAATTTTTGGACCTGGGAAAATATTTTGTGACCAGCTCAACTGTCTTCTGTGCCTATTTTCACCGGGTTGCTGACATATTATCATTTACTTAAAAAATAAAAATGCACAGCAACAGTATTTGCATTCTTTTCGGTAAATACTTTAAGCCTCCCAGGCTTCCAGTCATCAAAAGGTATTATAGCTGAAGCTGTGGATGTTTCCCCCAACAATTTTAATTTTAACAGATTAAAATCATCCAATTCATTTGTACCATTCAGGGTAACATTTTATTTTATTGTTTATGTTTTAACCTTGTTAACTTGAAGGGCCATAAAGAAATATATCAAACAAATAACAGCTATCAAATAGGTTTACTCTATGCTGATGTACCAGAGTCATTGTTATCTACCCATTGTTGGGTAGATAACACTTGCAAAATGGTTTACAAGCCTTCTATTAACACACATACAAAAACCAACAAAAAAAACTATGAAGGAAAGGGAAGGGAGAAGAAAAAGCGAGGAGGGGAGGGGAGAGGAGGGGAAGGGAGAAGAGGGAAGCAAGGAGGAGAGGAGGGGAGAGGAGGAAGGGGAAGGGAAGAGAAGGGGAGGAAAGGGAAGGGAAGGGAGAAGAGGAAAGCAAGGAGAGGAGAGGAGGGGAGGGGGGAGGAGAGGGGAGGGGAGAAGAGGAAAGCAAGGAGGAGATGAGGTGAGAGGAGGGGAGTGGAGAGGAGAGGAGAGGAGGGGAAGGGGAAGGGAAGGAAAAGGAAGAAGAGGAAAGAAGGAGAGAGGAGAGGAGAGGAAAAGAGGAGGAGAGGAGAAGAGAGGAGGAGGGGAGGGGAGGGGAAGGGAAGGGAAGGGAAGGGAGAAGAGGAAACAAGGAGAGGAGGGGAGGTAGGGCAGAGGAGGGCAGAGGAAAGGAGGAGAGGAGAGGAGAGGAGAGGAGAGGAGAGGAGATGAAAGGAAAGGAAAGGAAAGGAAAGGAAAGGGAATAGAATAGAATAGAATAGAATAGAATAGAATAGAATAGAGGAGAGGAGAGGAGAGGAGAGGAGAGGAGAAGAGAAGAGAAGAGAAGAGAAGAGAAGAGAAGAGAAGAGAAAGAAAAGGAAAGAAGGAAAGGAAAGGAAAGGAAAGGAAAGGAAAGAAGGAAAGGAAAGGAAAGGAAAGGAAAGGAAAGGAAAGGAAAGGAAAGGAAAGGAAAGGAAAGGAAAGGAAAGGAAAGGAAAGGAAAGGAAAGAAGGAAAGGAAAGGAAGCAGTCTGGCAAATTCTCTTTCAAGTCACAGCTGACGTGGTAATTTCATGGACATGTAGTTTTCTTGGCAAGTAATGTTGACTTTCTCTTTCCATTCTTCTGGAGTGGCTTTCCCCCCCTTCTTCCTGGAATATAGGCCTGGTATAGTTCTCCTGGGCCTATATTCTTACAGACGCTGAGCTGTCAGCTAAAAAGCTGACAGCCCGGGTTCAAGACCCAAGCTCCATGCTACAGGGTGAGCTCCCATTGACCCAGCTCCTGCCCACCTAACAGTTTGAAAGCATGCAAATGCAAGTAGATGAATAGGTACCACTTTGGTGGGAAGGTAACAGCGTTCTGTGCTCCTTGGTGTATAGTCATGCTGGCCACATGACTATGGAAGTGTCTTCAGGCAAGGTTGGCTCCCTGGGCCAAGAAAGGGAGATGAACACCCTAGACTCAGACACGACTGGACAGGGAAACCTTTACCATTTATAGTCCTCCCAACCAGGTATGAACCAGGCCCAACCCTCCATGCAAGGTCACCAGGGGTGGGTTCTGGATCCTTTTGCTGCCGGTTTGCTCAGGGTCGTGCCGTGCATGCGCGCAGCAATCAAAAAATAGCTTCTGCACATGCACAGAAGCAAAAATTAGCTTCTGCGCATGCGCAGAAGCAAAATCCAAGATGGCGGCACCCACGGAGACACCAACGGAACCGGCTCCATGATGTCATCGCCGAGTTACTAGCGGTTCTAAAGAACCGGTTAGAACCGGTAGGAACCCACCTCTGAAGGTCACCTAGGTGAGAAAAACAGTAGATAGAGATGGACCTCCTTTGCTTATCTTGTTTTTATCTGAAAACATGTTTTTTGGGGGGGGGGAGGAGAGGAGGAGGCAATGACTGGAATGTGCTATCTAGAGAACGTAATTATCACTCCCCAAATACATCACAAAAGAACTCGGCACAAAGAAGTAGTTGGTTCACTGCGCAAGCACAATGCCCAATGATTGCTTTTTTGATGCGATTGTTAACATCAACATTCATTTACGCCAAGTGCTTTGTCAATCTTACGCTTACCAAAACGAGTTGACCGCTAGAGCTGTGACTTTCTTAGCGCGCTCTTGAATCAGAAAAAATGTGGAGATGTCACCTAATTTTAACCTACTGCAAAACTCATTTAAAAGTTGGAATAATTCTCTTTGAATTCAGAACCTCCACAATCAGTGAGACTCCCTGCAAGGGCTCTTAACCTTCATATAGGCACCGTATTTCTTTGGAATTCTTTGGAGTTCTGGTTGGAAATTCCTACTCAACAATAACTATATTTACGAATTGAAACTGAAGCACCTTTAGGGAAGGAGCTTTATTGGAATTCTATTATAGATTGCTTTTTTTTTTCCAGCCACTACTGGTGTGACATATAAGATCATGGACATTTAATTCATATTAATAGCAATAGCACTTAGACTTATGTACCCTCTCTAAGCAGTTTACAGAGTCGGCCTCTTGCCCCCAGCAATCTGACTCCTCATTTTACTGACCTCGGAACGATGGAAGGTTGAGTCAATAGCAATAGCTCTTAAACTTATATACCACTTCACAGTGCTTCACAGCCCTCTCTAAGTGGTTTACAGAGTCAGCCTATTGCCTCCAATAATCTGGGTCCTCATTTTACTGACCCCAGAAGGATGGAAGGCTGAGTCAACCTTGAGCTGGTCAGGATCGAACTGCCGAACTGCTGGCAGCCAGCAGTCAGTAGAAGTAGGCTGCAGTACTGTATTCTAACCACTGCGCCACCATGGCTCATTATTAGCATTAACGTAGCATATTGTTTTAACTAGCATTATTTTTTGATCGATTACCCTGTCCTGAATATTTAATTTGATTTGTATTTGTAGAATTAATGATTGACACAGTTTACTGCCTGCTTTGGTGAAACAGAGCTTCCTTCTAATTATCAAGGAGAATATTTGAAACTCAGGGTTGAAATGAGGGGTCCTTGGTGCTCTCTGAGCTTGGTTGTTTTCTTGCAGACCTTTCATTACCCAACTAGGTAATATCATCAGTACTAGAAGGGAGTGTGGTATGTGGAGAGGAAGAGGGGGAGGGAAGGAGGAGGAGGACTGTGGATTCTTGATGTTCTGTGATTTTGGTTGTTTTCCTGCAGACATTTCATTACCCAAATATGTAACATCATCAATTTTAGTCCTGATGATGTTACCTAGTTTGCATCATTCCTTCTATCTCTTCTAAATCTTGTTTTCATGGAGCAGCTCCTGGTTTTAATGCTCCAAGAGAAGGGGTAAAATTTCTCCCTGTCTACAATCTGTAGGTCAGTCATGTTTGCTCCATCTTAATCACCATTTTTCTTAGTAAATAATCCTAAAGCTTCCAACTGTTTCTTATCAGAACTTTGTTTGAAGCTTCTGATCCATTTGCTGATTGGTTCCTTTCGGCTTTTCCTGCCCCATGCTAGCCTTTTCTACATATGGCAACCAGAACTAAACATCGTATTTTATGTGGTGATGAGCCGTAGATGCATTGCAGTGTTGTCAGTTATATTCTTAGTGCTTTTCCTAATGATCCCTGGACCGAAATCTGTCTTTTCACAATAACTGCACACAAAGTCAAGTTTTAGCTGCAAGGCAGAAGACACGTTTTCCACGAAAATGGTCCCTGGACACCCCCCCCCCGAGTTGGTTTCCAGTTAGTGTACAGGAAAACGAAGTAGATAGTCTAGTGATCTGACTCACATGTATAAAAGGGCCTTTGGGGTTCCTGTGACTAGAGAGGAACATTTGGGGTTCAATTAAACTCATCACATGCAACCCTGACCCAACATCCTGATTGGGAAGCTTTGATTAGAAAGCCTGATCACAAAATCATTGTCACAAAAACCACGCCGCAGTTTGGAAAAGCTATTGTTCTTAAACAATCTTCCAGGCTAATTGCTTGTTGTGACACCTTGTATACAACCTACACTCACTCACACACACACACGAGTCTCATTAACGGTGTCTCATTCCCAGTCAATATTTTAGTCTGTAGTTCCCAGCGCAACACTGTGTTGAGAAGGTGTTATAAATAGCTTCTTATTGCCATCGATAGTACATGCCTCTGAATTCTAATTAAGTCCATTATTTGAAACTGACTTACACTGGATTAAATTTTTACTTAGTCTTCACTCTTGCAGTTACAGGATAGGACAGTCTACCCCCCTCCCCTCCCCATACCAACCTCACCCCAACAATGATCAATGGATCAGCTGCTGGAAAGATTGAAAATTAATCTTTCCTTGGGAGAGTAGATTGCTGAGTGAGGTTTTCTCTCTCGTTCTTGCCTTCCCTTTGACACTTTATTCTTCCCCATCTGATTTTGCTGGCAATATAATTATATTAGTTCTAGTAAAGTGGGGAGATAGGGGGAGGAGTTTCCTGTTCCTACCCTTTCTGGGAGCATATATATAGCTCTCTAGAAAAAGTGCAGAGAAGAGCAACCAAGATGATAAAGGGTTTGGAGGCTAAACCATATGATGAATGGTTAAGGGAGCTAGTAGCAGGGGTGGGTTCTAACTTACCTTGCTGCTGGTTCGCTTCCTCCTGCGCCACGTGGGCGCGCCTCGTGGGCGCGCCTCGTGGGCGCGCCTCGTGGGCGCGCCTCGTGGGCACGCCTCGTGGGCGCATGCGTGGTTTGCGTGCGTGCGCATGCGCAGTGCCCAAAAATCCAAACAAAATTTTAAAAAAGCCGAAAACAAGATGGTGACGCATGCGCAGTGCCGGAAACTCGGCTTCTGCGCATGCACAGAAGAAAAAAAAAGATGGCGGTGCTCACGGACCGGCACCGACCAAACCAGATCCGTGACATCACCGTGACGTCACCAGCGGGTCGCTACCGGTTCGGGCAAACCGGTCCAAACCGGGAGGAACCCACTTCTGGCTAGTAGGTGTGCCTAGCCTATCAAAGGGGTGACATGACAGCTGTCTTCTAGTACTTGAGGGGCTGTCACATCGAAGACGTGGCAGGCCTGGGTCGCTGCCGGTTCTAGCGACCCAGGCCGCCAAGTTACGCCAAGTAACTGGGAGGAACCCACCTCTGCCATAGATATATGCATAAAATATAAAATTGTACTATATGTATTATATGCAGTATTTATTGTCCAATAGTGAAGATATCTAAGATTGGCTAGATTAGGCTGGAGAGGAGCTAGCCTACACAAAACGCCTTCTGTGTTTTCCCCATCTTTTCCATACGTGGCACACTTTCCATCTCCTGATGTATGACTTTTAGAAGTAATATATCGCTCAAATATTCTTCAGTCCTTTTCAGATTAATTGTCTGTTCAGGATATAATCAGGAATAACAAATTGCTGCATCATCTCTTTTATCGTAAAAACATGTTTGGTTCTATCTCAGAAAGAGGTAATGGTTCTTTTATCCCATTCCTTATGTAATTGGTAGGCAGGCAATTTATCTGATTTATTGCCTTTATTTCTGTTTGATAAAGTTCTGAGTTTTGTAGATCTTTCCCTTTTTAACTTCCGATAAATCTAGTGGTTCCACATTGTTTTTAATCCTTTGTTCTAAATTCAAGATTGGATTAAGTTGGTGCTTGATTCTAATCGTTTCAAACATTCAGTAGTATTTCCTTCTGTTTTTGCCTGTCTTTCTTTTGACTGGATGTCAGAGAGATAGACAAACTTCTCCTAAAAGCTTGATTATGGTTCCATACAATAAATAAGGGAACCCCAGGTCTAGATTATTTATTTCAAGAAGACTAGTCCAGGAGCTAAATTGATTTGGAAGACACTCTTTAGTTCTTGATGACATTTCAGTTTAGCATCTTCTTGTAATATCTCCATGTTACTAACAGTGAGGACAATTAACCAGTGGAATGTCTTGCCTTCAGAAGTTATAGGTGCTTCATAACTTAAGAAAAGACTTGTCTAGAATGGCGTAGGGCAGTGAAGGCGAACCTTTTTTTGCTCGGGTGCCCACACCAATAATGCAATGCCCTCCCCCCATGCATGCGTGCGCACACACCCCGTGCTGCCCCCCCGCACATGCACACAGGCCTCACTGAAGCCTCCGGACTTCCGATAGGCCTGTTGGGCCATTTTTTGCCCTCCATAGGCTTCAGGAAAGCCTCCGGAGCCTGTGGATGGCGAAAAACGGGCCCAACAGGCCTACCGGAAGTTCATTTCCGAACTTCCAGTAGGCCCGTTGGGCCATTTTTCACTCTCCCCAGGCTTCAGGAAAGTCTCCTGAAGCCTGGGGAAGGCAAAAACAATGGCCCAACGGGACTACCGGAAGTTAGCCTGGGGATGGCGAAAAACGGGCCCAACAGGCCTACCGGAAGTTCATTTCCAAACTTCCGGTAGGCCTGCTGGGTCCGTTTTTTGCCATCCACAGGCTCCGGAGGCTTTCCTGAAGCCTGGGGAGGACAAAAACGGCCTCCCCCACCCTCTGGAAGGCTGAAAATCAGCGCTGGAGCTGACATAGGGCAACGCCTCGCATGCCCTCAGATATGGCTCCGCATGCCACAGGTGGCACGCGTGCCATAGGTTCGCCATCACGGGCATAGGGTCTCCTGCTTGAGCAGGGGGTTGGACTAGAAGATCTCCAAGGTCCCTTCCAACTCTATTCTGTAACTAACTAATCTGTATCTCATTTTTAAAAAATCACTTTGATTTTCAGAGAACAAGGCTAGTAATCTGTCTGAGCACACAGCTCAGAGCACACAGCATTTACACCCAAGTTTTTTTCTGTCTCTGAATTTCTCTTTGTTTTTTGTTTTTTTAACTAGGTTTTCTTCTCTTGCTGTAATTGTGATTTCAGTACCAGGAACAGCTCCGAGTCCATTCCAAGGTGTCCACTGGCTGTGTAATTTGCACATTTGCTGCTCTTTCCTTTGTTTCCAGACATTTCGGATATAGAACTATTTTTCTTGTTGATGGTTTTTTTTAAACATCTCTCTAAATGTAAATTACATGTTTGCTTTTTGCAGTCCTGCTTTTTATTGTTAGATAATTCTTATCTCCATTAAAGAGTTGTTTACTCCCGCATACTAATTTTGAAAAGCATCTTCATGCATTTGGTTTTATCAAACAACAACAACACTTGGGGAATGTTATCAAAAGTTTCTTCATTTCCCTCAAAGGATGTCTTCTAAGCATAGTTCTTTTAAATGTTTCTTAGTTATTCATCACCTGAACTTAAAAGAAGTGCTTATGGTACTAACATTTCGGTTTTCTTCAGTGCAAATTGAGTTATTTAATGCAGTTGCTTGGCGGCACCTTTTTAATAACTTATAAACTAACCCCTGTGGATATTCTAATTTGTTTTTATTTTTAATGGAGGAAACGTGGTTCTTTTAAATAAACGTGGCTCTATTCTCTTCACATTTCAACTGCATCATAAATTGAGTAATACACAGACATTGTTTTGGGTTTGTCTCTCTGGTTTTAGGTTGTTGTTCTTTTTACAGACGCTCGGGGTTTGTTGTTGTTCAGTCACTAAGTTGTATCTGACCTGTCATGACCCCATGGACCACAGCATACCAGGCCCCTCTCTCTAATGACTCCTGGTGTTTGCCCAAATTCATGTTCATTGCATTGATGATGTTATTTAACCATCTAGAACTAAGGAGAAATTTCCTAATGGTGAAAGCAATCAAACAATGGAACGGCTTGCCTTCAGAGGTTGTGGGTGCTCCATCACTGGAGGCTTTCAAGAAGAGACTGTATGGCCTTTTGTCTAAAATGGTATAGGGTCTCCTGCTTGAGCAGGCGGTTGAACTAGAAGACCTCCACGGTCCCTTCCAACTCTATTATTCTATGTTCCATGTTCATTGTCTGCCGTCCCCTTCTCCTTTCACCTTCTATTTTCCCAACATCAGGGTCTTTTCCAAGGAGTCCTCTTCTTCTCATTTGGTGGCCAAAGTATTTGAGCTTCAGCTTCAGGATCTGTCCTTCCAAAGAACAGTCAGGATTGATTTCCTTCAGGATCGACTGATTGGATCCCCTTTCAGTCCAAGGGACTCTCAAGAGTCTTCTCCACCACCGCAATTTGAAAGCATCAATTCTTCAGTGCTCAAGAGAGTTGCAGTGGTCCAACTCTCACTGTGATGACCCAGGGCATGGCACAGAAATAACACAAACAGCTGGTAGTTCAAACCGGCCCTTTTAGTGCTCCAAATCTCCCCCTCTAACAGCCTCTGGTCGCAATTAGTCCAGCCCAGCGCTGTCTGCACCAAGGCTGCACGGCAATAAATCCCAAATTTATCTAGCAAAACAAGAACAAAGCAAGGAGTTCAGGGAGCAAAAGATACAGATAATCAGTCCAGAATGCAAGGAATCCAGGAATGCAAGGATTCTTGGCAAGTTCAAACGTCGGCACACAACACTCCAGGAACTCAGCGTTTGTTCCCGACAAATGGCCCTCCCCACAGCATCTCCTTAAGTCTCATTCCCCATGTGTGCCTGGTGAAGCTGGGCGGGGCACTCTCCTCTTGGCAAGTTCAAACGTCGGCACACAACACTCCAGGAACTCAGCGTTTGTTCCCGACAAATGCCTCTCCCCACAGCATCTCCTTAAGTCTCATTCCCCATGTGTGCCTGGTGAAGCTGGATGGGGCATTCTCCTCATGAGTGGCCTCCTACGTCGGAGCTGATCCCGCCTCCTCTGCACTCTCCAAGCTCTTGCATCAGAAGGGGATGGTTTATGCTCCTCGGCTGAGCTCTGTTCCTCCCTGCCTGGAGGCCTTGCTAATTCCGAACAGCCTTGCCTGGACTGACTCTGCCCTTTCCCAGTTTCCTCCAAGGCCAACGAAGCTGTCCTCTCACTTGCTGTCAGTTCTTGTTCCAGCTCATCTTCTGCCGCAGAGTCAGACTCCAACAGGGGCATGACACTCACAGCCATACATCACTACTGGGAAAACCATAGTTTTGACTATGTGGACCTTGGTCCGCAAGGTGATCTCTCTGCTATGCTCAGGGGAAAAAATGCCTTAAAATATATGTAGGGAAAAAGAGACAAGGTTGTAGAATTCTGTGCTATCTTTCCCATGGGATGAAATTATTTGATCCAGCCTTGGTTTCATATCCTAGTTTCTATCTGATTACATTATAGCTAGCCAGTTATTTAATGGTAACCATGATTTGAAAGGTACTGGGAAATTCGCCTAATGAAGGAAGGCTTGGAATAGAATACATGGAGAGGTAAACCCTCATTTGCACAACTACTAGACTGAGGAGGTACTTTGTGGCAGGGGCTGCCACAAAGAAGAGGGAGTCAATCTATTCTCCAAAGCACCTGAGGGCAGGATAAGAAGCAACGGATGGAAACTAATCAAGGAGAAAAGCAACCTAGAACTAAGGAGAAATTTCCTGACAGTTACAACAATTAATCAGTGGAACAACTTGCCTCCAGAAGTTGTGAATGCTCCAACACTGGAAGTTTTAAAGAAGATGTTGGATAACCATTTGTCTGAAGTGGTGTAGGGTTTCCTGCCTAAGCAGGGGGTTGGACTAGAAGACCTCCAAGGTCCCCTCCAAGGTCCCTTCCAACTCTGTTATTCTATTCTATTCTATTCTATTCTATTCTATTCTATTCTATTCTATTCTATTCTATTCTATTCTATTCTATTCTATTCTATTCTATTCTATTCTATTCTATTCTATTCTATTCTATGAAGTGAACATTGTTTTCCATGTTACATCAAAATTAATAGAGAGAAAAAGAAATTGGTCCCTAAACCCAACCTTTCTATAAATGCACCAGTTACTGTTTATTTGCCAAATTCAATATAGGAATTCGCTGGTAAACTTCTATTTAATATCTATTGGTTGCTGTTTATTACCCATAATGCTATTTGTTCCAAGATAAGGCCTGAGGAACCCCTCAAAAGTTTATGCTAGGAAAGACTTCCAGGTGCAAATTTGATTGAATGCAAATACCCCTTAAATGTGAATAACTATGATTAGCTTGAACTTTGATTGTTAATATATTCCATCACCCCAGTTTCCTGCAAAAATGATGAAGAAATCAATCCAGTTTGAATAATTATTTTCCCTTAAAAAAGAAAGAAAGAAGGTCTGTACTGAATACCACTTAAATGATTTTTTTTCCTGCTTAGCGTAATATGTTTATAGATGTTGGCATCTACTTTTGAGCAACCAATTCATTCTTCCTTGGCATCCTATGACTGGCACAGTCACAATGTTCATTTTGAGAATTTCTGCTCTTTCTTTCTGATATTATCCTTCTACTGTAACCTTTTCTTATCCTGCATTTAAAGTCCGCATGACTTGTGAGAAGAAAAGGATAACATTTAACATGTAATTTAGGTAATTTGTGAAAAGAGAATTGCTCGGTCATATTCTGCATCATTCAAAGTTTCCCCAAAAATATAGGAAAATCCTTATAGTGTGCATGTTTGAATGACAGCTGTAGGTTTCTCCTATGATGGGAGGGGGACTCTAACCCAAAAAACCCCCAACAACTGGAGAACAATACAAACCATCATTCTATCAGTGGAACGGCTTGCCTTCAGAAGTTGTAGGTGCTCCAACACTGGAGGTTTTCAAGGAGAGATTGGACAGCCATTTGTCTGGAATGATATAGGGTCTCGTGCAGGGCATTGGATTAGAAGACCACCAAGGTCCCTTCCAACTTGGTTATTCTGTTATTTCTCAACGCTAGTGTCATTAGTCTCTTGCATGCAAATAACCCTCACCACATCTTGTGAAGCAAAGAATCACCACTTCTGTGTCCTTCACTTCTTTGCAGGAATTGTTGAGCTGTAGTTGCTGGTGACGATTATGATTTTTGTGGTTGCAGTGTGACATCCACACCCTGAAGACCTTATTACTCTTTGAGTAGGATTGTGCTTGGCATTGCTCCATGAGTTCACTCTTAGCTTTTCCCCAACCTTCCTCCTGATTGAGGCATCTAGATATTCGATCATGAAAGAGAATTGATGTGACTAAGCCGAAGGCTGTGGAGTTGATTTGGGAGAATTTATGCAGAAATTGTTGAGTGATTCTTTCAACAGGGTTAACCAAAGCTTCAATGTGACTGCACCCAAGATGTTCTTTGATTTACGAGTTAAAATATTTCAGAGTAGAATTTTTAAGACCAGATCACAGCAGTGCAGTTTCTGGACAGCTTATTTGACTTGAGTTATATCTTGTATATCTCTGAAGATGTTTGAATATTGATTTTGGAAGCTAGCACAGCATGGAATTAGAGTAAGAGGAAGGAAAACATAACAACAGGACCAAGCAAACCAATGTAGAGCTTAAAAATCACCTGTTCATCTACTATAAGTAAATCTGCATTTCATTATTAATTTGTAGGTACTGTATGTGACTTTTAATGCATTGCTCTTGCCTTGATCCAAAAACCAGAAAGCCCACAGCCTTTCAGTCGAATCAGATCCTAAAATGTAGAACTATTGTTTTCCCTAAAATGAATACATTGATAATTCTGGAGATCCTGGAAGGACCACAATCTCATATTCAATTGTTGCATGGTTTGTCCTACTGAAAAAACGAATGACATGAATTCATTGAGAGATTCATTGCCCTACCATGTCCTGTTCTATTGCAGTGTCAATAGCATAGCCTCCCTGGAGATCTCTAAGAGGCAGAACATTTCCAAGATGATGAGTTGGATAAGGTAGAGGTCCATCAAAAATGTAGCCCTTGTGGATGTATCTTGGGACTAGGCTGAAATGAAGAAACATTTACACTACCTGTTTGAGTAGCTGACTGTTTCTGTACTGAATGAGGAGGCACGTTATGGAGAGTAAAGAAGGAACCAGACAATCTGATAAATGCAATGATTTGATTGGAATTGCAAAGGAAGGTGAACAAGCTTGAACATCAGTGTGAGAGCCAATATGGTTTTAATGAAGGTGCTGAACTAGGATATGGGAAACTCAATTTCTAGACCTTCCTCCATCATGGAAGTCCCAAAGATGCTTTTTCCAAAAAGGCAACCGGACTTTCTTTGTTTTTGCTTGAAGACGTTTCACTTCTCATCCAAGAAGCTTCATTAGTTCAGAACTGAACAGAACTGAAGAAGCTTGTTGGATGAGAAGTGAAACGTCTTCAAGGAAAAACCAAGAAAGTACAGTTGCCTCCTGGAAAAAAAAAGCACCTTTGAGACAACCATGACCTGGATGATGGAGAAACTCCATAGGCCTCCTCCAATGGAAGTTCACTGGATGACTTGGGGCCAACTGCTTCTGAGTGCAGATCAAAGTGTTGTCTATGACCTTTAAATCCCATAATGGCAAAAGTCCAGGCTACCTAATGAGCCACCTCATCCCACTAGGACAAGTCTACCCTACCTGGGCTGGCAAAAAGGGCCTACTTCAGATCCCATCAGTCTGTTGTGGCCCGCCAGCGTCCCGTGCCGGTGCTCATGGATCCTGAGGACGATGAGGCGGTTGTGGCACGGTATCATCGGCCCGTGCACCTGGCGCCCGAGTCAGAGAGCGAGGAGGATGATGAGGCGGTTGTGGCACAGTACCATTGGCCTGTGTACTTGGCACCCGAGTCAGAGAGCGAGGAGGCTGAGAGTCAACCAGGGCCTTCTGTACCTCCTGAGGAGCCCATCAGGGAGGAAGAAGAAGAGGGGCTGCTAGAAGACAAGAGTGGCTACTCAGGAGGAGGTCTCCTCGAGAGTAGAGCTGCAGGCTAAGTGGCCACACCCTTAGACTATTTAAACCCTGACCACGCTGAGCCGGGTTGCAGGAAGCAACCGTTTGATATCCCTCTTGAACTTTGTGGCTCCAGTCTGCTCGTGTATCTGTTCCAGTATGAGTCTTGTTTCTTGCATTCCAAGTTCTGGGAGTTTTGCCAGAGACCGTAAGAGCTGTTCCTTTATCTATTGGACTCTGGCCAGCTGTTAAGATTACATATTAACAAGCTGGAGCTTTGAAACAAAAACTATTCTGCCTTTATTTTGTGTTCCCCGACTCCTAAGAAATTAGTAGGAGATCTTTCTTCTGAGTAAAAGAAGAGTGTTTGGAAGTTTGTGTGTGTGTATTATTGGTGGCTCGTCGCTGGGGGCAGGACACAGTCAAACTATCAGGATCTAGAAGAATACCCTTCTCTGCTGCAGCGCCTGCCCTCTGGAATATCATAGCCTCTAAGATAAGATCTGCCTCCTGTCTCCTATCCTTCCACAAGAGCCTGAAGTCCTGGTTCTGCCGGTTGGCCTGGGGTCCAAATAGGGGAGTTCCATGATGGAGGTGGCTGCTAGATTGATGGCAGACTTCACCCCCCACTCCCAATTCCTTGCTCTCTGCTTTCCACCCGTCCATCTTTTTGGTTATCATATTGATGCATTATTCTTGTTGTGTTCCTTTGTCGTTGTTTGTTTTATTGTTCTATTATCCCCTGTTCTATTTTCACCCTTTTCATTTCTTCCTTTTTTATTGTTGTAAACTGCCCAGATAGGCGAGATAGGTGACAAATAAATTTAACAAAGAAATAAAAATTTCCATAGAAAAATAACAGAATAACAGAAGAATTGGAAGGGACCTTGGAGGTCTTCTAGGCCAACCCCCTGCTCAAGCAGGAAACCCTATACCATTTCAGGCAAATGGTTGTCCGATTTCTTCTTAAAAAACCCTCCAGTGATGGGACACCCACAACTTCTGAAGGCAAGAGTCCCACTGTTTAATTGTTCTCAGGAAATTTCTCCTTAGTTCTAGGTTGCTTCTCTTCTTGATTAGTTTCCATCCATTGCTTCCTTTTTTTTGCCTTCAAGTGCTTTGGAGAATAGGTTGACCCTCTCTTCTTTGGAGCAACCCTAGAGATATCAGAAGACTGCTGTCATGTCACCCCTAGTTCTTCTTTTCATTAAACAAGATGTACCCAATTCCTGCAACCGTTCTTCGTTTGTTTTAGCTCCAGTTGAGTAGCTGGTGTTGTTACTTCTGGACAGCAGGTGTGAAAGAAACAGGAGCCCAAACTGCAAATGCAAGCTGACATGTTCTCCACCCCATCAGGACTTTCCCTATGCCACATCTCTGCAGAATGACCAGCTTTAGAGTTATTTATTCTTTCCTATTGAATTTATGCCTCACTTTTCTGCTTAAAGACCACTTAGGATGGACCGAAAAGCACAGGCTACAAAACTAAACAGGGAAATCGATGCCTTGAAAATCAAAAGCCCCCAATTAACTCCAGTCTTGTTAAAAACTACTGAATTGAAAAGGGAGGGATCTCTGATTGGTCCCGCCTCTGTTGTTCGTATGCCAGTTTCCCCCCCCCAGTCCTCCCTGCCTTCTCCTCCTCCTCCTCACTCTGTTCCCCATTGAGGGATGGCAATATTTTAAAATTAAATATTCGCAACCTGTTCATCTATAGCAGGGGTGTCAAACTCGATTTCATTGAGGGCCACATCCGGGTTGTGTTTGACCTCGGGGGGGTGGGGGTGTGTGGCCAGAGGACATGGCCAGCTCGACATCACTTGTGTTGGGGGCGCCCAAGCGCTCTGCCAGCGAAAACGGGCTCCCGAGCTCCGTTTCTGGCTGCAACAGCTTCCTGCAACCCTCTGCCAGCAAAAACGGAGCTCAGGAGGGCCGCATGCAGTCTTCGCAAACTCCGTTTTAACTGGCAGAGGCACTGCGGGCTGGTCCTTTGCTGTTTCCAGGGCGCGCCCACGGGCCAGAACTAAGCATCCCGTGGGCCAGATCCGGTCCCCGGTCCTTCAGTTTGACACTCCTGATCTATAGAAATAGTAATCTGGTTTGGTTTTGGTAATAGCACCGGCAATCCAGGTTGAGGTGTTTGGGACGGCCAAAGTGTTATAAACTGTCCGGTCTCGGTCCAGTTTGTTGGAGAAAGATAGATTCTCCTTATGCACCACTGGGCAAGGCTGTGGAGAAAGCGAGATGTTTTCCTGACTTTCTCCGTAGATTAGGAGTGTGACCTTAAAAACCACTTTCAATTTTTTTTTTTTTTTTTTTTTTTTTGTGGTGGAGCCGAGTCCAGCATTGCTGTTTTCCCTATTCCTTCAAAATTAACATTTACCAAGGCAACGGGGAGCCCACTCAGCAAGAAGCTGGTTTGTTTGGCAGACTGTAGCTCATCAGAAGTATTTGTGCCTGTCACCTAAAGCCATGAATCACCTAGCAACAAGCGTATTAGACACCTTTTACAAATCCTGCAAAAGAGGTAAAGCCTCCCCCCCCTATTGCTATTGGAAGAAGGCCATTTTTACCATTTGCAGGGGAAGGGGGGGGAATCACTCTTTGTTTTAAAGCCACTGCCTGCCTGCCTGCCTCTTTCTTTCTTTCTTTCTTTCTTTCTTTCTTTCTTTCTTTCTTTCTTTCTTTCTTTCTTTCTTTCTTTCTTTCTTTCTTTCTTTCTTTCTTTCT
>QLTV01014916.1:6802216-6812285 GCA_003457575.1 Thermophis baileyi | reverse complement strand
AGTCTGGGTCCTCATTTTACTCATAGCTTCATTGAGCTACACAAGCCCCTTTGCCACGACAAGGCAGTAATCCATGAAGAGGGCCAAGGACAAAACAAAGCATCAAAGACTTGCATGGGGATGGAGGTAACCCAAGTTCAGCTTAATTAAAATGGACCCTACAGTCTCACGATAGAAAGAATTAATATGACACTAAAAGGCACTGATTTATCACATCGGTGTAAAGGAGTGGTAAATGGTCTCCTGGTTCCAGTTTCATCCAAGTAGTTGACACTTGGAGTTGGATTCTGACCAAGACCTACATTAAATAAATCTTCTCAGAAAGTAGGAAGTAAATGACGTGTATATACAATCTGTTGCTAATCATCTGGCTTTTAAGTCCCTCTTCATCCTTTTGGCCAGGTTTAGAGAACTGGCTGCTAATCTAATGGAGTTACAAGATAACACTGTAGTTTGGGGGTCATCGCCTTAAAAGGAATCAAGGACTTCTTAGCACATTGGCCTTTGTTTTGTATGCTACAAAGAGTTTGTACTTTAAAGAGAATTTTAATTCTTTTTACAGTGCTCCAAACACAAAGTGAAGAGGAACTAAAGAGCCTCTTGATGTGGGTGAAGAAGGAGAGTGCAAAAGTTGGCTTGAAACTCAACATTAAGAAAACTAAGATCATGGCATCCGGCCCTCTCAATTCCTGGCAAATAGATGGGGAAGAAATGGAGGTAGTGACAGATTTTATTCTCCTGGGCTCCAAGATCACCGCAGACGGGGACTGCAGCCAAGAAATTAAAAGATGCTTGCTCCTGGGGAGGAAAGCTATGGCAAACCTAGACAGCATACTAAAAAGCAGAGACATCACCCTGCCAACAAAAGTGCGTATAGTCAAGGCTATGGTTTTCCCAGTTGCAATGTATGGCTGTGAAAGTTGGACCATAAGAAAGGCTGAGCGCCAAAGAATTGAGGCCTTTGAACTATGGTGCTGGAGAAGACTCCTGCGAGTCCCTTGGACTGCAAGGCGATCCAACCGGTCAGTCCTAGAGGAGATCAACCCTGACTGCTCTTTAGAAGGCCAGATCCTGAAGATGAAACTCAAATACTTTGGCCACCTAATGAGAAGGAAGGACTCACTGGAGAAGAGCCTAATGCTGGGAAAGATTAAGGGCAAAAGAAGAAGGGGACGACAGAGAATGAGGTGGCTGGATGGAGTCACTGAAGCAGTCGGCGTGAGCTTAAATAGACTCCAGGGGATGATAGAGGACAGGAAGGCCTGGAGGAACATTGTCCATGGGATCGCGATGGGTCAGACACGACTTCGCAACTAAAAACAACAACAACAAAACAAAACACAGAGCACAAGAATCCTGAGAGTAGATCATCAGGATCATATTCATATTAAAGTGACAAGTTCTCTAAAATCTTGACTGAATTGCCGGTAGCGAAGCTGAGACTGAAAGCAGAGATTCATCAACTAAGGCTTTAGAGACCATCTTGGAAAAAGATCAATCATTCTATTAAGGAAAGCCACAAAGCCTGGGAGAAACTTAGCATTATAACCATGGCTGCAGAGTCCTGGTGTGTTAGTGCCTCATTAATCCTGAGCACCAATGATCATTGCTTGATGGGTAGAAGGCTGAAAGATTGACAATAAGGTGACCTGCCAAAGCTATCAGCATCACTATTCTGACTTTGATTTTTGCTACAAATTTTGTGCTTTCCAACGTTCTGTTGAGTGGTTCTAAGGTGAAAACCAAGTCAAGTTGAGTTGGACTTTATGCTGTGTCATTTTTTTTTTTAGGGCTGTGTCTTGTTATTGTCTTTCCCCAGGATATTTGTTCTACTGGTTTGTTAATCATCCTAGACATGTTTGTGGCCCTGAGAATGAATTACTGCTAGTTTGGAACCAGAAGTATGTTCTTCCAACTTTAAGGTTAGAAGGATATTCCTGAATGTACCAGAATGTCTAACTGAATTTTGAAACTGGAAAGAGAACTTGTATAAGATGTTCAGGGGTCATGAGATGTTCCATGATCTACATAACTTTGCATTCCCAGTTGCAATATCAACATTAAATGAAGATACAGAATCTAAATAGGCATGGAAGAAGAACTGTTGAAACCTCCTTCTTTGGTTAAGGTTACTTCCAAAGCTAAAGTGATTAAAGCTCCAGGTTAGAAACTGGGAGACCGTGAGTTCTAGTCCCGCCTTAGCCATGAAAGCCAGCTGGGTGACCTTGGGTGACCAGTTCCTCCCCGCCCCCCCTCTCTCTGCCCAACCCAGGATTGTCGTGGGGAAAATAGGAGGAGGAAGATGTGTTGGATATATTTGCTGTCTTGAGTTATTTGTAAAAATTATAAAGGTGAGATATGAAATAAAATAAAGTCATGAGTTATGAGCTAAGATTGTGATTAAAAGTACTACGAGTTGTATTACAACAGAAATATGATGACTATATTTGCTAAGATTCCCCCTTCCCCCTTTAGGAGCCGAGGTGGCGCAGTGGTTAGAGTGCAGCACTGCAGGCTACTTCAGCTGACTGCTAGCTGCAGTTCAGCGGTTCAAATCTCACCGGCTCAAGGTTGACTCAGCCTTCCATCCTTCCGAGGTGGGTAAAATGAGGACCCAGATTGTTGGGGGCAATATGCTAACTCTGTAAACCGCTTAGAGAAGGCTGTAAAGCACTGTGAAGCGGTATATAAGTCTAACTGCTATTGCTATTGCTATTGCTATTCTGCGTTTCTATTTTCACCCCATTTTAGGTGTGACCATTAGAATGTAATATTAAAAGACAAATTTAGAATACGGAATATAGACTTTTTTTTTTAACCAACCTCTTAAGGCTATGCTTAATTTTGTGATCTGTCAAAGCCCTGTCCAGGACTTTGATCCATGTGAGTCACAAACATTCCATTCCTACCCAATTCCTTAAAGGTGGCTGCATCTTTTCATGCACACAACAGCTGAGCAATTGGCAAAATTAAATATTGGAACTAACTGGTGTGATCTGTTCTGTGATGACAATATTGGACCCGATCAGGGATGGGTTCTAACTTACCTCGCTGCCAGTTCGCTTCCTCCCGCGCTGCGTGGCTGTGCAGTGCAAAAAAATAAAAAAAATCCCCCCCCTCAAAAAAGCCGAAAACAAGATGGCGACGCATGTGCAGTGCTGGAAACTCGGCTTCTGCGCATGCGCAGAAGAAGAAAAAAACTGGGAAACCCCCCCATTTTTTAAAAAAAAATTTAAAAAAATGGCGGTGTCCACGGACGGGCACTGACCGAACCGGATCCATGACATCATCGTGACATCACCAGTGGGTCGCTACCGGATACTGGACCCGATAAATTGTGCAGTTTGCTTATTCTTTGAATCACATTTCATCTTTTAAAATATGAAATATCAACATTCTTTTCGTTTCTGCTTGCCTCATCTTCAAAGCCATTGTTCTCCTCTAGCCAAGTTTCAATAACTAATATAGTGCTGCGCTAGTCTATAGTATCTTATGCCTTTCTTACAGTCTTCTGTACTTCTCCAGTTAAAACTTTATCCCATGGCATGAACTTAGATTGAATCACTGACAGTGAATTAATTCAGTAGTGGGTTTGAGTTGAGTTTACTTTATGGATTAGCCCTTGGGCCATATCAAAGGGCGGAGTTCCAGGCACAAATTATTACTAAAATCTGATTTAAAAAAAAACAATTTAAAATGGAATTGGATAAAGTACAATTTAAAATGAAACTGGAATAAAATACAGTAATTTAATATATAGATAAATAAAATATGATAACATAAATTGTTTCAACTATTACCCTCAAAACGACGCTATAGGGCACTGCACACCAGAACAACTAGACAACAAGGACAGTTTTTTATCGAATGCCATCACTCTGCTTAACAACTATTTCCTGCAACACTGTCAAATAATTTACTAAGACTGTATTACTATTCTTCTTCTCATCCTTACTAGTATCTATCTCTTCCCACTTATTACTATAGCCATGTTGCTTGTTTCTTTCAATTTATATTGTTTTTATTTGTTTCCTAGTACGATTTGATAGCTTATTAGTAACCTTGACTATCACTAAGTGTTGTATCTTTTTATTCTTGATGAATGTATTTTATTCTCCTTATGTATACTGAGAGCATATACACCTAAGACAAATTCCTTGTGTGTCCAATCACACTTGGCCGATAAAGAATTCTATTCTATTTTGGTATCACCCCTACAATCTACCCCTATCAGTCCCACATATGCTGATTTCAACCAAACCATTTTACTTAAGTACTGTGCTGTGTTAAATGTTATTTTCAGATTCTGGCCGCACATAAGGTAAGTTGTTTTGATATGGGGATCCCATAATTCAGTAGATCAACTGAATTTGCTTTGGCTGTTCCCACTAGCTGAGAAACCATTTATTTTGCAAGCCAAGAATACTGTGGAATGTTGTTACAATCTGCTCATGTAAAAAATCACGAAGGGACCACTTTAAATATGATGAACAGCTTGCAAATAATACCCCGCAAGACAAAACCCGACACAGGTGATCAGTTTAATAAATCAATCTGATCCAATTCAACAGCTTGGATAGAGTTTGGAAAATTGATTTTATTTGGCTATCCCACGTGACGAGCTGAAATATGTCAATTTGGCTGGGATTTCTGCATCGGTTCAGAAAAAGGCTGCTCCCTGCACATTCGCGGAAAAGAGGCATCCAAATACAATTTTCAGGCATTTCAGTTGCATCTGAATTGACAGCTCAGATCAGCTGCCTGTTTTGGAGAATAGATTTGATTTGGGATTTTGATCGATAAGCATTGCATCTGAATATTTGCAGAGCTGTACTTGCAAGATTGTCTATTGCTTCTTCCCAGGCTTAGCTCTCTCAGAAAGATTCCCCTCTTCCTGATTTTTTTAAACTGTGGTTATTTTTTTTTCCAGGGATTAGGGCTGAACAGGATTCCTACAAGTTAACCTTTAATCACAATTATGGCAAGATTAGGAATGCTTTTTACCTAGACTCAGGCTGAAATCCTGAGACGACCGATTTACACAATCACAATTCACAAAAATTCCATAATATTTTCTCCTTTTCTTGATGGTTATTCAGTTCCCATGTGACACCAAAACCCTCTAACTTTTTGTGCTCCATGAGCTTTGCACTTAGAAAATCTAAATTTAATTTTAGCATTAATTTTATGTGTTAGCTTTTCAATACTTTTTTAGTACTTTGAATGTGTACTTTGGTAGAAAGCCATGATATCAAGCCAATAAACAAATGTCACAATCTCAGATCCATTCTGGAATACTGCATCCAATTTTGGTCACCATGATACAAAAACAATGTTGAGATGCTAGAAAGAGAAGAGAAGCAAAGATCATTAGGCTAAAACATATGATAAACGGCTTCAGGAACTGGGTATGTCTAGTCTAACAAAGAGAAAAACCAGGGGTGACATGATAGCAGTTCTCCAATGTTGGAGGGGCTGTCACAGAAAAGAGGGGGTCAACGTATTGTCTTGAGGGCAGGGTAAGAAGTAATGGGTGGAAGATCATTAAAGAGAGAGCCAACCTAGAATTAAGGGGAAAAAATCTTGATAGTGAAAACAATTAATCAGTGGAATGGCTTCCTCTAGAAGTTGTGGCTGCTCCATCACTGGAGGTTCTTAAGAAGAGGTTGGACAGCCTGTTCTCTGGAATGGTACAGGGTCTTCTGCCTGAGCAGCTGTTGGGCTAGAAGACCTCCAAGGTCCCTTCCAACTCCATTATTCTGTTAAAGTTGATCTTGTGTTGAAAGTGCCTCTTGCTGATTCCACAGTCAAGTTCTTGGAGGTTATATAAAATGGTTTGCCCTTCTCTTCTTCCAGGGAATTATTAATCTTCCCAGACCAACCAACAATCTTGGAGCTTCCAAGTGGTCCCTCATGCAAAATCTAACCAGAGCTGACCCTACTTAGCTTCCAAGATCATACCACCTGCTATTAGCAGTGGCAAGTATAGAAATTCTTCCTCTCTAGTGAGGCGTCCCACTTATCTAGTTATCTGTGCCAAATTGGGTCAGAGACGAAAGTTTCAAATCAGGGAGGCTGCTGTCTCCATTCAGCATCAGGATATTAAAGCTAAAATAGCTCCCATTCAAATATGGCAGAAAGCAGAACTCCCCTATCCAAGTGAAATTACACACAATGCTATATTTGGTCTTCCAGCTGGAGGGACAGTGAAGCAGACATCCTCAAGAAGGAACATCCTGCATTTCCATTTCAGTTAACAGAAATGGAAATCTAAATCTAAATCTAAAGCAGGCCCTTTAGATTTATGACCCAAGACATTAGTAGATATCCAACAGCTAGGAGTTAAAAATAGGATTTCTCCTTGGGCTGTCATTAAGGTAGATAAATGAACAGCAAAGTCGAGTAGAAATTGTCCTTTGCCATCCCAGAATAGAAGAAGGCTGACGGAGTAATTTAAATCTCATTGCTAAACTTACTAGGTTTCTCTTCCTGTTCCTCCTCCCCCCCACCCCATGTCCAATCTCTTCTTGAAAACCTTGAGGGATGGAGCACCCACAATTTCTGAAGGCAAGCCATTCCACTGATTAATTGCTCTCACAGTTAGGAATTTTCTTGTTAGTTCTAGTTTGGTTCTCTCCTTGAGTGGTTTCCATCCATTGCTTCTTGTTCTGCCTTCAGGTGCTTTGGAAAAATACACCGGCCCCCTCTTTTTGGTGACAGCCTCCCAAATATTGGAAGGCTGCTATCATGTCACCCCTAATTCTTCTCTTCATTAGACTAGACCTACCCAATTCCAGCAACCGTTGTCCTAAGTGATAATGCATTCTGAAATGTTTTTAGAAACCTGGCCTTTTTTTTTTTTTGGCCTGCCTTCTCTTTCTCTCCTTTCACTCCATTTTTCAATTCAGAGCAGAAATCTTTTGATTTCAGGGTAGAGCCAAATGGCTTCAGAAAAAGCAATAACCCTTTGATCATATTTGGATAGGATGGCTCTGCACTGCTGACATTTTCCCACTTCGACTTTCTCTTCATTTTCTGAATTTGAAGTAGCTCTAGATGCGAGCTGTTCCTTGAGGCTAAGCTTGGTGATTTCGCTGGATGGAGAAACAAAGCGTTTGATGTAAAGGCAAGGCAGTCTCTTCTGAGGTTTTTCTTCCCAAAAGGCAGACATTGGTGAGAGGTTTATCGTTCGTGTGTGTGTGTGTGTGTGTGTGTGTAGACTCCAGGCAATGCTCCGCTTGCAAACTTTTTTGAGATTCATTCATGAGGGTTTTCTGCAACTACATGATACGAGAATAACAGAGTTGGAAGGGACTTGGAGGTCTTCTAATCCAAACCCCTGCTCAAGCAGGAAACCCTACCAGGGGTAGGATTCAGCCGGTTCAGACCAGTTCGAGTGAACCGGATGTTAATTTTAATCTGGTTTGCCGAACCGGTTGTTCCAAGGACTGGCTGACCCCGCCTACCCCACCTCGCTCCTCCACATGGCCTGTTTTGGATACAAGGTAACTGCAGGGCACACTTGGAGGCTCTGGGAGGGCGAAAAATGGGCCTACCGGAAGTCCAAAACTGGGCCTGTTTCTGTCCTCCGGAGGGCCTCTGGTGCCTGGGAGAGGCCATTTTCGCCCTACTGGAGGATCCAGGAAAGCCTCTGGAGCCTCGGAGGGTGAAAAACGGGCCTACAGGAAGTACTGGAAGTCCAGAAATGGGCCTGTTTAAAGCCTCCGGAGGGCCTCCGGTGCCCGGGGGAGGCCGTTTTTGCCCTCCTGGAGGCTCAAGGAATGCCTCTGGAGCCTGGGGAAGGCGAAAACGCCCCCCCCCCCATGGTGCAGGAGGCCGAGTAGGCCATGCCTCCATGGCCACGCCCACCCAGCAACCGGGCAGCACTGAAGATTTTCGAATCAAGTTCTTTTTGATTATGAAGATTAGAAGCTTACTTTCATAACAAAGATGGAGTTTCTCAAGATTCTAATCAGATTCAGTTGTTAAGATAACTCTATTGGCAGAAAAATATTTTAAAGACCTTTGCAGAGTCTTTGGATAAATTAGCATAGCAACTTCTATTGAAGTCATGGGGCACTTATCAAGGGAAGGAGGAACAGAAGGAAGGAAGGAAGGAAGGAAGGAAGGAAGGAAGGAAGGAAGGAAGGACTACATCTCCTGCTTATCTTTCTACCTTGCAACCTATGGGAACCTCAGTCCAAAAGACTGAGAAGGCATCAGATTCTGTGTGGTAGCAACTGACATGTTCTGCTACCTGAAAGAGTTAGAAAATGCTAATATTGGCAGATTACATAGACATTTTAATGTAGAGGAAGTGAACCTCAAGCAATTATCCTGCCTTACCCTTCGTTTAGTTTTGCTGGATTTCTCAGAAAAAAGAACTCTTTTTTCAATGGAGCCATTATTCTCTTTCAGATCCATCATCATGGACACTTAGTCAGATCCCTAATTGACCAGCAAATGATGCCTAATTGACTAGAAAAGTCCAGCCTGCTTTGCTCCTGGGCTTTCCATGTGCAGAAAAGAAGGGGAGGAATTATTCATAGCAAAAAAGGTAAGCTTTTAAAAAAAATGTTTTAATCGAGGTGCTATTAGAGACTTAGAATTGGGAACTGGGGAGATTTGGGCAGTATTTCGGACACTCTGTGAAGTTAAACAGGTCACATTTGCCAAGGAAGTAGATGGTGGATATGAGGAGGATTAGGAAATAAAATTATCCCGTCCCCATGAGAGATGTTGCCATTTACTTTCGGAATCGTGGGCTAAAGTAGGGCTGCAAAAATCGAGTAGGCAGCAGCAAGGATGAATTTTTGAAACCACTCGACTGCTATCTAGAGTCGTTGCATTTTTGCCACTCAAGAAGGTAGCCCAAGATAGGTCAATGGAAAAGAAGCAAAACCTAGAAAGACTAACGCTGAAAAAAATGATATCCAAAGCAAAACTTGTGTGATGGCTTCATTTAAGGGGGTTCATCACCAACATTCTAGCCCAACAGTCTATCCACTGCAGGATGAAGGCCCCTTCTGCATGTTTCCAACCCATACAATTGGCCAGTTGGGTCCACCATACTTGCTGATGTCATCCATCCATCTTGTTTTAGGTCTCTTTCATGGACGCTTTTGATTGAGTGGGATCCATTCTACAACTGCCTTGGTCCACCTGCCATCAGTTCTTCTCGCTATGTGTCCAGCCCATTTCCATTTCTATTCTTTGACTCTCTTGATGGCATCGTATACTTTCGTTTGCTCTCTGATCCACGCGCAGGTCTTTCTGTCTTGTCTTGTGATGCCAAGCATGTATCTTTCCATGGCTCTTTGAGCCACTCTTGTATCGATTGAGAGGTTTAGTGTCCATGTTTCACTGGCATATGTTCGAGCAGGTAGCACATCCTGATCGAAGACTTTTTTCCTCAGGCATAGGGGGAGGTTGTTCTTGAAAATCATGCTTCGCTTGCCAAATGCCTGCCAACCACATTTAACACGCCACATTTAAGGGGATTATTATTATTTATTTAGTGTATGATGAGAACATGACAGAAGTGAAGTAAACATATACACACAGCCCATGTAATTATATACAAAACTTCTATGGGGGTACGGCATGACTTCCTAACTGGATGTCTAATTCAGCTACCAGGCAATGACTTCTGGCATTGCTTCATGCAGATCATGAGGGAATGCACTTCATGGGCAATCTTAGATTGCACAATATGTTTCATAGTTTGCATATCGGCACCACAATGGCAACAAGGGGAATCTTTCCATCTTCATCGATACAAGACAGCGGCGCTTCTTCCAGTATCACACCTAATTCCATTCAATTTTGACCAGATAAAGCGAGGCAGGTCAAAACCTGGTGCTTTGGGAGAGGAATCAGCAGGGGTGAAATCCAGCAGGTTCTGACAGGTCCTGGAGAACCGGTAGCGGAAATTTTGAGCAGTTCAGAGAACCGGTAGCGGAAATTTTGAGTAGTTCGGAGAACCGGCAAATACCACCTCGGGCTGGCCCCAGAGTGGGGTGGGAATGGAGATTTTGCAATATCCTTCCCCCAGGAGTGGGGTGGGAAT
>QLTV01014916.1:6723959-6742211 GCA_003457575.1 Thermophis baileyi | reverse complement strand
GTCTTATCTGGGTTTAGCTTGAGTCTGTTAACTCCCATCCAGACCCTTGCATTGTCCAGGCACCGGTCTATTACGTCCATCGCTTCACTGAATTGACGAGGGGTGGAAATGTACAGCTGGGTGTCATCAGCGTATTGTTGAAACCTCACCCCATGCTGTCGGATGATCTCACCCAGTGGTTTCATGTAGATGTTAAATAAAAGGGGAGAGAGGACCGAACCCTGAGGCACCCCGCACTCAAGGGGCCTAGGGGTCGACCTCTGCCCCCCTGCCAACACCGACTGTGAACGATCAGAGAGATAGGAGGAGAACCACCGCAAAACGGTGCCACCCACTCCCAGCTCCCTTAATCGACACAGAAGGATACCATGGTTGATGGTATCGAAAGCAGCTGAGAGGTCAAGCAGCACCAGGATGGAGGAAAAACCTCCATCTCTGGCTCGCCAGAGATCATCCATCAGCGCGACCAAAGCAGTTAAATCTATCTGATGCCCAACCCAGCAGTGAAATCTACTTACCTTCCCTATCGGTTCGGAAGCACGCGTTTCCCCATCGCACGCAGTTTTTCACCCTCTGCGCATGCGCAGAAGGCTTTGCACATGTGCAGAGGGTTAAAAACAAGAAAATGGTGACGTCCAGGTGGGTGGGCGGAGCCTCGCGCTGCTGCCACTACCGGTTCTCCGAACCACTGGCGGCCGCCGCTACCGGTACGCCCAAACCGGGGCGTACCAGTGGGATTTCATCACTGGCCCAACCCTTGTATAGATTGCATCCTCTTCTAGTCATTCAGCATCTATAGAACTCTGCATGCTGGGGAAGGTATGGTGCAGGATTCATTACTTTATTTCATAAAATATGTGCAGTTTTCTCCAATTGCATGATCTTGCAGTCTTCTTTACACCGAGCTCAGCCTCTTATCTTGCAACCCTGGCAACGTTTTAGCTTGTTGATTAAAAAAAAAAAAACTGTTCATTAACTTTTCCTGTGATTCTTAGCCATTAAGAGGGCGATCCTGTTGTTTTGTAAAAACAGCCTGTCTCCTGCTTCTTTTGAGACCCTGTCTGTTAGCAGAGAAGGGGGAAGGGATGTGATTAAAATAAATTCGCCTTTATTTTGCAAATTGCACGTCTCTGTCATCAGTCCATCCACAGAGGATGTGCACCCTGTGCAAAGGAGCAAGGCCCCCAGACTTCAATGTCCCTCATACTTAGTTTGGCTTGAGAAGACATATTCCATCTCTGCTCTCCATTTAGATCTCTCTTAATACATAAAAAAATTACCTTTCCCCCTCCTTCTGGTGCCTCAGTTTTTCTCTCTGCTTTTTCAGAGTAACGGCCTGTAACGGCCAGTTCAGGTGCCCATTTTACATTGTCAAAGGGAATGAAATTTTTAAAAACATGATTCATTGGCTCAATGTATTTCAAGTATGGAGTAAACTAATCACAGGTTTTAAAAAAAGAGAGAAATCCTTCCGTTTTGCTTTTTTTTTAAAAGCTTCTGCTATTTTCATCATTTTCTCATTTTGTCCCATTAGCAAAACAAAAAAAACAAAAAAACAAAAAACAAAACACCCTTTGTAAGGCCGTGTCGTAGAGCTATGTTGCACAGTCTTGGCCCCTTGAAAGATCTGTGGACTTTAACTCCCAGAATTCCCCAGCCAGCATGACAGACTGGAGAATTCTGGGAGTTAAAGTCTACGAACCTTTCAAGGGGCCAAGATTGAGAAACACTGCGGTAGAACGTTTTTCCCTACCACACAAAATGAATGTGAAGTTTTGCCTAATACTTAGAGGTTGTTGTATTAGAAAACCTTATTGCAAAATCTGACAGGTACACGTACCAAAGGAGAATTACATTTTTTAAATCCAAAAAAAATTGCATTAAAATATAGTCTAAACAAATTTCTCAGCCTGTTCGTAAGACCTTTTCAAGAAAAAAAAACCCCAAAACATTCATTCACCTGTGCTGACCAATATTTGGTCAATTTTTCTCACTATCAAACAAACTCTGATCATAATTCACTTTCTTTATTAAACTTCTATGGCACCCATCTAATGGTTTTACTCATCTTCTCAAAAGAAAAACCAATTTTTGCAATTCAGTAAATTAGACATACTTCACTGTTCCTCATTTTTCTAAGTAGACTAGTAGCTGGGATTTTCAGGTTTGTTATGAACCCATCATCCCTTTGAAAACACGTAGCAGCACAATCTTCTGAAGTTCCAATACATTCTTGTGATTTCAACTCCCGTGGAAGCGGATGTGGGTTTGATGTCTTTCGTTGCAAACAGGGAAGGAAATTAGATTCCCACCCCTCCCTGCCCTTTCCCAGTTGCCAAGTAACAAATAAACTCTTATTTAATTAAGTCACTTCCATTTTCCATAAAACCTGCTTTCTCCAGTTCAGAAGGAACAGGGGAAAACAGCTGATAACCCACTGATAAGTGTCAAATCCCTCTATAAATGGAATTTGTATTATATTCATTGGCAAGTGATATTGAAGATAACTGTATTTTATGCTGAAGGATATGCTGGACAATTCAAGTGGAATTGAACCAAGGGACTAAGCGACTTTCATCATAGGCACTAAATCATGGTACAAAAGTGTCCCAGCCTAATTTTTTTTCCCAGCTGTGTTCTCATGATATCTCAACATCAGCCTGTAGGAAGTTAGCACCCACCCCTCCCCTAGGAAAGTGAGATATTTTAGGAAATATTAAGAGGGCAGAATATTTCCCCTAAAAGGGAGGCAGAAACTCAGCCCCCCCCCCACCTTTGTCAATGGGCCATTAAGGCCTGGGCCAGTCTATTCTACATAACAAAGATTTACCTCCTTCAGGCAGAGCCATAGTAGGAATTGCCCAAAGCCCTTTCATTACATCATCACCCAGTAAGAGTCAACCAAGCCTGGCACTCAAAAGACAACCTACAAAGTTACCCCTGCATGGCCCCATGGGAGTCTGACAACCAATCAGAACACAAGCTCAAATTCAAAACCCAACGGAGGGCATAAAACCCAGGCACTCCCAGCATCTCTGCCCTTTTCTGCCCAGGATCTCAAGCCATGTGATCCTGTTCATCAATAAACCTTCTTTCCAAGCAATTTCCATGAATCCAGTGTCTTCCCCCCCCCGGAACTGAACCCAGAAGGATATTTCTTCCAACAAGCCTATGAGTGAAACAGCCTTACATCACCTTTAACTGTATAGAATAATACTTGCCCCCCCCCATTTCCCAACGTTGTCCAACAGCTTATGCAAAGTCTGCTAGCCATTGTTACCTATTACTTTTGAAAAGTTCTGATCACCGAGAACAGAATTGGTAAAGGGGATGAGCAGCAGGACAGCAAATCCCATACCAGTCAACTTTTCTGCTGACTCGAGGATGGATGCACACACAGCATTTTAACTCAGCAGTTCAGAGCCCGTAGGTTGCATTTGTCACCTTACATTTATTTGGGATGGTGTGCTAATTGAGCTTGGGGTTAGTATTTCTGAGTGAGTCAACAGCAAATGGTAATCTTTCTTTGGCTGAGCCAACTCCATCATTGACCAAACTTTGTAAAGCCTCTCTGATAACATTTGTTATTGATGCATTTGTTCTTTCATAAGCCTGCTGAGTATGGAAAAAAAACCACAATGACACTCAGTGGCAGAAATGGCATTTCTTGGAGAATGTTAAAAGACAGCAATGAGACAATCATTATGTGTGCCATTGGAAGAGGAGAAGGAGCAGGGGAGGGGGAGGGAGAAGGAGGAGAAGGAGAAGGAAAAAAGAAGGGGTGGAGGAGAAGGGGGAAGGGAAGGGGAAAGATAGAGAGAAGAAGGAGAGAGAGAAAGAAGAGGTGGAGGAGAAGGGGAAAGGGAAAGGAAAGGGAAGGGGGAGGATGGAGGAGGAGGAGGAGGAGGGGAAGGGGAAGGGGAAGGGGGAGGGAAAGGGAAGGAGGAGGAGGAGGGGGAGGAGAGGGGGAAGGGGAGAAGGAAAAGGAGAAGGAGAAGGAGAAGGAGAAGGAGAAGGAGAAGGAGAAGGAGAAGGAGAAGGAGAAGGAGAAGGAGAAGGAGGAGAAGGGGAAGGGGAAGGAGAAGGAGAAGGAGAAGGGAAAGGGAAGGAGGAGGAGGGCAAGGGGAAGGGGAAGGGGAAGGGGAAGGGGAAGGGGAAAGGGAAAGAGAAGGAGAAGGAGAAGGAGAAGGAGAAGGAGAAGGGAAAGGGAAAGGGAAAGGGAAGGGGAAGGGGAAGGGGGAGGAGGAGGAGGAGGAGGGCAAGGGGAAGGGCAAGGGGAAGGGGAAGGGGAAGGGGAAAGGGGAAAGGGAAGGAGAATGATATCCACAGACTAGCTGGAAGTCATTCACTATTGTTAGATAAGTTTTAAGTGATAAGATCCCCCACTATTTCACCATCAACTGCAGTATTCTAGTCATTCTGGATACTCCTGGCTGTCAGCCTGAAATTATTACAGCAGCCAGCAAATCCGTGCCTTAATTTGCACTAATTTCCTGTCAACTCTTGTTTAACCAGGTTGGATCATACATTCCCACAAACATCCATTGTGGCTTCCCATGGCAGATACAGCTCAATGTCCAAATTTTACTTCTAGAATCCTTAAAGGCTTGGGGTACAAGAACGTGGTGAGGTGACTTCCTTCCTTATTGCATTCTCATTGGTTAAGAGAAATACCCTGTGGGTATCAATCTGCCTATTGCTTTGCCACGTGCCTTATTCCCCAATCATAGAATTACTTTCTCTTGAAGTCCATCAAAAGCCCCAAAGTTGCCCGAGTAAGTTACGCAATTTGCAAATGAAAGCGGTACGATCACAGCACTGTTTTGGTAAACGTATATGCTCTCTTTTCCACAAATGCACTCTTAACTCAAATCAAAGCAAGTTTTTTTTTATTATGATCATAGACCGGCATAAAACTACCCCCTCACCCCCTAAAATAGCTACAACTCTCACATCAAGATTTAAAAATGCATAGCATAAATGATCAATACCATTTTATAAAATCATTTAATCAGTACTAAAGACGCTTTAAAGAATCCAACATAGTGCCATGCAAACACATTGCAAACAGATCTTTTTTTTTTTTTTTAGCATTAGAGCATGTTTATATGGGTGGCTGTATATACTGTCCCTTTGCCTGTATTCACAGGAGAATATGGACCTGCCATCTTTATTCCTATTGGTGGATATAAGTGTCCGTTTCTAAAATGCACTGAGTTTTAGCAACAATCAGGGTTCACTAGCTAGACCAACAACCTCATTGTGTGTTCATGGCAACTCTTGTACAGTTCGCCCAGAATAGTGGATGGCAAATTATAGCCAGTCTCTGTTTAGAATCTCACGGTATTATTTATTGCCTCGTGCAATTATTTAAACACCATTCACTCGTTCTAAAATCTAAAGAATCTCTCAACCATAACCTAAGTATAAATCAACCAACTGAAGGAAAGAAGGAACAGGTAAGCATTTTCACTTAGCAGATATCCAATACAATCTGGCTGAACATGAAAGAAAACAAAAACCAAGGCATTGCACGTATTTTTCATTAGAGTTACGAAGTTGATGGGTGCTGTGGGTTTAAAACAGTCTTTAAGGCAATTGATCATAAGAACGAACTATCTGCGCTCTGGTCGTTGCATGAAACACACTCCAGCAAAGCTTCACCTTTTGAGATCATTTTTTGAACCACATTGTCAATTGCAAGAACATTCGCACAACAGGCAAGATTTTACAAGCTATACATAAACACATGGAAAGCAAGAGAAAGATTGAGCTGAAACCAATATATATCTAGAAATATAAGTTCCCCAGAGCTAATAAATATCACAGGATTATCATCTCCATGTCTGGGATTTTCCTGAAGGTATGCTTTATGGATTTCTTGCTAAAAATCTTACATCAATATTTTAACCAGTATCTGTACAGCATAGTTAGTTCAACAGAGAGACCCTTATTGCTTTTTTTCCCCCCAGATGGCTGGAGAGAGAATCTCAGATTTCCAAATTCTCAGCCTAAATTAAGCACATTATTTGTATTTGGGAGGCTCCAAATTTGAAGGATGTGCGGAATGGGTTTTATTTTATTTTTATTTTTATTCTTGCATGCTGAAACTGGGCTTCAATTACGTCCAAAGTGAGGCAAATCAAAAAGGGCCAGACAGATTCCCAATCAGCTGCCTTTCTCAAAGTGGTGCCCAAGTTACTTCCAGAGAGGAAACATGGGCCATCATTTCTTCCTTCAGGGAGAACATGGGTGGGATTGACCTCGTGATGAAAGTTGCACTTGAGAAAGGGAAGCAGGTGATACGACCGGCTTCGGTCTCCCTGTGGAGATCCAGAATTTCAGAGATTGGAAAGCCCCTTAAGGATACCTCCAGGTAGGCATTACAAGTGGCACCCTCTGCCAAGGGGATCACCCCACTCTCAGCCATCCTTCAAAAGCCTGGGAACTCAATTGCTTGAGAAGGAGAGAGAGAAGGAGAGAGAGAGGGGGGGGAGGGAGGGGAGAGAGAGAAAGAGAGAGGGAGAGAGAGGGAAGGGTAGAGAGAGAGGGAGGGAGGGAGAGAGAGAGAGAGGGAGAAAGAGAAGGGGAGAGAGAGAGAGAGGGAGGGAGGGACGGAGAGAGAGAGAAGGAGAAAGAGAGAAAGGAAGAGAGAGAGGGAGAGAGAGGGAGAGAGAAAGAAAGAGGGAGAGAGAAAGAGAGAGGGAGGGAGGGGAGGGGAGAGAGAGAGAGGAAGGGGGAGAGAGAGAGGGAGGGAGGGAGAGAGAAAGGGAGAGGGAGAGAGAGGGAGGGGGAGAGAGAGAAGGAGAGAGAGAAAGAGAAAGAGAGGGAGAAGGAAAGAGAGAGAGATGCATGCAATTCTGCTGCCTTACCTTGATCTGGTCCAGCGTAGCTTTTGAGGTGGCTTCCGTCCACTACAAGAAGGAGAGAAATTACAGCCAATTCCCCGTGAATCATCCTAAACGACAGAGTGAGCTTCGTTGCTTAGCCTTCTTTCTGCCTCCGGTATGTGACAGCTGCCGGCTAGCTTTGGAACAAGCGTGTCCCATTCTGCCGTTTTCTGCAGGGGGAGCAGTCGGCGAAAAGATCCAGCAGCAGTAGAAAGGCAGAAATGCAGGAGGGGGTGTGGGAGAAAGCCATTGCCAAGAAGAGGGCTGAGAAAGGAATATACCATGCGATCTCTCTCCATCTTCTCCTGAAGGATGGGGGGAAAAGGCTGGGCTTCTTTTTTTTTTTCCCCAAGTTACTTTTCCACAATCCAAACAGGACGCTGGAAAACCGAGGCGCTCTGGGAGTCTCTTTCAAAAACAAAATAAAATTCAATAAATCTTATTTGGCAATCGTGACTTGGGAAAGCAGGCAGGGAGGTGGGGAGCACGTTTCTACAGCTTGGCCCTTATGGGCTGGTCTGAAAGTCCTCAAAAGCTATCATTGCTTTATAGCTGGGAGGTCCTGGATTAGAGAGACCAGGGTTTAAACTTGGGGCATGCTAGCTACTGCCAGCTTGAAAGGCATAATAGTGGCAGATGAAGCTAGTGAAGAGAAGGACCAGGGGAGACATGATAGCAGTGTTCCAATACTTGAGGGGCTGTCACAGAGAGGAGGGGGTCAAGCTAATTTCCAAGGCACCTGAAGGCCAGACAAGGAATAATGGATGGAAACTGACCAAGGAAAGATTCAACCTGGAAATAAGGAGAAATTTTCTGACCGTGAGAACAATCAACCAATGGAACAGAAGTTGCCTTTGGAAGTTGTGGGAGCTTTATCACTGGAGGCTTTCAAGAAAAGATTGGACTGCCATCTTTTAGAAATGAGAGTAGGGTCTCCTGCTTGGGTGGGGGATTGGACTAGATAACCTGCAAGGTCCCTTCCAACTCTGTTATTCTGTCTCTCTGAAACTGTTTCTGATGATTAGGGGGCTGGAGGTTAAACACATGAAGAACTGTTGTAGGAATTGAGTATGTCTAGTCTAGTGAAAAGAAGGACTATGGGAGACATGATAGCAATGTTCCAATATTTGAGGGGCTGCCACAAAGAAGAGGGGGTGAAGCTATTCTCCAAAGAACCAGAAGGCAGAACAAGAAACAATGGATGGAAACTAATCAAGGAGAGACCCAGCCTAGAACTAAGGAGAAATTTCCTGACAGTGAAAACCATCAGTCAGTCAGCTTGCCACCAGACGTTGTGGGTGCTCCAACACTGGAAGTTTTTAAGAAGAGATTGGACAGCCATTTTTCTGGATTGGTGTAGGGTCTTCTGCTTCTGCGGGGGGTCAGACTAGAAGGCCTCCAAGGTCCCTTCCAACTCTGTTATTCTGTTATTCCATTAAATATTGATTTGGTCCATGAATGGCCTGGTCAATGCATGAAATGCCTTGCTATGATGCATGAACTCAAAAGGACGACGGTCATTAAAGGCCTGACATGACATCAGTGTGACATGAGTATATTTTGGAAGTGCTTATCCCTGGGAGTATGATGACAAAGCATAGCGAACAAAATATATAAGTTATTCACGGGTAGTTCTCATCTTACGACAATAGCTGATCCCAAACTTTCTGTTGGTAAGCAAGGCAGTTAAGTGAGTTTTGCCTCATTTTATGACCTTGCTTGCCATGATTGCTAAGTGAATCACTGCAGTAGTTAAGTTAGTAACATGGTTGTTAAATGAATCTGGCTTCCCCATTGACTTTGCTTGTCAGAAGGTCGCCAAAGGTGGATCACGTGATCCCGGGACACGGCGACCGTCATAAATACACACCAGCTAACAAAGTGCCTGAATTTTGAATCACGTGATCATGGAGAAGGTGCAGTGGTCCTAAGTGTGACCAAAAAACAATCATAAGTTACTTTTTTCAGTGCTGTTCTAACTAACTTTGAACAATCTCTAAATTTAATGGTTGTAAGTCAAGGACTTACCTGCATAGATTCTAATGCTGGAGAGACATTTCTTATACTCAAGTTCTATTAGAAATCAAAAGCATTAAAAAGGTATCAGAAATTGTGATTATTACTCCAGAAATCATATTAGCATGAACTTTCATGGGCATTTATTTATTTATTTATTAAGTTTATTTGTCACCCATCTCATCACAAGTTGAGCAGTACCACCTGTTGAGCAGTTAAGAAGCTCAGACTATTCAGGACAAGGTTACATTTTACCGATGTATGTTAATTAAAATCTAGAAAAAAATCTATTTTGGTCCCATGAAGTATAGTAGGTATATTAAAACTGTTGAAAATATCTGAATGCATGTTTCACTTTTCCCCTTATTGGCTCTTCACACACTGCAAATTCCTTTCAGCACAACAAAATACCACGTAGGTCAATATATTTGTCCTTTTTTTTAAAAAAAAATAGCATCACAAAAATATCTATGGAGATTCTCAGTCATCCAGGTCATGGTTGTCCCAAAGGTGCTTTTTATTTTTCAAGAGGCAATTGGACTTTCTGGTTTTTTCTTTGAAGACGTTTCACTTCTCATTCAAGAAGCTTCTTCAGCTCTGGCTGGGTGGTGGGAAATCACAAAAATACTACACTTACATTAAACAAGCCTTTGTTGTTGTTCAGTCGCTAAGTCATGTCTGAGTCTTTGTGACTCCATGGTCCACAGCATGCCAGGCCCCCCCTGTCCTACACCGTCTCTTGGAGTTTGTCCAAATTCATGTTCATTGTGTCAATGACACCATCTAACCATCTCATCATCTGCTGTCCCTTCCCCTTTCGCCTTCCATCTTTCCCAATCTCTGGCTCTTCTCCAAGGAGTCCTCTCTTCTCATTGGGTGACCCAAGTATTTGAGCTTCCGCTTCAGAATCTGTCCTTCCAAAGAAGGGTTGGTTTCCTTTAGGATCGATTGATTGGATCTCCTTGCAGTTGAAGGGAATCTCAAGGGTCTCCTCCAACACTACAACTCCAACAATATCAGTTCTTCGGCACTCAGCCTTCCTTGTGGTCCAACTGTCACAGCCATACATGACTGTTGGGAAAACTATAGTTTTGGCTATACAGACCATTGTTGGAAAGGTGATGTTTCCGCTTTCTAATATGCTGTCTAGGTTTGCCATAGCTTAAACAATTCTAGGAGGAGCTTTTTACATTTTCCATCCATCCTGGATGGTATTCAGAGGTGGGTTCCTGCTGGTTTGGACCGGCTCTATAGAACCGGTAGTGGGAATTTCCCTCCGCTCGCCGAACTGGCAGCGATGGCCGGCTGGACATGCCCCCAAACTGGCTCTCTTGGCAGCGCCCTAGGTGCCGCCATCTTGTTTTTTGCTTCTGCGCATGTGCAGAAGCTGGGTTTTTAGCACTGCGCATGCGCACATACAGCGCGCCTGCGCGGCGCGTGAGGAAGCGAACCGGCAGCGAGGTAAGCCAGAACCCACCCCTGATGGTATTCATTTTATTTTTTATGAAAGAGTTCTAATTCTGCCAGTCCCGACAAAATAACAATTTCTCTTTTTCTTTTCTGAGTAAATGGATATTGTTAGAGACCCTTCTCCAGCAGAGCTATTGACCAAATCTTATGAAACTATATTTCAAATTTAAAATGATTCAGATATTTCCACCGGTGAACAATGAATAACTTTGCCGCTCAGGGGAAATAGAACATAAGTTTCCTGCTTTGTAATGTTGTATTCTCCCATCAAATATATATGGTAAGCCAAATTTTGGTGAAGATGGTTAATAGCAATAGCAATAGCACTTAGACTTATATACTGCTTCACAGTGCTTTACAGCCCTCTCTAAGCGGTTTACAGAGTCAGCAAATTGCCCCCAACAATCTGGGTCCTCATTTTACCGACTTCGGAAGGATGGAAGGCTGAGTCAACCTTGAGCCTGGTGAGATTCGATCTGCCAAACTGCTGGCAGCCAGTGATCAGCAGAAGTAGCCTGCAGTACTGCACTCTAACCACTGCGCCACCACGGCTCATAATGCTAGTTTAGATTGATGCTAGATTGATGTTTAGTTAATGCTAGTTTAGATTGGCAAGATGCAAAAGTTGACTTGATGTATACATATGACATGAATTACCGTATTTTTCGCACTATAAGACGCACTCCCCCCCCCAAAAAAAGTGGGTGGAAATGTCTGTGCATCTTATAGAGTGAATATTGTGGCGGGGGGAGGGGGTTGGTGTGGTGGCAGTGTTTGCTGCCACCGCCTGTCTTGTTTTCCTCCTCTAAAGCTAATGTGCGTCTTATGGTCCGGTGCGTCTTATAGTGCGAAAAATATGGTATATCAGGGTTTTTGTAAACACAGTGATTGACATGGTTATTAAATGGTTCTCTAAAGTAATTTGGTTGAAGGTTGATGGCAATCACATCTTAAACATCTCTTTCTCTTTGATTTTGGTCATCCTTGATTTTGCACCGTGCCATTGCCACTAACAATTCTAGTACACCCCAGTCAGTTCTACATCTGAGTTGGTACTCAAGTTAGATATACATGTGTCCTTTTCAGAGAGTCTTGCTGATGGACTTCCACTCAACCCTTTTCTCAAAGGTGCTTTTTCAAGAGGCAACTGGACTTTCTGGTTTTTCTTTGAAGACATTTCGCTTCGCATCCAAGAAGCTTCTTCAGCTCTGACTGGATGGTGGGGAATGGAAGGATTTATACTCCTTGCAGACAGCTGGTCATTTGCATCCTTTTAGAGAGTCGTTAAGGTCACCTGGAGGTTTGTCTGTGTCCTCAGGGTCACCTGAGTGGTGCAAATGGGTATGGAGCCCTCTTGGAACTGTTGAAAGGGCTGTGTTGTAGATTGGAGATAAGTGATGTTGTATCCCTCCCCCTCTGTTGAGAGAGGGCTGTTCAATTTTGACACAGATGGTCTCTTTGACCCCTCTTTCAAAACCAGCGGTCCTCTCAGTCCAAAATGTGGACTTTGCTGTCTTCAAAAGAGTGGCCTGTGTCTTTTAAATGCAGATGGACTGCTGAATCTAGTCCTGATGTGTTTGTTCTCCTGATGCTGTGCCATGCGCTTGTGAAGTGATTGTTTTGTTTCCCCAATGTACAGATCTCAACCCTTTTGTATTTGTGCTACATAGGCCTCTAAAATCAATCCGAGCCATCATACGTCTAGCACTGATTGGGGGGGAAAATGATCTAGGAATTTGAGATTTCTGTCATATGCTGATCCAGCACAAAAACTCCTTGACACGTGATTTAAATGATACGTTGAAATGTTGAACTAATCTTCTTAACAGGCTAGATCAGTGATGGTAACCTTTTTCTTCTTGCGTGCCAAAAATGGGACTGCGCATGCGCTAGCGCACACACGTGCCAGAACACGCACACACCACACATGCCGCACTATGCATGAGCGCATCCCCACACATGTGCACCCCCGTTGGGCTGTTTTTAACCCTCCGGAGGCTTCAGGAGGCTTCCCTGAAGCCTCCGGAGTGTAAAAAACAGCCCAATGGGCCTACCGGAAGTTCGGAAATGGACTTCCGATAGGCCCATTGGGCCGTTTTTCGCACTCCGGAGGCTTCAGGGAAGCCTCCTGAAGCCTGGGGAGGGTGAAAACGGCCTTCCCCAAGGCCGAAAATCAGCTGGCCAGCGCGCGCATGCGCACTGGAGCTGACATAGGGCAACGCCTCGCGTGCCCTCAGATATGGCTCCGCATGCCACCTGTGGCACGTGTGCCAGAGGTTCTCCATCACGGGGCTAGACGAAATCCTCACAAGGATCTCCTAACAAGAAGAAGCATGAACCGTAAATAAAAACAACAGCTCTTTTCAGAACCAACTGACATAGGAGATGTTCTGAAAATTGTACAACTTAATATGGAAGGTATAAAACAGGACTAAAGCTGATTATTTGCTTAGGCTTATGAATGATTACTCAGTGGGTGTTGTCCCACTACAAGTAAATGTGCTATAAACTCAGTAATACTCTGAGCAGTTTTTAACATCCCTGCAGCAGTTAAAAAGTAAGAAAGGTCAATCTAATATATCTCTCTTTTTCTAATCTTGTAGCTGGGTGCCTAGATTCAAGGGATGGTGTAGCTATTCCTCACTGCCAAATGGATCCTTGTGGTTGTGTTCCATCAACAATCTTACCTCACTCCACCTACAGGGCATATCTGAGCTGATGTGTGAAGCATGTGTGATATATATGGACGAGCAGTGTGGTAGCCTTGAGGTGAAGATACTCGCCTCACACTCGGGAGGTTGAGAGTTCAATTCTAGGCAGCGACAGATATTTCTCTGTCAGGGCGCAAAGAGAAAATATCTGCTGTGAACTCTGCACAGGCATCAGGAAGGGCATCCGGCCAGTAAACACTCAGCTCCATTCCGTCGCCATGACTCCACTCGATAAAAGGGTGGAGGGTCTTTACAGGGTTGTAAAAAGAAGAAAAAAAAGCTGTGTGATATGGATGATTTTGCATTTGAAAGGAGGGTAGCAGGCAAGCTTTGCAACCCTGAGTAGCAGAGATGGAAGGTCTGGCCCTCTGAAGCAGCCGGAGGAAAAAGACCCCTTGTTTGTTAAAAGGGGAAATTTAGCATTTGATGTGAAAATAAACTATTTCATAAGACATCTGCCCCTTCTGAATGTTGGAAAATGCCACTGGTTTTTCAATCAAAAGAGGAACCAGTGTTATGTCATCTGTATGATGTATGAGTGCTATGTCATCTTTATGCCATATCATGTACACAAACACAGAGAGACAGACAGTCATACACACAGATACACCAGACATACTATGTCATATGCTTTTGGAGAGCTTTTATTTATGTCTCTTCCTGGCCTTAACATAAATAAATAAGTAAACCAACTGCTGGATTTTTTTTTTTATTAGTAAACACATAAATGCCTAGTAGGGCCTTTTGGCTGGAGAGGAAAATGGAGCTTGTGGGAAATAATCAATTGCCTTCATTTTACAGCAATCAGGGAGACTGTAATTGAGATTCATGTTGCATGGAGAGCCACCGATTCAGGAGACGATTCGGGAGCGCATAGCCGCTGATGCGGAAAGGGCTGTCACCGTGCTGCCGACTCACGTTGGCATCAATGATGCATTAATATAGCAACCTTAAAATGAAAAATGTCTTTATTATCAAGAAAAGGAGGCCGTTTACGAGCCTCAGCGTGGTCTCATTCTGAGAATCGGTTAAGATAAGGTATTGGGGTTGTTGTTGTTTTTAATATCCTAGCAAAATAACAGAATAACAAAGTTGGAAGGGACCTTGGAGGTCTTCTACTCCAACCCCCTGCTCAAGCGGGAGATCCTACACCATTTTAGACAAATGGCTGTCCAATCTCTTCTTAAAAACCTCCATTGTTGGAGCACCCACAACGTCTGGAGACAAGTCGTACAGTTAAGATAATGTATTATTTCTCCCCACCCCCCATAACCTAACCTGCAGTGGAATCTAAGCCCGAACACAGGGAAATGGAAAAAGTTTTTAAAAATGTAACAAATATGAGATCAGAATGAATTGCTCTTAACTAACAAGTATATTTAATTATCTTGGCAACAATCAAGCTTCCCAACATTACGCACTTCAGATGCTTTCAGCTACAAGTTCCCATCCTTACCAGCCAAACAGTCATGCTGGATCAGTGTTAGGAGTTGTGATCCGAACACATAGAAAGGTCAGCATGTTGGAAAAGGCTGCTGTAGATTGTTATGGACAATAAATCAGTTTTTCGCAAAGGAAGGCCAATATACGGTGTCCCAGGATAATGTTGCAGGAGCCAATCTAAGTTGGTCACCAGGCCCAGAGGTTGAGCCGTCTGAGCTTTCGTATTTACTCTGGAACCCATCTGTTGTGACCCAGCGCAGCAAACCCCCAGAAACGACACACACACACACTCGTCCAAACTAAAGAAGGTTTTATCACTAATCAAGGCTTAGTGATCATTTAAGTTCAGAGTTTCTCTCAAAGTGCTTGTTACCCCTCACATAACACTTTGGCCGGGATTTCAAATACGTTGTTTCCAGCAAGATTGCCCTTTGTGAGTCAACCTTATATAGGCTTAGGGCGTGGCCCCTCTGCCTGCAGGTTTACCTGTGAGTAGACCTCCTTCTACAAAGCCACTCTTGCCGGCTAGCTGCCCTGCATGCCCTAGCATCAATCAGAGGCTCCTCCTCTTCACTGGAGTCACTGAACTCCTGCTGGGGAGGTGCAGAAGGCCCTGATTGAGTATCGTCCTCTGGCCCTGCGTCCTCCTCGGTCTCGGACTCGGTGCCGGAGCTACAGACTGCTCTTGCCACCCTATGGTCTGTTCTTGTTCTTCCGGATCCACGAGCAGCTGCACGGGACGGGGGCAAGCCACAACACCATCCACAGGGAACTTCTCAATCTCTACGATCATATTCTGGAGATTGAGATGTGTTGAAATGAGATTTCAAGTTCAAATCTGAAATGATCACATGAAGCATCTTTTGCAGGGTTCAAGAGAATCAGCTCAGGAGCTCTGCCACTGTGTAGGGAGAAAAACATGGTCCGATATCAACAGAAAAAAAGTCCAGTTCACAACTATCAATGGGGAAAGGGAAATTTCTCCTCTAATGTGGCCAATTGTTATTTTGAAAATGGAACACAAAGAAGGGTATAAGAAGTGATTCCTTCTTTGCCCATGGTAGCACTCATTGTCTCAAAGGCAAGAGAAATAATTAAACGGACCTACTGCAACTTACCCAAAGTCTTTGAGTATACACTTGAAATCGGTTGCTATGGTACGACTGTGCTATCTCTTTATTAATAATTGCAACAGTATTTATGTACATAGCATAAGCTGAGTTCACACAAATTATTTAAGTCATTTTCATCTCACTAATACCCATGTCGGGGTCAGCAACCCGTGGCTCTGGAGCCGCATGTGGCTCTTTCCTCCCTCTGCTGTGGCTCCCTGTTGCTCAAAATATGCATCACAACCACCAATGTGTGATACCCGCTGGCACACGATTTATTGAGCTTTTCGACCCTCGGTAGGCCAACCATGGATAAATCCAAGAAAAGAAAAGTTTCAGAAGAAAACAGAACATTTAATTCAACTACATATGCGAGTTCTGTGGCCGCTCAGGAAATAGTCAGGCATGGGAAGGGTTTTGTGGCTCCCAGTGTTTTCTTTTCTGTGGGAAACGGATCCAAATGGCTCTTTGAGTGTTTAAGGTTGCCGACCCCGACCTATGTTGTGATTTAGTGGTTAAGGTGCTGGGCTCATATGAGGAGAACCAAATTCTAATCTGTTTTCAGCCATGGAAGATCACAGGGTGATACCAAGGAGAATGCCTATGGAGATACTCAGTCATCCAGGTCATGGTTATCCCAAAGGTGCTTTTTCAAGAGGCAACTGGACCAGAAAGTCCAGTTGCCTCTTGAAAAAGCACCTTTGGGACTACCAAGGAGAATATTTGTGGCTTAGGGTTGAAATGAGGTGCTCTCTAAGCTTGGTTGTTTTCTTGCAGACATTTCATTACCCAAACTAGCACTGATTGAATGTCTGTGGAGGTTCTGAGTCATCCACGTCATAGTTGTCTCAAAAGTGCTTCCCCCTGCCCAGAAAATTCAGAACTGATGAAGGTTCTTAGATGAAAAGTGAAACATTTTCTTCTTATTCCTCAAGGGAAAAAATGCTCCAGTTGCCTTTTGAAGAAAAAAAATGCCTTTAGCACTGATGATGTTACCTAGTTTGGGTAATGAAATGCCTGCAAGAAAACAACCAAGCTCAGAGAGCACCAAGGACCCCACAGTCCTCCTCCTCCTCCTTCTTTCCCCTTCCCCTTCTCCTTCTCCTTCTCCTCTTCCTCATCCTCCTCCTCCTTCTTTCCCCTCCTCCTCCTCCTCTCTGCAAACCCCACCCCCTTCTAGCACTGATGATGTTACCTAGTTTGGGTAATGAAACGTCTGCAAGAAAACAACCAAGCTCAGACAGCACCAAGAACCCCACAGTCCTCCTCCTCCTCCTCCTCCTCCTCCTCCTCCTCCTCTTCCTTCTTTCCCCTTCTCCTTCTCCTCCTCTTCCTCCTCCTCCTCCTTCTCCTTCTTTCCCCTCCTCCTCCTCTCCGTAAACCCCACCCCCTTCTAGCACTGATGATGTTACCTAGTTTGGGTAATGAAACGTCTGCAAGAAAACAACCCAGCTCAGAGAGCACCAAGGACCCCTCATTACAGGGTGACTTTGGACCCATCATTTTCTCTCATGGGTCCTTTACATTCCAGATCTTTGAGAATCACTTCCAATTCCAGAAGATTCATTTTCAGAAACTTACTGTGTAATTCTGGAGTGGTCAGCTTAGCACAGTTCAGAAGAAAAATGGAACATTCCAGTATTCTCCAGAATATGTTTATCGTTGCTCAATTCCAAATGACTAATCACTGTGGGGGGGAAATAAGGAGAATGCTATGTGCACTACCTTGAATAGATTTATGAAATCCAACAAAGGAATACTTGGGATTGAGATAGTGTTTTATCTACTGAGCAAGTGGTGAGCTTGTGTAAAGTTTCTATTTGTGTGTACACAGAGACACATATCTGTGAGAAAAAAACAACCATTTTCTTTTCAAAACAGTCAAATGCATAAGAGGGAGATGTTTGTTTTGCCGCTGTTGAATAACACGCTATAAGCATAACGTGCATACATCTTTGACAGACGCGTCAACGCAAACAGCCTTGTGGGAAGAGAGAAAAGGATGGTGTGCATTTGTGTACATATAGAGTATGTTTTGTGCGTCTGTAACAGTGGGATGGCTTTATGCTTTTCACTGGGAAGGTTGCATTGAAATTTTCTTGGTTTTCTTGTGCCTAACGAGGAGACTCTCCTGTTTAATCTGGGATGTTCTGCTTGTGACATCTTTTGGATCACAAAAAATCAGGCCAAAGGTGACAAGATTGGCAGCATCCATCAGCTACCTATGTGGGTCAGAGACTTTTGACAAGGAAGTGTGTAGACTTTCTCAAAGCAACGTCACCACTGCTTCTTTCCCCAGCAGATCAAGGCTACGATTAATCCTATTTCTTACAAGATGATAAAATGTGCTCGGGTCACCAAAACACTAGAAACATTCACAGTAGCTCTTATTCCTTCTTTACTGGTGAAAGGCAAGTGAACAAAATGCACACAATGTCTCCATTATGGGCTTCTTGATATAAATTCCAAGATTATAAATCAGGTGAGTTGAATGGAACTGAAGCTTGGTAAATTTACTTTTGGTACATTGCATTCCCTTTAAGCAGCAAATCTCCCAGCGATGAACAAATGTTGCATTTCTTCTTATCGTTTTATATATATATATATATA
>QLTV01014916.1:6701363-6717400 GCA_003457575.1 Thermophis baileyi | reverse complement strand
TGAAAGGGGATGGAGAGAGAGAGAGAGAGAGAGAGAGAGAGAGAGAAAGAGATGATATGAATAGATAGATGATAGACTAAATAGATAGACCGACCGACAGAGAAACAGCTTGGCTAACTGAAACCATAAATGGAGAAGTTATGTCCCTCACTGTTTTGTTTAAAAGTTGCTTCTGTGAGATATTTTCCCCAGTTGCCTTGGAGGGAATTTAAACCAAAAGACCGCAAAATAGATTTAAGTGGCCAAACAATATTAAGTGTGGATTTGACCACCAGAGACCGAACGGCAGCTCGCTAGAACTGAAATGTGAATAATCTGCGGTAATTTGCAGTAGCGGGAGAGAGAAATGATTTCTCAATGGGGTCTGAATAAAGGCTTGCAATACTTTGAGTGAATTATCCTGCCATAAGAAATGGCATACCGAGTGATTTCTAAAGCTCTAAAGGTGTGCATATTTTGTTCTTTTAACCGTCCTATTAAATATTAAAATCAGGCATCCGAATTTGTCTCAATAGCCTGCACAGACCCATTTTCTTCTTTGAAAACAAATGAAATAAGGAAACTGGAACCTCTGTGGGACCAAAAGAAAACCATTGTGAAGGAAATCGTATTCTTTCGGTGTGGGCTTTAGGGATATAACACTTCTCTCCACTCTATCCTTTGTTATCACTTCTTTGTGTAACTCTATTATAACATCTTATCTTCCAGGAGCGAAATCTGTCAAAGGGGAGTTTTCAAAAACCATCTGAGGAGAAAACATCCAGAGATGCCACTGAAAAACAACAAAACATTGTGTTTCCTGTAGGCCATCAGAGGATTGTCAACCAGTTTGTAGCACTTTGACAACATCAAGAAAGAAGTATTTAAGCAGCAAGGGGTTGATGAAGGGCTAGGATTTCAGAAAGCCTTGGTGCTTTCTTATTCATATTCATTCTTGGATCCAGGTGGAGCTTGACAATTGCAGAAACACATGACTGGATAACTTAGTGTGTGTTGTGTAACAGCCGGCTATTGTCCAAATAGGTAGATCATTCCAAGGGTAATTCTCTCTCTAATACAGAAGCAAGCAAATTGTTCTAGCGTGTTCTCCTGAAGTCCTCTGACATGGCTGCAATGAGACTAATATATTGGAAAGTAGGACGTCTATGGAGATTCTGAGTCATCCAGGTCATGGTTGTCCCAAAAGTGCTTTTTCAAGAGGCAACTGGACTTTCTTGTTTTTTCTTTGAAGACGTTTCGCTTCTCATCCAAGAAGCTTCTTCAGCTCTGATTCGATGGAGTTTCTCAGTCATCCAGGTCATGGTTGTCCCAAGAGTGCTTTTTCAAGAGGCACCTGGACTTTCTTGTTTTTTCTTTGAAGATGTTTCACTTCTCATCCAAGAAGCTTCCTGAGTTCAAGAATGAACTATTGGAGTAGTAGAGGACTACTTCTATTTGGCATCTTCTCCAACAGACAAGAAAGTTTTGGAACTTGATTCCCTTAAGTCAGACTTCGAGAAATTGAGGAAGTCTTCCTTGCTGCCTCCTTCAGAGATTTTTTTTTGTTCTCAACTTTACAATCTACTGTAACTTAAAGTCTTAGAATTTCCTAATAGCCGGTAACCAAAATACGTCTTCTGTAGAATGTGCTTAAGAGAAGAAAGGGAGACAGGAAGAGTTGTTACTGAATTATCCAGCTCAGGGCCACTGAAAGGGGTAAGTAACACTACACATGTACTGGTAGTGCTGGACTTACAACCATTTGTTTAGTGCCTGTTCGAAGTTACAACAGCACTGAAAAAAGTGACTTATGACACTCACATGTATGACTGTTGCAGCAGCCCCACTGTCACATGATCAAAATTCATGCCCTTGGCAACTGGCATGTATTTATGACAGTTGCCCTGTCCTGGGCTCATGCGATCACCATTTGTGACCTTCCCACATGGTTCCCAACAAAGTCAATGGGGGAAGCTTTTTTTTAAGATGATGATGATGATGATGATGATGATGATGATGATGATGATGATGATGATGATGATGATGATGATGATGGTTTGGACTTTCCCATCTCGCCCTGAGCCGTGGGATTGACTTGTAATTTCCTATTTAGTTATGAACCTGTCCTAACCCGCTTAAACGTTTTTGTTGTTCTTATCGTTGGTTAAGTTACTTAGGATCAGCCAGATGTGGCCATCTTGCCAAGCATAACATCTCCTTTGAGTTGAACTCAACTTCTGGTAACTTCATGGACATGGCTTCTTCTTCTCAAGAAGACAGAACTGGTTTGCCATTGCCTCTTGGAGATGCTTTCCAACTTTGCCCTGGGAGTTCCTTTTGTAACTGGCTGACAAACCATATTCAGTGAGTAGTCCTTAACAGTACTACATCTATGTGGAGGGAAGTAAGCAGTGCAGTACCACAAGGTTCCGTCTTAGGTCCAGTACTCTTCAATATCTTCATAAATGACTTAGATGAGGGAATAGAAGGGGAACTCATCAAATTTGCAGATGACACTAAGCTGGCAGGAATAGCCAACACCCCAGAAGTCAAGCTCGGGATCCAAAAAGATCTTGACAGTTGGCAAAGGTTATTCTAATATTAACTCAAGATTTCAAGGGTCATTTAGCTTCACCCAAAGATTTCAGGGGCCTTCCTTGAGTTGGGTCAAGTTTCTAGAGGGCATTTGGGTTCAAATCAAACCTCTACTTTTTATTTGGGTTTAGTTGAGTTGTTTCCAGAGGTGAGACTGGCATCAACTCCAGATTTAACAGCTCTCTTGTTTAGCAATGGAAATTTTGGGCTCAATTGTGCTCATAAATTGAGAACTATCTGTAATCCTATATGGATCTCCAGGACCATCTCTTCCATCAAAATGTATGATAAGTATTCCCGTAGGAAGACAATGCTGAGGAACATAGAACATAGAATCATAGGATTGGAAGGAACTTTGGAGGTTCTTCTAGTCCAACCCCTGTCCATGGTAGGAGATCCTATACCATTCCAGACTTTATTTGGGCTTGATGGGATGGATACACATGATCATAGAAAAAATAACAGAATAATAGAACAGAATAATAGAGTTGGAAGGGACCCTGGAGGCCTCAGGTCCAACCCTCTACCCAAGCAGGAGACCCTACTCCATTCCAGACAAATGGCTGTCCAATCTCTTCTTAAAACTCTCCAGGGATGAACCACCCACAACTTCTGGAGGCAAGCCATTCTCACCCAGGTGAAGGTAGTGAGGGCTTAACAATATGCCCCAATATGATACATTCTGAAACACCTCTCCCCACACTGCCTTACCTATTGCAAACTGCTTAAAACCTGCTTATTATGAGCAAGACCCAATGACAATAAACTACCAGTTAGATCAGGGGTGTCAAACTTGGGTCATCACAGCAGCGCCACATGACGTATCGTATCGTGACTTTTCTCCCCTTCGCTAAACTGGGAGGGGGCGTGGCCAGCATGTGACGCATCCGGCCCATGGGCCGCGAGTTTGCCCTGAGTTAGATAGTTGCTTTTTCTATGCTGCTGTTTGGTATAATTTCTGTGTAGCAAATGGTCAGGTGTCCACAGAAATGTCAGTATATCAAACCGTGTAGCAAATTAATAAAGAGACATTCCCTTTCTGCCTGGTAATTATATTTTTTTCTCTCTCTCACAACACAGTGATTCAGTTGACCAATATAACACTATGTGGCCAAGGTTTATTTTGCTACAATATTTAAAATTTAGAGAATTTCTTCAAATATGTAAGTGGGCATCAGAGGTGGGTTCCTGCCGGTTCGGACCGGATCTATAGAACCGGTAGCGGGAATTTCCCCCCGCTCGCCAAACTGGCAGCAATGACCGGCTGGACACGCCCCCGAACCGGCTCTCTCGGCGGCACCGCCATTTTGTTTTTTGCTCCTGCGTGTGCGCAGAAGCTGGGTTTTTAGCACTGCGCATGCACATGTGCCCACATGAAGCACCCACGTGGTATGCAAGTCACGCGCCCACGCGGCACGTGAGGAAGTGAACCGGCAGTGAGGTAAGCCAGAACCCACCCCTGGTTAAATCCTTGGTTTGGTCCTTGTTCCCTTTTTTCCCCCTGTATAATAAAACAAAAACAAAAATTAAGAATATTTGGAAAATAATCCTTGCTTAAAACTTCCTACATACAAATATGTTTCTTGGGCTTTCTATACATGGTCAATATCAGGGTCGGGTACCCCATTCTGCATGCAACTTCCAAGACCCCATTTATACCCACAAAAATCCTCAGGTTTAAAAGGTTACTTTGCAGCCACTAAAAGCTGCTTACTTTTGGACAATATCCACCTGCGAGGTTTGCCCAAATGTGCTTTTAAAACCCAATGGTGCATTTCCATAGCGTTTACAGCAAACTGTTCAGTTTTGATCCCTAGCTGGCATTATGTCCAGGCTAGACTGTTGTTTTGAGCAATTCAAAACTAGAACCCCTGCAAGCTTGAGGCGTAATCATAACTTTCAGAAACTTGGCAAGGACCAGATTTGGGATGAAAGGCAATGATTCTGAAATGAGTCGCCGGCATAAGCTTGTAGACAATAATTTCTGCAGGTTGCCTACATTTAGAGAGCTACAATAGGGAAGTTAGTGATTGCACCTTTCCTTTTTCCATTGTCTTGTTACATTTTCTTCAAGCTTTTTTTCCCCCTCCCCATCAGGACCCCTGTTTTATGCTAAATGCATTCTTGATAGATGGATGTGACTGCGGTGTGTGAAGACACATTGCAAGCAACCCTGTTGTGGAAGATGTGCAGGGAATATAACTCTCTCTGCTTTTATGTCTGTTTTTAATACTATCATCATTATTCAGGAAAGCACCCTTGGTTGCAATGGCAGATTCGGGCATCACCTTTTGGGGCGATGTGAATTAAATGAAAAATGAATATATCTCTCATAACGTTTTCCACCTGTCCCTCCCTTCTTCATTGGAGCTTGGAGCTCCAATGCATCATACTGGCTAAGGAAAGTACTGGCTGTTCATTCAACCTCAAATTCATTGCTTTTCATTTTGACTTGCCCAGGAGATGATCAGCCAATAATAGCAATAGCAATAGCACTTAGACTTATATACCGCTTTACAGTGCTTTACAGCCCTCTCTAAGCGGTTTACAGAGTCAGCTTATTGCCCCCAACAATCTGAGTCCTCATTTTACCGACCTCAGAAGGATGGAAGGTTGAGTAAATAGCAATAGCAATAGCACTTAGACTTATATACCGCTTTACAGTGCTTTACAGCCCTCTCTAAGCGGTTTACAGAGTCAGCTTATTGCCCCCAACAATTTGAGTCCTCATTTTACCGACCTCAGAAGGATGGAAGGTTGAGTCAATAGCAATAGCAATAGCACTTATATACCGCTTCACAGTGCTTTACAGCCCTCTCTAAGCGGTTTACAGAGTCAGCATATTGCCCCCAATAATGTGGGTCCTCATTTTACCAACTCGGAAGGATGGAAGGCTGAGTCAATAGTAATAGCCCTTAGACTTATATACCACTTTACAGTGCTTTACAGCCCTCTCTAAGCGGTTTACAGAGTCAGCCTATTGCCCCCAACAATCTGAGTCTTCATTTTACCCACCTCAGAAGGATGGAAGGCTGAGTCAACCTTGAGCCTGGTGAGATTTGAACTGCCAAATTGCAGGCAGCCGGCAGTCAACAGAAGTAGCCTGCAGTACTGCACTCTAACCACTGCGCCACCGTGGCTCATGTATATATTTCTATATAATGGGCTGATTTTTGCATTGGTGTAAAAACCAGCAACTTGACTAGGAATCATGAAACCTTTCTTTGGTGCAGTTGGTAATTGGCTTAGGGTTAAAATATTGTTTCCAAAGAACCTGGCAACTGTAATCTATAAGAGTGAGAAGACAACTGGGGAACGGTTTACTAGCTTCACTGAAACCATGTTTATCTGCTATGTTAGAGGATTCCAAAGTGTCAGGAAGAAAATTTGCACATTATATCTTGGCTTTTATCTGGGAACAACGTTGAGGACGGATTAAGTCTGAGAAAAGAGGCATGCTTGGCATTTCGAAACTCTTTTGCTTGTCTTTGATTCAAAGATGTTTCAAAGTCTTTTCTTTGTAGCGGTAATGATTGTTGCCTCAAGATAAAATATAAGAAAAGTTAAGAAAACCCTGCTTGTTTTTTTTTTTATTTAACCTCAATTGAAGAGAACAAATTAAGTACTTTCAAGTCTCGCACCCTTTATTCTTCCTGTAAGATATTGTATTGGGCTGGGCTTCTCTAAAAAAACCCCATCTTGGCTATTTGTGCTAATGGTTCTCGTCTTTTTTTCTCCTTGCTCATCATTTCTTAAGACAGAGTTGTTTGTACTGAGCAGAAATAAAAGACTGGGTTGTCTTCTTTAAGGCAGATGCTGGTGGCCTTTGGGATTTAGGATTGCACCACAATTACAAAAAACCAGTGTTGAATGGGAGCAGAAGATTCAGATTAAGTCAAGATCAGCTTGAAAAGGGGAGAATGGCTCCGTTAAATGGGCTAGCCAAGCCTTTGAGAATCTTCAGAGCTCAACCGAGGCCGCTAGCTTTCTTCTTAAGGAAGCTTGATCTTCTTCAGGCTTCCTTTAAGGGTGGGGGAAAAAATTGGAACTCAGAAGTGAAAAAATGCTGTGTTCACACTTGTCTGAAATGCTTCTTCTGAACCGTTTTCAACTCTCTCAAGAGGAGGAAGTAAAAACAATCACATTGGTGGCTTCAGGCATGAAAAGAATATCCCCTCCTTTTTTGATGTGTGTTGTGATGCAGTGTGGTGGAATGTAATCTGGAATTGAATTTTGGACCTTGGTTTTTGGTGGCTTAGAGTGCTGCAAACACCCAGTCCCTTTGGTTACTTGTGGATGAATGTAGAATAAAAGAAAGGTAAAGGGTTCCCATGTCCAATCGTGTCTGATTCATCTCTGTTTCTTAGCTGAGGGAGCCAGCATTGTCTGAAGATGCTTCTGTGATCATGTGGCCAGCATGGCTCTACGCCAAAGGCGAATGGAATGCTATTACCTTCCCACTGAAGTGGTACCTATTTATCTACTTGCATTTGCATGCTTTCGAACGGCTAGGTGGGCAGGAGCTGAGGCAAGGAACGGGAGTTCACCCTGGCGCGTGACACTCAGGTCTCGAACCCGAGCTGTCAGCTTTCCGATGACAAGCTTAGTTTCTTCAACCACTGAGCCATCGCACCCTCTTTGGAATGTAGGATGAAAACCTAGAAAATTGGTAAACTTGGCATCTGAATCATGTATGCTGTTCATATGGGAGAAGCCAGTCAAGAGAGGGAATCAAATTATTCCATCCACTTCCCCAAATTCTTACCTGGACAACAGCTTCTTTTGTGCCAATCTTATCTGTCAATCACCCCAAAATTAGTGCATCTGTTTAGATTTATAGAATGCAGCTGGAGTCTTCAAATGAAAATGGAGGTGCTTTCTAATTTATGTATGTGTTATGTATATGTTAGAATTTGCTTGTGAAGGATATATTACTCTAACCTTGAGTCCTGAATGCTTTAAAAATAAATTTGGTTCGGGCGGGGAAAAATTGCAGCTCACATTATTTCAATACACAGTGTTGTTTCCACAGTGATATTAATATGAAGCCTCCTTGGAGATTTAGGAAAATCTTTCATAAACATTGTCATCTTATTTCCCACATCTCAATATTACATTTTCTTTCTTTCTCATCATCCTCTCAAGATGACAGATTTCAATGGGGTACATTTTCTGTGGTAACATTTCTTTTTGAAATTGTTATCTCATGCAACCTTATTCAGGTCCAAAGGGTAACTCCAATGTGCTTGGCATTCTGAAAAAGTGCCGACAAAGGTTTAAAACATAAAGATGGAGCTATGAATTTATGATGCCATATCAACTTTTGATCTATATCGTTTGTTTCCTCATTATTGCCTCACATGACACTATGACTCCCTAGAAAGAGATAGTGAAAAGAACTAAAGAACTAACTAAAATATTATTCCTCTAATTTATATGGACATTTCTATCAGTGTTCCTAGGTTAGCATTGACCTCTGTTTCTTGGTATCAACCAGCAAGTCAACAATATCCTTCAAGATATTCCTGTTGGCAACACTGTAAAATAAAAATGAGTTAGAAGTTTTTATAGTAAATCGATGGACCATATGCAAGAAGGTCACTGAATCAACCGTTCATCAGTGGATTCAATACAGATAGAAATACTGTGTTTCCCTGAAAATAAGACCCTGTCTTATATTTTTTTGAACCCTGAAATAAGCGCTTGGCCTTATTGCCATACACTCAAAAGCCCGATTGGGCTTATTATCAGGGGATGTCTTATTTTGGGGGAAACAGGGTAGTAAGTGGGGTGCTTGAATCTGCCATTCTTCAGGGGAAGGGGGGACCCCTGGTTACATTATTTACTTTATTGCTTTCTTCCTTATGTATCCTATTGATTTATAACCTTTAGCTTGGCACCTAGGCGCTCTGGGATTTTCACACCTTTTGGGGAATGTAAGGGGAGGGAGGGCCATGTGGGTTGTATCGTTCGAGAGCTGGCAAAGGATGACCCTGAGAAAGTTCCCTTATCACGTTCTCAGAGCGGCCGATACAATAACATCTTCACACCTGCGGATTGGCTGAATCCACATTGGACTATTGGGAGGGGTTTCTAATTCCTTTTATCCTAACTGTATTGCCTGAGGGATCTCAGAGCCTGCTTTTCTTTCGTCTTGCTATCACTCCAGTTCAATAAAAGGTTCCTTTTGAAATGCTAAGTTTCAAGAGTTTTTACTTTCTTGAATAAGGAGGAGAGGCCGGACCTTACAGTGCTGTAAGATTCAGTCTTGTCTTGGTGATGCATTCATCATATCAATATCAGAAGTAATTTTTCATCTTCATAAATGAGCTTGATCAAGTATTCAGAGGATTGTTACTCAACTGATGGTGGTGGTACTGTATCTGTTTCATGGTGGCCGGTTTTTGGAGATTCTATGGGCCACATTTTCTGATCTTGTACGGCTTCTTTCAGCTGGTTTCTGCCCTGGCTTAAATGTGTCGGTGGCTTAAAAGGTAGACGGTGTCTACCTACCATGTTTCTTGGCAGAAGGAAATGTCAGGGCTGAAGGATTGACCGAGAGTTTGAAACCATGTTCTGGAGGAAGGCAAAGGAAGGATAGATGCCGAAGCTGAAGCTCAAATACTTTGGCCCCTGAACGAGAAGAGAGGACTCCTTGGAAAAGAACCTGATGTTGGGAAAGATGGAAGGCAAAAAGAGAAGGGGATAGCAGAGGAGGAGATAGAATAGAATAGAACTGGAAAGGACCTTGGAGGTCTTCTAGTCCAACCCTGTTCAAGCAGGAGAACCTATAACATTTCAGATAGGTGGCTGTCCAGTCTTTTCTTAAAAACCTCCAATGATGAAGTCCCTACAACTTCTGTAGGCAAGCTGTTCCATCAGTTAATTGTCCTCACTGTTAGGAAGTTTCTCCTTAATTCCAGGATGCTTCTCTCCTTGATTAGTTTCCATCTGTTGCTTTGGAGAATAGGTTAAGCCCCTCTTCTTTGTGGCAGCCCTTCAAATACTGTAATATTACTATCATGTCACCTCTAGTCCTTCTTTTCTCTAGACTGGCCATACCCAAATCCTGCAACCGTTTTTCATATGTGTAAGTCTCCAGGTCTTTAATGATCTTAGTTGCTCTTCACTGCATTTTTTCCAAAATCTAACATCTTTTTTATAATATGGTGATTATAACTGGATGCAGGATTCCAGATGCGGTCTTTCTAAGGCTTTGTAAAATGGTACTAACACTTCATGTGATCTTGGTTCTATCCCTCTGTTTATGCAACCTAGGATTGCATTGGCTTGAATTGGCAAGCAAGTCCAGTTGCCTTTTAGGAAAAAGGCACCTTTGGCACAACCACGACCTGGATGATCAAGAATCTCCATCGACGTCCTATTTCTTCTTCTCTTCCATCCCTGCTTTCTTTTTTGGCTCAAAACTGTCCACATTTTTGCAAACAAGAATGAATTTTGTCCCTGTTCAAGAAATTCATTTAGTTGAACGCAGCAGAATACAATGAAATAACTTCATGACTTTTTTTTCCCCCTCCAGAGTCCTTCCAGGCAACATTTTAAGATTGACATGCTTAGCGGTAGTGGTAGTTACAGTCAATAATCCACTGTTTTCCACTGGTAATAGCTCTGTTGGGTTTGGGCTCACAGTGCTTGGTTGATTTAGCTTTTTTTTTTTAATGCAGGGTGATTGTTTGGACAAGGAAAAAGAACCTAGCTGAAAATTGATCACTACTAAAACTTATTACAATCAAATTGTGGTGACATTGCTTGTAATACATGAAACACTGTTTGTTGCTTGCTTCAAGGTATCCTTAATGCTGGTTCTCCGCAAAGTAGTTTAAAAATCAAGAACAAGCTTCAGGAATGGATATTTTTTTCTTCTTTGCTCTGTGTTATGGACTCTGCCACCTCTTTCCTTTTAGCACTGGCCATTATTAGTATTAAAGTATTAGTGTAAGATGTTGAGACTCTAGAACAGGGGTGTTGAACTCAAGGCCCGGGGGCCAGATCCGGCCCGCAGGGTGCTTAGATCTGGCCCACGGGGCCACCCTGGAAACAGTGAAGGACCGGCCCACGGTGCCTCTGCCAGTGAAAACAGAGCTTGGGAGGGCCACATGCAGCCCTCCCGAGCTCCGTTTTCGCTGGCAGAGGGTTGCAGGAGGCTGTCACAGCCGAAAATGGAGCCCGGGAGCCCGTTTTCATTGGCAGAGTGCTCGGGCCACCACAGGTACCCTGGACACGTGTGACATCGAGCTGGCCATGCCAACAGCCTAGATGATAGGCTCAAGATCCAGGTGAATCTTGACAGGCTTGAACACTCCGCCCCCCCGGCCACCACCCCCCAAGGTCAAACAGAATGCTGATGTCAGGCCGAAGCCATCTTATTTAGTTTTAGATGCTATTTGGAAACCTGACAGCTGATGCGGCCCTCAGTGAAATTGAGTTTGACACCCCTGCTCTAGAAAGAGTGCAGAGAAGAGCAACAAAGGTGATTAGGAGACTGGGTGCTGAAACATATGATGAACGGTTGCAGGAAGTGGGTATGTCTAGTCTAATGAAGAGAAGCCAAGGGGTGCCATGATAGCAGTGTTCCAATATTTGAGAGGCTGCCACAAAGAAGAGGGGGTCAAGCTATTCTCCAAAGCACCTGAAGGCAAGACAAGAAGCAATGGGTGGAAACTAATCAAGGAGAGAAGCAACCTAGAACTAAGGAGAAATTTCCTGACAGTGAGAACAATTAATCAGTGGAACGGCTTGCCACCAGAAGTTGTGGGTGCTCCATCACTCCATTCAATTCAATTCAACCTTTATTGTCAATGCACAACATGTGTACAATGAGATTGGCTGAGCCTCCCTTTGTGCACCCCCCCCCCCAACATAAATACATATCAATAACTCACAGTGAAAGAAAGAAAATCCCTAACCCAATAAATCATACTAACAACACACAATCCTCTATACATATATGTGCGTAACATTACATTATAATATATTGCACCAATATGAACATGTTGTGCTTCCCCTGCAAGTCTATCATACTACATACTTACTTATGATGTTATGTTGCATTCAGGAGTCTGACAGACCACGGATAAAAGCTGTTCTTCAGCCTGTTCGTTCGACTGGCTATGCTTCCATATCTCCTACCCGATGGTAGGAGAGTAAAGAAGTGCTGACCAGGGTGTGAGTCGTCCCTGAGGATTTTCCTCACTCTTCTAAGGCAGCGAGTCCTAGCGATTCCATCTAGTGATGTCAGGGGACAGCCCATGATGTTTTGTGCCATGCTCATCACCCTCTGTAATGTCTTTCTATCCACGGTTGTCAAGCCAGCATACCATACCGTAATGCAATAAGTGAGGACGCTTTCTATTGTGGACCGGTAAAAGGAGGTCATTAGTTGTTGTTCCACTTTATTTTTTCGCAAGACCCTAAGGAAGTGGAGTCTCTGTTGGGCCTTCCTGGCCACCTGGGGTTCCTCTCTCTTCTTCCGGAAGTCTAACACCATCTCCTTTGTCTTGCTGATGTTCAGGTGCAGGTTGTTTTCTAAGCACCATGTGGATAGTTTTTGAACCTCCCCCCTGTACGCTGTTTCGTCTCCACCTGTAATGAGGCCCAATACGGTGGTATCATCTGCAAACTTGATAATCACAGTGGATGGGTCAGAAGATACACAATCGTATGTGTACAATGGGTATAGGTCTGGACTGAGCACACAGCCCTGAGGAGAGCCAGTGCTGAGCTTCAGGGAGGAGGATATGAAAGACCCAGCCCTCACTGTTTGTGGCCGGTCTGTTAGAAAGTCTTTGATCCAGTCACAGATGGAAGAGGGAAAATTCAAGTCAGTCAGTTTTTCGATAAGGATGCTCGGCAGAATGGTGTTAAAGGCTGAGCTAGAGTCTATGAAAAGCATTCTGACATATTTTCCGGGTTTCTCTAGATGACTCACTATGGAATGTAAAGCAGTAGCTATGGCGTTGTCTGTCGGCCTATTTCCTCTGTAGGCAAACTGGTATTGGTCGAAATTTGATGGGAGGCATGACCTAAGGTGTTGAAGAACCAATCTCTTGAACCATTCTCTATTTCTCCTTCCTTCCTTCCTTCCCTCCCTCTCTCCCTCCTTCCCTCCCTCCTTCCACAATCTCTCCCTTCCCTCCATTCTCTATTTCTCCTCTCCTCTTTTCCTCCATTCTCTATTTCTCCTTTACTCTTTCTTCCCCTTTCCTTCCTTTTTTCCTCCCTCCCTTCCCTCCATTTTTATCTTTTCTCTCTTCTTTCCTTCCTCCACTCCATTCTCTATCTTTCCTTGTAAATATTAATCCTTCTTTCCTTCCTTCCTTCCTTCCTTCCTTCCTTCCTTCCTTCCTTCCTTCCTTCCTTCCGTCCTTCCCTCCTTCCTTCCTTCCTGCTCTCCTCCTTCCCTCCCTTCCTTCCTTCCTGTCTAATCCTTCCTTCCTTCTGTCTCTCCCTCCCTTCATCCCTCCTTCCCTCCCTCCCTCTTTCTCCCCTCCCCCAATTGAATTACTTGTGCTCTGGATTATATTTCCCCAGATGGCTCTACCTTCTTATTTGCTCCCTCCCCAGCTAAATTGAATCTCATATTCCTGTCTCCCACCTATTAATATTTTAGGATTTCTTTATATATATATTTTTTGCCTACTGAATGGATGGCCAGGACACCTTCTAATTTATTATCCTCTCCAAATTTCATTAATGCAGTAAATTATTAGGATGATATTAAATAATAGTAATAATCATGAAAAAACAGATTGCGGTGCACTATCGCAGTAACTACCTCAACTTGGATTATTGAATTTCTTGCCACTGGGGTGTAATAACAGTCTCGCTGTTTAAAACCCAGGAACCCCTCCGAGTACTGTCTTCCCATCTAGCAACTCCATCACCAACTCTCCATTCACTGCAGAAAAATGTCCCAGTGCAGACAAAAGAGAGGTGCAAGCTACCCATTTAGTTTGAGTAATCATGCCTAGTAAAATACAGTAATGTAAGTTTCTTGGCTTTGGCCTGGTTTGCTCTTGGAATATATCTAGATATAGATGTAGAAATACATATATAGATAAGATATAGATAGATGTAGATGATATACTGTAGATATACATATAGATGTAATATAGATTTAGACACACACACACACACACACACACACACACACACACGATGTAGATTTAGATTAGATGTAGATATATAGATGTAGATATAGATATATAGTAAATAGACATAGAAATAGATATAAATATGTATAGACCAGAGGTGGGTTCCTCCCGGTTCGGACCGGTTCGCCTGAACTGGTAGCGACCCGCTGGTGATGTCACGGTGACGTCACGGAACCGGTTCTGTCGGTACTGGTCCGTGGGCACCACCATCTTTTTTTAAAAAAAAAATTTGGGGAATTTTTTTGGGGGGGGGGGATTTTTTTCCAGGTTTTTTTTCTTCTGCGCATGCACAGAAGCCGAGTTTCTGGCACTGCGAATGCGTTACCATCTTGTTTTTGGCTTTCTTTTTTTTGGCTTTTTTTAATTTTTCGGCACTGCGCATGCGCGTGCGCGCAAAGCACGTGCGTGCCCACGAGGCGCGGCCACATGGCGTGGGAGGAAGCGAACCGGCAGCGAGGTAAGTTAGAACCCACCCCTGGTGTATACATAGACATAGACATAGACATAGACATAGACATAGACATAGACATAGACATAGACATAGACATAGACATAGACATAGACATAGACATAGACATAGACATAGACATAGACATAGACAGATGCAGACATAAACACGTCATCTAGTCCAACATACCATTTCAGACAAATGATTGTCCAATCTCTTCTTAAAAACTTCCAGTGATGGAGCACCCACAATTTCTGAAGGAAATCCATTCCACCTATTAACGGATAAGAAATAAGGAAATTTCTCCTTAGTTCCAGGCTGCTTTTCTCCTTGTTTAGTTTCCACCCATTGCTTCTTGTCCTGCCTTCAGGTGCTTTGGAGAATAGGTCAACCCCCTTTTTTTGTGGCAGCCCCTTAGATATTGGAAGACTGCTATCATGTCACCCAGGAGTGGTATTCACTTACCTTCGCTACCGGTTCGCAAATGTGAGCGTACGTGCCACCTCCACACATGCGCAGGGCCTTCTGCGCATGCGCAGAGCCTCGAAAACGTGGATAAATGGGACATCATTACATCCGGGCAGGTGGGTACAGCCTCCTGCAGTCGCCACTACCAATTCACCCAAACCGGATAGAACCGGCTGAATACCACCTCTGATGTCACCCCTAATCCTTCTTTTCATTAAACTAGACATGCCCAATTCCTGCCATGAAGATGTAGACAAAACTTCCCAGTCTGGTTTATAATCCTGAAATTTCCTAGTGGTCTAGTTTTCTGATTCTAATGAGGTCTGGCCCTATTTTTCTGAGCTTAGCTGAATGCTGGGATTTAAGCAGATGAGGGCTGGTAAATAGCAACCTCTGTTTCTTTTCATTGCTAGAATTACGAAATATCATCTTCCTTTTCCTCTCTGTCTTACAATGTTATTGTTACCTTAAAAGAATTAAAAGAGAATTAATATGCAACTTCATTTTTCACTGAGAATCATACTGTATGTTCATACATTTCGGCTAGCTTTCCTAAATCTAATAACCACTGGACACGTTGAACTGCAAGTCACAACTAAAGAAGAGGGGGGTCAAGCTATTCTCCAAAGCTCCTGAGGGTAGGACAAGAAACAATGGATGGAAACTAATCAAGGAGAGAAGCAACCTAGAACTAAGGAGAAATTTCCTGACAGTGAGAACAATTAACCAGTGAAATGGCTTGCCTTCAGAAGTTGTGGGTGCTCCATCACTGGAGGCTTTCAAGAAGAGACTGGACAGCCATGTGTCTGAAATGGTATACGGTCTCCTGCTTGAGCAGGATGTTGGACTAGAAGACCTCCAAAGTCCCTTCCAACTCTGTTATTCTGTTATAATGCTGGACTACTCTCAATCCAATATATTTCATTGGGGTTTGTTTGTGGTGTATTTTTGCTTCTGAATGGAAAGGATGGAAGAATGGATGGACAGAAATATAGACAGACACCACGGATTACTGATATGGAGATGCAGATGGTGATGGAGAAGGAGGGAAAAATAGCTATAGAAATAGATTGATGATAGATTAGATAAATGATAGATAGATAGATAGATAGATAGATAGATAGATAGATAGATAGATAGATAGATAGATAGATAGATAGATAGATAGATAGATAGATAGATGTAGGTGGGTAGGTAGGTATGTAGGTAGGTAGAGATTAGAGAGAGAGAGGTAGATAGGTAGGTAGGTACCGTAGATAGATTGGATATATGATAGATAGATAGATAGATAGATAGATAGATAGATAGATAGATAGATAGATAGATAGATAGATAGATAGATAGATAGATAGATAGATAGATAGATATTCACT
>QLTV01014916.1:6655927-6674040 GCA_003457575.1 Thermophis baileyi | reverse complement strand
TTTTGCACTAACTCAAAGGTTTGGGGAAATTCATCCTGCAGAATGAAGTTTCACAGAGAATGAATATCTTACTATTTCTCCTTCCTTTCTTCCTTCCTTCCTTCCTTCCCTCCTTCCTTCCTTCCTTCCTTCCTTCCTTCCTTCCTTCCTTCCCTCCCTCCTTCCCTCCTTCCTTCCTGCCTTCCTTCCTTCCTTTTCCTCCCTCCCTCCCTCCCTTTTTCAAGTGAGGCTTTTACAGGGATTGGGTGAATGAATTGTAGGCACTGGGTGGGATCACATTTTGCACTGAAGTGGTGTGTTGAATCAGAGGGTGTCACAATTTGCCTGCCTTTTGTAGTGCACACCAAAGCATTTTGGCTTTACTATGGATTATGCAAATTCCTCCAGGTTCATTATGCAATTTGTAGCAGCCGTGATGAAGACAAGCACTTTCATAATTCCAAAAACTGGACACTAGAGGACACTAAAGGTTTTAGGTAACGGAAAGATGGACAGGCCTGTCAAATGAGGCAAACCATTAAAACAATAAAAACACTGAAGGAGACCTTTGAGGAATGGAGTCAGACAATAGTAGTCACAACATCAACATTGTCAGTAATAATGTTTGTTTCTAGATCTGTGTCCTTTACTTCTATTCATCCATATGTCCATCTGCGGCTATGCTTCTATGATTAATACATAGGTCCATCCCTCTGTCCATTCGTTCATTGGAAGTCTCCCTGTCCATCCATCCTTCCTCGAGCTAGGTGTCCATCTGTCAGTTTGTCCACCTGGTCATCCTTCAGTCAATCAATCATCCATCTGTCTGTCCATAACTCTATCCATCCATCTGTCGATCTATCCTTCTATCTTCTATTTGTCTTTTGTCCATTCTTCTGTCCTTCTGCCTTTTCCTTGATCCTCCACCTGCCCATCCATCTGTCTGTCCGTCTCTCTGTCTTTCCATCAGTTTCCCGTTATTGGCACGGAAAGGATATGATGCCTGTCCTGAAAGATTTTCACTGCCTATCAGTTGCTCACCAGGCATAACTTAGATGTGAACATTTAAGACTTTAAATGGGCTTAAATGCTGAAGCCATCTGTTTCATGACAGTTTCTTAGATCATAAAAAGAGGTCCTTTTGAAGATCCTTCCCACCAATGCCAGAAGCTTGGCTATATGTTACATTGAAAAGGGCCCTCTTCTATCTGGTTTCCAAGTTGTGAAATGTTCTTCATAAGGATGTAAACTTTGCTCCCACTCTCTCAGTATATTGAAGATGGCAAAAGTGCATCTTTCACCAAGCTTTTAATCATTTATTATTTTAATACCTGCTTTTAATTCTCATTTGGGTTTTAATGGTACTAATTGTGCTGTTTTAAACTTCGATAAAAAAAACAAAACCAAATCACTTGGAGCATTGGGATAAAATAGAAAGGTAAGGTATACATTTGTGTATCAATAGTACTGTAAACTAATTTGACCAGAACCAATGACAAATGTGCAAAATTGCTAGAAGACTGTCCTCACCATTTTATTATAATTCATAATTTCTACCGTGCAACGTTTTCCAGAGGCTCAGTTAAGACACTTTGACAAGGAAACTGTGATGCATTTATGCCATCAATCTGAAGCTTTGCTTTGCTGTATATGAGACTACTGATTTTAATATTTCTGTGAAAGTTTGATTCTATTTTCCACAGCCTTGGATTTTAAAATAGATATTTGTGTTGCTTTACAACAAACTTTTCAGACAAAGGAAACAAAACAGAATGCTATCCGGGTCATTTTGGAAAGCAAAATCTAGTTCTCTTCATTACTCATTTTTCTTCCTTTACACTTCCTTACCTTAATTTTTTCAAGATGGAGGGTGTTTTTCCCCTCTATCTCTTTCTTTGGAAAGATAGAGGTTTGGCAATATTATTTTTGCAAGAAAAGGAGAATTCCCTCTAGTCTAATTGTCTTGGAAGTAGACTACTGTTTTTAATTAATTAATTGCCCCTTGCCTTTGCTATACATCTTTTCTTTCTTTTCTTTGCACGTTAGAAAGATTTAATTCTGTAGCTTGCAGCAACCACTCTTATTAGGAGCATCTTCGTTGTAACCATGCATGTTAATTATACTCAAAACCCTTTGGACTTGAGAAGAATGCTTTATTAAGAGAGCTCTGTGCTCCGTACAATTTTTTTTATCAGTATTTAAGTACAGCTATGGGGTCTCCTTGGACACCATGCCTTGATTTATATACTAGTGTTGTGTCCTAGCACGGCAAGTCCTATGGAAAATGACGCACACACACTGTTTGTCAAATAATAGCCTTTAGTACTAATAAAATTCTTAGTAACTAGAGGTAAAAGTTAATAAATCATAAGAAAGTCCGTCGTGCCAAAAAGTCCGGTATAAAGCTGGCCAGAATTCAAACCCCCAAAGTAAACAACCAATTAGTTCCTCTGTTATCAGTGACTCACTGACGTTGGCAAAAAGCCCGGGATGAATTAAATTCAACAGAAGGAGAATCCAGAAATCGAAGCCGTAGAAATTCTAATAGCAGCAAGAATGTAAAACGTTGTTTCCAGCAGTCGGCTTCAGCGTGCTGAAGCCTTAAATAGCCTTAGGGCGTGGCCAATCAGCCTGCAGATTTACTCGCTGCCGGGTGCACGGGCCGATGGTACCATGCCACAACCACCTCATCGTCCTTGGGATCCCTGAGCACCGGCACGGGACGCTGGCAGGCCACAACACCGAGGCTGGTCCTCCAACCTTCATAGTAGCAAAACCCTTTTGTTTCTGTTCCTAGTAATCCCAAAGGTGCTTTTTCAAGAGCCAACTGGACTTTCTTGGTTTTTCCTTGAAGACGTTTCACTTCTCATCCAAGAAGCTTCTTCAGTTCTGACTGAATGGTGGGGAATGGAAAGATTTATATTCCTTGCAGTTGTCTTCCATTCCCCACCATTCAGTCAGAACCAAAGAAGCTTCTTGGATATTGTGACCCAGCACGGCAAGCCCCCAGAAAATGACACACACACACTGTTTGCAAAAACAAAGAAGACTTTACCACTAATAATGCAGCTTAGTAGTAAGTTTGTTACAGGTTTTTCAACATAGTTCTTGTTGCAAATCAAAGAACACTTTGGCCAGGATTCCAAATACAAAAATGTAAACAGGTCATTAAGTCCAGAATTATCCTCACTTACTGGAGTTGGCCAAGATCCCAGACTGGAGTTATTCCAACTGAGATAACCAAAGTTCTGACAGCAGCGAGGATAATAATTGCGTTGTCTCCAGCAAAGGTTTCAGCTTTGATGAAACCTTTAATAGTCTTAGGGCGTGGCCCATCTGCCTGCAGGTTTACATGTGAGGAGACCTCCTCCTACAGAGCCACTCTTGCCAGCTAGCTGCCCTGCATGCCCTAGTATCAATCAGAGGCTCCTCCTCTCCACTTGTTAGTCACTCAACTCCTGCTGGGGAGGTGCAGAAGGCCCTGGTTGATTATTGTCCTCTGGCCCTGCGTCCTCCTCGGTCTCGGACTCAGGTGCCGGAGATACAGAATGATATTGCCATCAATCAGAGGCTCCTCCTCTTCACTGGAGTCACTTAACTCCTGCTGGGGAGGTGCAGAAGGCCCTGGTTGATTATCGTCCTCTGGCCCTGCGTCCTCCTCAGTCTCAGACTCAGGTGCCGGAGATACAGAATGATCTTGCCACCCCATGGTCGGTTCTTGGTCTTCCGGATCCATGAGCAGCTGCGCGGGACTCGGGCAAGCCAAAACACTGGATGAGAAGTGAAACGTCTTCAAGGAAAAACCAAGGAAGTCCAGTTGCCTTTTGAAAAAGCACCTTTGGGACAACCATGACCTGGACGACTGAGAATCTCCATAGACACTTGAAATGTATAGTTTTAGCTCATGCCATTAGCAATTCTGGGTGATGTACATGAACCATGAAAAAAACACGAAAACGTAGCAAATACGAAACACAAAGGCTAAATCTTTGGAAGTGTAGTTTTGGGAAAACAAATGCGTTCTGATCCTCTTCCGAAAAGCCTGAAAGGTGAGCTTTGTTTGACTACAGTGATATTTTAATTGAGAATACAGACCCTAGAGGAAGTCTGTGAAAAGTGCCCATTGATGAACTATGGAATGGATTATAGGAGGGTTGGTAATGCTGTAAATAGTTCGGGTTTCAACTTTGTGTAAAGCAAGCAACAAGGTTGAGTGAAACAACTGCAGTAGTTTTCTGTTTACGTTCTTGTAAATCCATGTGTGCTCTGAAATTTTTGCCCACTTTAATTTTAACTGAGATCCTGGAAAGATCTCCACAAAAGTCCAAGCATCTCAGGAAGTTACACAACCCTTGAGCTTTCTTATGATCCAACTGAGCTGACGTTCAGGCAAGGAGTCTTCTACTACCACCCTAGCTCTTATAAAAGGTGAGCAGGCTGAGCCTGAAGGTGGGGTCAAATGCATCATCAGTCTGGAGTCCCTACACTCCCGAAGGTGACCTAGGTCCAGTCTCTCTTGAAGACCGTTGACTCTTATCTGATGTCAATTTGCCTTGACCATTAGTAGATCAGATTCTTGTGTAGAGGTTGCATGGAATAACCTCACAGTGCTTTTGAACTGTATCCTTGCTCCTGGTTTCCTGCACCAGACATCTCTATTCTTAGGTCCAGTTTTGGTTGAGAAGAAGATTACTAGAAAGAAGTTTGCCAAGTTTGGACAAAGAGTCTTGCAGATGGATATTCCCAGCAGACCTTTGCAAACAACTTACAAAAGTGTTATACAGGAAGGCCATATTTATTACCCTAACACAAATTCACATTCTGTAAGTATCTAAAACGGGACACAGTGATATAGTAAGAAGCTCTTTTCCGACACAAACAAATTAAAGAATTAATGCACAAGCAGTTGTAAGGATCACTTTCTCAATTGCTTGCTTGCTTCTTAGATGAATCAGTTACCCGATTGATCCTTTTCAAGCCAACAGATCACCTGAGCTCTTGAAGACTGATAAAATAAATAATGGTGGATACTGGGCTCAATTATCTGTGAGGGATCTTTGGTACTCTCTGAGCTTGGTTGTTTTCTCGCAGATGTTTCATTACCAAAACTAGGTAATGTCATCAGTGCTAGTACAATTATCTCAGCTCAATTATTTGTCTCAAGAACAAGTTTTGGGATCCCACGGTTGATATGAACAAGCAGTGGACCAGTTTGCTTCCTATAGTTTATACAGGATGCTTGCTTGACTATAACGTGGGACATGGAGGAAGCCCAAATGCATCTATGACAAGACCCATAATAGTGGCCCATTGAGTAAGGCCAAGCTTTTAAGTTAGGTGGTACATATATGAATCACGTCCCGTGCTTTTAGAAAATTTTTTGTGTGGACTGCAGAGTTTGACAAGAGGGGTCTTCCTGGAGATGATGGTAGAATATGGTTGGCTGGTCTAACTGGGATGACCATGTCCCACCAAAGATCTGTTTCTTTCTGTGGTTTTTCCGAAAGTTCTGTAGAAAATCTCCTATGTTGCATGACATTTGAAGCCTTTCCACTGTCCTCATAAGTAAGGGGAAGAATGAAAAGATTTTTACTTTTGCAGTGGTCTCCTTATCACACAAGACATGTGATAAGGATTTTGAATATTGTGCTTCCAACTTTCTAGAAAGAGTTGGGGGGGAAAACGTAGCCTTCAGCTGAGCCCTTTGGATCAGCGGTGAAATCTACTTACCTTCCCTACCGGTTCGGAAGCGCGTGCTCTGCGTGCACACACATGCTTTTTCACCCTCTGTGCATGCGCAGAACGCTTTGCGCATGCACAGAGGGTTAAAAACAAGAAAATGGCGACGTCTGGGCGGGCGGGTGGAGCCTCGCGCTGCCGCCGCTACCGGTTCTCTGAACCACTGGCAGCCGCCGCTACCGATACGCCCGGACCGGGCCTAACCAGTAGTATTTCACCCCTGCTTTGGATGATTGAGAAATCTCCATAGACATCTAGCCTTCTCCTCTATCCTGGTTCTATTAAATGGCCCAAAGCCACTGCTTTATAGGCAAGAACCTAGAAAGCAGGAGAGAGTAGCTTACCAAGTTTCTTCCTTCAGCATGGCTATGGGTGGTTTGACATCCGAGATGCACCTTTAATGGTCCAGAACTGCCAGTTGCTGACTTCCTCTCTCATCCCCATTAGGAAAACTGTAAAGGAAGCTTCACTACATCAAACACACTATTTTCACAGGTGTGTGTGTGTGTGTGTGTGTGTGTGTGTGTGTGTGCCTGTGTGAGAAAGAGAGGGGGGGGGAGGTTAATTGCCTGGAGCCATGTGACAAGGCAGTCGAACTAGTGGCATGGCAACTTGTCACATGTGATGTGATGCTCTGATGTAGAGAGTCTCCATCACCCTGGTAACCATGTGCACCTGGAGTGAATCACAATGTTGAGATCTGGCATTTTTCTTTACAGAACACACTGCAAGCTATTCATAGTCAAGGTTGCAGAAAGTGGTCTCCTCCCCCCTTCTTTTTTTTAAAAAAAAACCTGCAGATGCTTCTTCAGACAAGAATAATAACCTAGAGTAATTGCCACCGACAGATAAACTCGCCTTATTAGATTGTATTCAGATCCTATTCAAGTTTTTATTTACAAGTAGTAAAATAAAAGTTATCTACTTCTTTTTTTTAATGTTTTATTTACTCTCTTTGAATAACATGTAAAAATTCCATTTCAATCAAACAGTGTGTTGTCTGGGTACCATTGTTTTTAGGCAATCGTAATCAAAATGCTTTCAACAACATTCATCACAATAACATTGATACCAGGAGTGGGTTCTAACTTACCTCGCTGCAGGTTCGCTTCCTCCCGCGCCGCGTGGCCGCACCTTGTGGGCATGCGTGCGTGAAACGCGCCAAAAAATCAACCCCCCCCAAAAAAACCCAGCCGAAAACAAGATGGCAACGCATGCGCAGTGCCGGAAACTTGGTTTCTGCGCATGCGCAGAAGAAGAAAAAACCCGGAACAGAATTCAAAAAAAAAATGTATCCAAAAAATTTTTCAAAAATTTTTTTAAAAAAAGATGGCGGCGCCCACGGACCGGCACCAACCAAACCGGATCTGTTACATCACTGTGACATCACCAGCGGGTCGCTACCAGTTCGGGTGAACCGGTCCGAACCGGGAGGAGCCCACCTCTGATTGATATTATACTAACAATAATATTTAGCTTGTCTATTTTATCAAATTTCCATTTTAACATTTATCCTTTTTATGTCCCTGCATTTCTAACTTCTGTTTTTATTGTCTAACCATTGGTAAAATAACTCCCATGTCAAAAAGTATTCAGTTTCTTCTTTATCCTTAATAAGTGTTAGCCTATCCATTTCTGCACATTCTAATATTTTCTTAATTACACTCTCATCTGTCGGGATCTCGTCACACTTCCACTGTTGAGCATATACAATTCTAGCTGCAGTTAATACATGTAAAATCAAGTATATAGTCCCTCTGTCATATTTTTCCAGCAGAATGCCCAATAAAAATATTTCTGGTTTCATGTCTATATGCGGTTTTATCATTTTTTTTTCCAACCAAGTATGTATTTTCGTCCAGGATTTTTTTTTTGGGGGGGGGGCTTTTGGACATGTCCATCACATATAGTAGTACGAACCAGGTATTTGATTGCATTTCCAACATTTAGCAGATCTATCCTTATACATTTTTGCCAGTCTCGTTGGTGCAAAATGCCAAAAGTTATCTTCTTATTGCCTTGGGGCGTTTGATTGCCATTGTACTGGATGCTACTCAAACTCTCTTCCTTCAGACTTTCTTCCAGTGGTGGGTTTCAAAAATTTTTACTACCAGTTCTGTGGGTGTGGCTTGGTGGGTGTGGCTTGGTGGGCGTGGCAGGGGAAGGATACTACAAAATCCCCATTCCCTCCCCACTCCAGGGGGAAGGATATTGCAAAATCTCCATTCCCTCCCCACTCCAGGGGAAGGATACTGCAAAATCCCCATTCCCTCCCCACTCCAGGGGAAGGATACTGCAAAATCCCCATCCCCCCCCCGATCAGCTGGGACTCAGGAGGCAGAGAATAGATAGGGGCAGGGCCAGTCGGAGGTGGTATTCACCAGTTCTCCAAACTACTCAATATTTCCGCTACCAGTTCTCCGAACTACTCAAAATTTCCGCTACCGGTTCTCCAGAACTGGTCAGAACCTGCTGAAACCCACCTCTGCTTTCTTCCCTTGCAAAAAGTGGTCAGTGTTTTTCTCAAGATGGAGTAATCCTATCTAAAAGTCCTTATGGATAGTTTGAGGAGCCAAGTCCACAATCCTTCACTCCTACCAAAATAAGTGCTACACTATAAAGAGCTAGTCATTGCATCTTACCCATCTGGTACGGCAAATCTGTTAGTTCCCCTGAGAATCTGTTTGTGGTCCTTGGTGCTCTCTGAGTTTGATAGTTTGCAGGCAGACGTTTCATTACTTGACTAGGTAACATCATCAGTCCAGCCAGTCTGCATGGGTTCAGCATCTATTTTTCCCCCCATTCAATTCTGTCTGATTCTTGGAGATGCTTGGATAAGGTTAATAACCTGATAATAAGGATAATAATAATGTAATAACGGTAATAACCTGGCTCAAAAACAGTAACTCTGATCGTGACTTTGGAGTCCTAGTGGACAATCACCTAAACATGAGCCAGCTATGTGCGGCAGCAGCCAAAAAAGTGAATACAATCCTTGATTGTATAAACAGAGGCATAGAATCAAAATCACGTGAAGTATTAGTAACTATTTTATAAATCCTTAGTAAGACCACACCTGGAATACTGCATCCAATTCTGGTCACCACATTATGAAAAAGATGTTGAGACTTTGGAAAAAGTGCAAAGAAGAGCAACAAAGATGATTAAAGGCCTGGAGACAAAAACATACTGTATGAAGAACAGTTGTAGGAATTGGGTTTGGCTAGTCTAGAGGAAAGAAGGACTAGGGGGACATGATAGCAGTATTTCAGTATTTGAGGGGCTGCCCCAAAGAAGAGGGGGTCAACTTATTTTCCAAAGCACCAGAAGGCAGGACAAGAAGCAATGGATAGAAACTAATCAAGGAGAGAAGCAACCTGGAATTGAGGATAAACTTCCTAACAGTGAGAACAATTAACCAGTGGAACAGCTTGCCTTCAGAAGTTGTGGGTGCTCCATCACTGGAGGCTTTTAAGAAGAGACTGGACAGCCACCTATGTGAAATGGTATAGGGTCTCCTGCTCGAGCAGGGAGTTGGACTAGAAGACATCCAAGGTCCCTCCCAGCTGTATTACTCTGTTATTGTGTAATATGTCATTTAAGGAGGCTTGTGTGCATCACCATACCCTTGTATAACAGTGGTGCTTGCATGATATATATTTTTTTCATGAATTAATCTTACCACTTAACAATTGTGGCAAGAAATGGGGCAAAACTCACTTTAAGAAATGTCCCGCTTAGCAACAGACATTTTGGGCTCAATTGTGGGCGTACGTCGAGGACTACCCATAGGTTGTTTTTAGTATTCAGGGTCTAACAGGTGTCAGAGAGTTATCATTCTATGGTGCCATGGCTGCTCATTCTAAAAACTGGAGTGCTACATGAGAAGGCTTGCTTTGTTTTGCCTTAATCCTTCCGATCTAATCTGGCTCGGATCAGTTCATTTTCTTAGTTACCCCTGTATTTTAAAAAGGCCATTTCTCACTTTTGTGGGAGCGTCATTTATCACCCCCCCCTCTACAAGTCTCTGACGAAGCTCTCTCCTCTTGCTAATATATAATATCAGTCTGCCCTCTTCTGAACTCCCAAATTGCATGCGCTGCTGCTATCTTGGCCCAAGAAACGTGGCTTAAGTTCCTTGCTCCCTGCCTCCTACTTCCTGCGCGATCTTACAAATCAGTCCATTCCTCATTGCGTTAGTTCATAGTAGGCACAATATGCTTTCTTCGCTCATTGCAGGGGTGGGGGTGAGGGGCCAGGACGGTCCCCTTGTTTTTAATCTCCTGAAGTAAGAAAGGAAATCTTTGCTGCTGGAACGTCACTAGATTAATGTCACAACCAAGGCCAAGAACCAATTCCATAAGGGATTCCGGATGCCGACAAGGGGTGACGTTTGAGGGACCCCTGTCAGGAATTGATTTTCTGAAAAGCAGGGCCGATTTTTCAATAAGCTTAATTATCAGACTGCCTCTTTAGTCGCTTTTGTCCTGTGCATAAGTAGCCCGGGAAACTGTCTATTTCATCAGACATTGAAGGTTAGCGTTAATCAATTGGTCACCTCCAATAACTTCATCAAGATACAGAGCCTTGAAATACTCTCCTTCCATCTCTTGGCATTGCAATGTCGGCTAGAGCCGATGGATACAGAAGTCTGCAATATATTCAGAGAATGCTACGGTACTTGTTCCAGATCTTTGTTTTCCGTAGAAGTCCCTGATTTAGTAAATTTAACCAACCTTCTTCAAGCAAAGGTGGTTCATTCGATGGTAGTTCATACATCTCAGTATGTTGTCTTTTTCTTGAATAGCAATAGCACTTAGACTTATATACCGCTTCACAGTGCTTTACAGCACTGAGCAGTTTACAAATGTCGGCATATTGCCTTCAACAATCTGGGTCCTCATTTTATCGACCTCAGAAAGATGGAAGGCCAAGTCAACCTTTAGACCGTCAGGATTGAACTCGTGGCTGTGGGCAGAGTTAGCCTGCAATACTGCATTTTAACCATTGAGCCACCATGGTTCCTAATGAATGATGCTCTGCTTCTTGAACTGCTGTGCAATTCATATGCAGTAGTGTATTTTGTGCTGCCACATTTGTGCTGCCATATTAAGTGATTTTGTCTAATCATTTAATATCTATCAGAACTAGATGTACTAGGTGTTGATGGCAGGAACAATTGCCCTGAGTAATTGAGGCCCAGACTGGATGACAAATGATGATCATGAACTTCCCATGGTTGTCTTCCTAATGGATGTGGGCTTTAGATGTTTTGTCAGCATCATGATACAATTCATAGTCAAGAGGCAATTGTGGTTAATCAAGGATCCCAGAGGGAAAAAGTTGTTGAATTGCTCCAGAGCAGTCTCTAGAATTGTTAATAAACTGGATATGAGGAGAAGGAAGGGAGGGAGGGAGGGAGGCGGGCAGAGAGGAGAGGGAGGGAAGGAAAGGAAGGAAGGAAGGAAGGAGGAAAGGAGGGAGGGAGGGAGGGAGGGAGGGAAGGAAGGAAGGAAGGAAGGAAGGAAGGAAGGAAGGAAGGAAGGAAGGAAGGAAGGAAGGAAGGAAGGAAGGAAGGAAGGAAGGAAGGAAGGAAGGAAGGAAGGTTGGTTATCTAAATGTCTACATTGGTAATGCAGTTAAAATGAAAACAAGATTGCTGTCTTTGGACTCAGCATAGAAACCATTATTACAATTCTGCTGGATTTTCATCAGTGCTGATGATGTATCACTGATTTGCAACCTCTCTTCTGATCAGCTAAAAAGCAAGGACCTCGTGTCAGAGATCCAGAAATATCTGCATTCTCATCATGAATCTGAATATCCAGCTGGGATTTCAAATTGCACCCCCAGAGAGCACAAGGTAATGCATTAGAGTACATTTCTCATTAGCAACTTGGGCTTCTATATTTGGCTGCACTGAGTCTAAAAGGGTTCTGCTGGAAAACAATGCGAAGAACGGAATGTAGGCAAAAATGAACTAAGCTGGAATTGTTAGATCTTTTCGCTATGGGTGGGATTTTTTTTTTTTTTTTTGCAATTATTGTTGAGTATATTATCCATCTCATCTTGATCCTTGCTGAAACTAATGAGGTTTTCGAAGTTAACCAGCACAGAAAACAGTCTAACCTTAAAGAAATTAGATTAAAAGCCTTCTGGTGTCATCTTGACTTTGTAACCTTATCACTTTGACCTGACATGGTAGAATAGATCCAATCTGGGTTGGTCACTGGGACCAGAGAATGGAATGGAATGGAATGGAATGGAATGGAATGGAATGGAATGGAATGGAATGGAATGGAATGGAATAGAATAGAATAGAATAGAATAGAATAGAACAGAACAGAACAGAACAGAACAGAACAGAACAGAACAGAACAGAATAGAATAGAATAGAATAGAATAGAATAGAATAGAATAGAATAGAATAGAATAACAGAGTTGGAAGGGACCTTGGAGGTCTTCTAGTCCAACCCCCTGCTTAGGCAGGAAACCCTACATCACTTCAGACAAATGGTTATCCAACATCTTCTTAAAAACTCCCAGTGTTGGAGCATTTACAACTTCTGGAGGCAAGTTGTTCCACTGATTAATTGAGGTGTTGTCTTTTGAGCTTTCAGATTCCTGCTGGAGCCCATCCTCAGGGAACTTCTCTCTGACAGAGTGTGTGCTTGTTCTGTGTGGTATTTATAGTACCTGTTGTGTGTGGCTTTTTAGATGTTGATTGGGGTGTGTTGATGGCTGGCTTTTAAGTCATTGGCTGTCATTTGCTTGCGCTGCCCAGCCCTCGCCTTCTAAGTACTTGATAGGTTGGTGGTAAATCAGCTTTCCTGATGACTGACGAAGGGCCCATTTCCCAGGCTTCAATCACTTACCTGGCTGTTTTTGTTCCTGCTCGTCTGACAATCTTAGTAGCTGCGAAATTGAATGTTGGACAATCAGGCACAAAAACAGCCAGGGAAGTGACAGAAGCCTGGGAAACAGGCCCCTCATTAGTCAACGAGAATGCTGATTGGACAACAATTTATTTGAAATGGTACAAGGTTTCCTGCTTGAGCAGAGGGTTGGACTAGAAGACCTCCAAGATCCCTGCCAATTCTCTTATTCTGTTATTCCTCTTCCACGTGCGACACAGTTCTTCAATCCATAACCATTTATAAATAGTCCTCTATACATATTAAAGGCAAATTTCATGCAAAGCTATGGTTTCTTGATCCCTCCGCCTTTTGCTGAGGTTTTTTTTTAAGTGATTAAACTTTACAGGCAGAAACGTGGAAGGGGGGGGCAATTAATTTATGGGCCAGGGCACTTCTATATTATTATTTATATTTATTTCTATATCACACTTACGAACCTCTCCCTCCCTGAGGTGCTCTGGGCTGCGTACAGTTTAATCGATACAATAAAACATAAAACCAAATAATTTAAGATTACAGAATTGAAAAATTGTAAAACGACATTATAAAATTGCAAGAGACAAAGAGATCCAAGATTGCATTCCTGGAAAAAGGGATGGGGAAGACCAAATCACTAGGCATCAAGCTATTATCCCACATTTAGCATTTCTCTCTCTCTCTCTCTCTCTCTCTCTCTCTCTCTCTCTCTCTCTCTCTCTCTCTCTCTCTCTCTCTCCGNTCTCTCTCTCTCTCTCTCTCTCTCTCTCTCTCACACACACACACACACACACACACACACACACACACAGACACCATTTCAGGGCCATATCCATCTTTTGTGTGACTGAAGTAGGAGTTTGTGGAAGAGAGGAGATAGATGGCCATTTTTTTTCTTTTTACAATAGAGCTTTCTTGTAAATAGTGCAAATGTTTTCTCCTTTTCAAACCAGTGACAGCTTGCCATTAATGCTGTAGGGAGGCCAGGCTAAGCCATATGATGAGCGGCTAAGGGAACTGGGTATGTTTAGCTTAATGAAGAGAAGCCTTAGGGGATGCATGATAGCAGTCTTCCAACACTTGAAGAGCTGTCACAAGGAAGAGGAGGTCTATTTGTTCTCCAAAGCACCTGAGGGCTGGACAAGAAGCAATGGGTAGAAGCTCCTCAGAGGGAGATCTAACCTGGAAATAAGGAGAAACTTCCTGACAGTGAGAACAATTAATAAATGAAACAGCCTGCCTTCCAGAGTTGTGGATGCTCCATCTCTGGAGGTCCTCAAGAAAAGATTGGACAGCCATTTGTCTGAGAAGCATTAAGGTCTCCTGGGGGTTGGATTAGAGGACCTCCAAGGTCCCTTCCAGTCCTATGAAAGCTGGAGTTAGATATCAAGATTCTATGACTGAGAACTAGAGGTGGCATTGTAGTCATGCTCTTTGTGCATCCCTCTGCCTTTTAATGAACTTTTAATTTTAATTCCGTCTTGCCTTTAAATTTTAAATTGTATGTATTTCTTTTATGGTCTGAAATTTTATATGTACACTATCCAGAATCCTTCTGTGAGGGGTATGTGGTTTTAAGATAGATAGATAGATAGATAGATAGATAGATAGATAGATAGATAGATAGATAGATAGATAGATAGATAGATAATTTAGATAGATGATTGATTGATTGATTGATTGATAAATGAGATAGAGAGAAAGAGAAAGAGAAAGAGAAAGAGAAAGGGAAAGAGAAAGAGAGAAAGAGAAAGAAGTGAGAGAAAGAAGAGAAAGAGAAAGAGAAAGAGAGAAAGAGAAAGAGAAAGAGGAGAAAGAGGTGGATGGATGATAAGATGCAGTAGTTCATACAATAAAGAGATAGTACTGAGCAGCTGATTAAAGAATATTCCTTTCCACAAGGCAATTGCCTGTGTCCATCAAGCGGAATATTTTTGGTGGCAACAGTTAGTAGAGTAAGTGTCTGTGCTATTTTGGGGTAGCTATTAATAACACTGAGGTTGCCTCAGTTTGATCTTGCCCATGTGGTAGCACCTGGGCCAAGCTATAAAGATTCTTGAAATTTAAAGGGTGCACGTGAATATATTTCTTTTTTTTAAAAAAAAAAATCTCCCCTTTGTTGTGTCCAAGCAGTTATATTGATTTGGTAAGGAATAAAATCCTGAACGCTGTTTTCCCAGTTCAACAGGTGCAGCAGTTTCAGCTCTGCCTTAATTTTTATTTTCCTTATTTTATTTTTGAATGGCACACAATGCCCAGGAAAATGGGCTCTCTAGGATATTTAGTTTTCCCCTGGGAGCTGGTTTCTCCATTTAGGTAAATTTCAAACCTCCCCTTGCCTTATTGAGACCAGGGGAAGGAAGATGTGCTCTTCCCTTTGCTTATTATTTTGTGTTGCCCAGCTAAACACTGATGAAATTTTGCAGTTTAGATTTGGATTAATTTGAGCAAGCTTTATTAAATCTAATCACAGAAAGGTAGCTCAGAAAGCAGATTCAACTGTGGCTCGTGGAAGCAAATTTCTGCTGGTAATGCAATGTTTTGCTCTGGATAAGAGAATGATTTGCAGGGTTAGTGGGGTATCAGACCAGTGGTGTCAAGCAGCATTGCACAGGCAAAAACAAAGAATCATCAGAATGGAGTTGAAGAATGAAACAAGAAGTAAGTAGGGGGCAGGAGAGAAACGTAAGTGTATTTAGAATATAGAATAACTAACAGAGTTGGAAGGGACCTTGGAGGTCTTCCCCTTGCTCAAGTAGAAGACTCTATACCATTTCAGACAAATGGTTGTCCAATCTCTTCTTAAAAATCTCCAGTGTTGGAGCACCCAAAACTTCTGGTGGCAAGTTGTTCCACTGATTAATTGTTCTGTCAGGAAATTTCTTCTTGGTTCTAGGTTGCTTCTCTCCTTGATTAGCTTCCATCCATGGTTTCTTGTCCTGCCCTTTAAGGCTATCAGGACAGGATTAAACAAATAACATGTCAGAGAGGAGGCGTGTGGTTTTAAAAACTCTTGGAAGTTGTCAAGTTATTCTTAAGGTGAGATAGTTTGGTATGTCTAGTTTAGTAAAAAGAAGGACTAGGGCAGCGGTTCTCAACCTGTGGGTCGCGACCCCTTTAGGGGTCGAACAACCCTTTCACAGGGGTCACCTAAGCACACGCTAGCCCGCCATCTTGGTGCCACGCCCCCTTTGTCACCTCATCACGCATGGGGAGGGGGCAGGGAGGCGGTCGTGGCGGCAGGGAGGGGGTCGCCGCATTAGAAAGGTTGAGAACCACTGGACTAGGGGTGACATGATAGCAGTCTTCCAATATCTGACGGGCTGCCATAAAGAAGAGGGGATCAACCTATTTTCCAAAGCACCTGAGGGCAGGACAAGAACCAACGGATGGAAACTAATCAAGGAGAGAAGCAACCTAGAACTAAGGAGAAACTTCCTAACAGTGAGGACAATTAACCGATAGAACAACTTGCCTCCAGAAGTTGTGAGTGCTCCAACACTGGAGGTTTTCAAGAAGAGACTGGATAGCCATTTGTCTGAAATGGTATAGGGTCGCCTTCTTGCGCAGGGGGTTGGACTAGAAGATCTCCAAGGTTCCTTGCGATGATGATGATGATGATAATGATGATGATGTAAAAGTCATTTGTGGACCACTTAGTAATATCCTTAATGGACAATAATCCTTTGGATACACCATGAGGTCAGTAGTGGGTTCTAAAACCCTTTACTACCGGTTCGCGCGTGCCGCTTCTGTGCATGTGCAGAAATGTCGCGGGTGGGTGGGCGGAGCCTCCCGCCGCTGCTACCGGTTCTAAGAACCGGGCCAAACCGGGAGCAACCCACCACTGCATGAGGTCCATACATATGCATATCTCTCTCTCTCTGTCTCTCTGTCTCTCTGTCTCTCTCTCTCTCTCTCTCTCTCTCTCTCTTTCTCTGTCTCTCTCTGTCTCTGTCTCTGTCTCTGTCTCTGTCTCTCTCTCTGTCTCTGTCTCTCTCTCTGTCTCTGTCTCTCTCTCTCTCTCTCCACAGACGTATTAGCTATTGTGAAGGTGTCAGAATATCTTAACTCTAGAAGGGAGGAGGGACAAGATGAGGGTTTCCCACCAGTGGAGGACAGCTATTCTGCCAGGTAACAGCTTTCAGGCCAATTTCTCCATCTCTTCTGTGAGTTGAAAGTGGAAATGAATGTAATTACATGCTGATTCTGTAATTGTTTGAACCATTTTGGTCTAGTGCTTCAGGTACTAGGCTACAAACCAGGAGACTGTGAGTTCTAGTCCTGTCTTAGCCATGGAAGCCAACTGGGTGACCTTGGGCCAGTCACTTTCTCTCTCAGCTCAACCCCCCCCTCCCCACAAGGTGGTTGTGGTGGTGGTGCGAAAAATAGGAGGAGGAAGGTGTGTTGGATATGCTAGCTACTTGAAAATAATATTTGGAAAATAATAAAGACGGGGTACAAGTAAAGACAGAAAGAAATGGTGCGGTTTAACCTAGTTAGCAGTCGTTTTGCTGATGCTTGCAAGGCAGTATCAAGTGAGTTTGTCACAAGTTTATTGCAAGATTCATTTCTGGCTTCTTGGATACTGTGATGGTAGAAGGCCCCAGAAATAAGACCACACCGAAATCCCAACACAGCTCGCACCATCTGATAAGGCATTGAGATGGATGTGGTGAGGCTTGAATTGTATAGGAGTCCTTGGGCAACGCACGCAGCTGTGCTTCACCGATGTTGCCTCTGCTTCTGACCTTCCTTTGTTCCGATTCTAAGCACATTGTGCTGAATAGGCATGAAACCTTTCGTGTGTGCTGAGCTTGCATGCTTAACCCAACCCTACGGCCCCATCTTGCGTTTGTAGCAGATGCCCAGAGAGGGATGTTGAAAGTGCAAATTTTATTATTATTGCTGGTTAGGAGGAAACACAGCGTAAGAACGTAGCATTTCTGAGCATTAGCATGATAGCAGTAGCAATAGCCCTTAGACTTATATACCACTTCACAGTGCTTTTACAGCCCTCTCTAAATGGTTTACAGAGTCAGCCTCTTGCCCCCAACAATCTGGGTCCTCATTTTACCGACCACAGAAGGGTGGAAGGCTGAGTCAATAGCAATAGCACTTAGACTTATATACCACTTCATAGTGCTTTACAGACCTCTCTAAGCGGTTTACAGAGTCAGCCTCTTGCCCCCAACAATCTGGGTCCTCATTTTACCGACCACAGAAGGATGGAAGGCTGAGTCAATAGCAATAGCACTTAGACTTATATACCACTTCATAGTGCTTTACAGACCTCTCTAAGTGGTTTACAGAGTCAGCCTCTTGCCCCCAACAATCTGGGTCCTCATTTTACCGACCACAGAAGGATGGAAGGCTGAGTCAACCTTAAGCTGATCAGGATCAAACTCTTGGTAATGGGCAGAGTCAGCCTGCAAAAACCACAGAAGGAAGGAAGGAAGGAAGGAAGGAAGGAAGGAAGGAAGGAAGGAGGGAGGGAGGGAG
>QLTV01014916.1:6584225-6599225 GCA_003457575.1 Thermophis baileyi | reverse complement strand
TCTTTGGAAGGACAGATATTGAAGCTGAAGCTCAAATACTTTGGCCACCAGATGAGAAGAGAGGACTCACTGGAAAAGACCCAGATGTTGGGAAAGATGGAAGGCGAAAGGAGAAGGGGATGGCGGAGGAGAAGATGGTTAAATGGTGTCATTGATTTGATGGACATGGGTTTGGGTGGACTCCAGGAGACAGTGGAGGACAGAAGGGCTTAGTGTGCTATGGTCCATGGGGTCACAAAAAATCAGGCACAACTTAGCAATTGAACAACCCAGAGTAGTGATAACAGATGATTAAGTTGGATGTAAACTCAAAGTTTTGTCCTGTTGATGACCCTGGTCAAAAGATTTTGAAAAAATTCCAAAATGTTTTTGGTTAAAAGTAGTCATCATTTCCTCAAAATGTTCATTTTTCCCCCTAGATTTATGGCATGAGAGTGTATAAGAAAATAATTCATTTTTGTTGTTGGCTAACTAAAGTACATCTTCCTTGGGTTCCGTATTTTAAAAATTGGGACATAGCATTGGCTGAATAATTAATAGCAAACAGTATTGAAGAAACCTTTTGTTAAAGATCATTTTATTCACATATTAATACAGTAATTCTTAATGGGTTACCTATGACCATACAAAAGGATTTTGGAAGCAAAAGCTTGAGTATGGATGTTTAAAATTGCAAATCTGTCCTTAAGATTATAAGTGTGCTTTGTATTCTCCCCCAAATGGTCTGTTTTTCTTTAGCTCTTATGCTGTTTTGTTTTTGTTCATTGTTGCACTTTTTAATTTGTTCGGTGTTGCACTCTTTAAATAAATTCAGAATGGGGGGAAAAAAAGATCACGGGTACATTTCAAAATACAAAATATGCAAACTGGGAGATAAGAATATAGAGAGAGGACAAAACCAAAATAGAAATCAATAATCATCCTAAGAATAGCTGAAGCAGAAATAGCAAATTATGGCATGATTTGCATTTATGATGAATTGCAAGTGTATATTGTACATATTCCCAGTTTTAATCAATCAGCATTTGTTATACAGGAAGAATGCTGTGTGGTTTCTCACCCTAATTATGGAGAATTTATTTATTTATTTTCCGCAGCTCTTTTTCTGCTTCCTCTTCTGCTTTTTCTGCCTGTGCTTTGAAAATTAGGGAGTGCCCAGTTGTAAAAAAATATGAAACATATACTGAGATATGAAATGCACACTGAATGCTTATTTTTAATATCCTCTGGAGACTTTGGACATTACCTGCATTTCTTAGAAACTGGTTCAAGCATGTTGAACTCTCCTTTCATTAAATGTCATTGGTCTTGATCCTCTCAAAATGCTGTATCACACCTCATGCTGTCAGTTCTACCTTGTTGCCTAGCAATTATCGAAACCTAGCAAAACCAGAAAGTAAAACCTGAAGGCTGGCTGAGGAAAGAAAAAAAAAAAACAAACAAACTCTAAATCTGGTTTCCTGGGTCTCACTTGAAGGAGAGGTTTAAATCTATTCTTATTGGGAATCAAAATGTTAAGGATAGTTCAGCATGTTTTTCTCCATTCTGTCATTAATTTGGGGGGGGGGGGCTATCTTCATTAACCTGGAAGCTGATCTAAGATATATGAAGAAACCTAAGAGCTGCATCACAAACCTTGAGGTCACCTACAGGTCTCAACTCAACGGCCTTATGTGCCTGCATAGAAAATGCAACACTAAGTAAACTTTGTGCTTCCATCTTCTCCTTCCTTCCTTCCTTCCTTCCTTCCTTCCTTCCTTCCTTCCTTCCTTCCTTCCTTCCTTCCTGTTGCGGAGAAAAATAATTAGAGGAGAAATGAATCTTGTTTCCATGCTCTCAATCCTCAAGAATAAGACCGGAGTCCAGGAAAGAATAAAAGTAATGTATTTGCAAAACAAAAATAAGAACATCTAAGTCTGTGTCTACATGGTAAAGAACAAAGAGAACAAAGGAAAGATTAACACATGCGCAGTACAGGTATCACATGACTGCATATCAGTGTACAGTGTCGTTTCATAATAAGAGTCCAGCTGACAAACACATATGAACGTAGTGACCCTTCCTTCCTTCCTTCCTTCCTTCCTTCCTTCCTTCCTTCCTTCCTTCCTTCCTTCCTTCCTTCCTTCCTTCCTTCCTTCCTTCCTTCCTTCTTTATACCCCCCATCTCACTGTTGCTGAGCAACTTCATAAAAAAAAAACATTAGAGTATTAAAACCTTAAAAACAACAGCATTTAAAGTTAACAAAAACTGGGTAAAAGTTGGAACTGATAGATAGATGGGCAGGAGGAATCTCTGGGTGAAGATCATCCCATTTCTGCTCACCTTGAGAACTTCTGATAAGCATTTAATCAGCCTGTTACACCAACATGTTGTAAGAAGATCTTTAAGGCACTCAGCATTCAAAGCAAAGTAATAATGGAACTGCATATTTTGTTTTTCTCTCTGCTGATGTTAAGGCATCAATTGTTTGTGCTCTTTCCACCAGCTGGACATCTGCAGCCATCAATCAATAACAATACTTGCTGACTGGAGACTAACATGCGCTCTACATGGGGCTACCCTTGAAGAGTGTTCGGAGACTACAGTTGGTCCAGAATGCAGCTGCACGAGCTGTTGTGGGTGTGCCAAGGTACACTCACACAAGTGCCATTCTCCGCGAGCTGCACTGGTTGCCAATTGCGCTCCGGTCACAATTCAAGGTGTTGGTTGTTATCTTTAAAGCCCTACATGGCTCAGGACCAGTTTATCTGCGTGACCGCCTTCTGCCACACCCCTCCCAATGACCAGTGAGGTCGCACAGGGCTGGCCTTCAGGTCCCATCGGCCAGACTCTGTTGTAATCCTGCGAGATCCGGCCATGAATGGTGTGCATGGGTTTTTAAATTGTTTTTTTTTTTAATGTTTTTATAATGTTTTTTTTCCCAATGTTTTTTATATTTTTGCTGTAAGCCACCCACAGTCCCTTGGGAGTTGGGCGGGATAGAAATGTAAATAAATTAAATAAATTAAATAAATAAATAAATAAATAAATAATAACAAATGTTCAGAAATTATCCTAAATTATTCATTTTAAATTCATTGTTCCATCCTTGCAGGGCATGTGATATTTTAGCACTTTAAGATTCTTCTCACTGCTTCACCCATTTCCACTATTTGTTTGTTTCCCTTTTAAGTTGTGATTTTGTACTGTTACCTCTGAAAAGCTTAAGGATATGCTATTCTTGTTGTTCTTGGATACACATAGATAAGGTGAGTGTAATTACCTATCCCACCTGATTTAGATGTTAATATGCCTACTTATTGGAAATATAATCAATCAGTCCTTCTGTGTTAAGTGACCTAAATCCAGTGCTCAAATTTTTAGTCCAGTGTCTTCTCTTGGGTGCAGAATGTTGTCATTGTATAACCACAACTTCTCAATTACTCGACCACTGCCAAAAGACATCAAACATCGAATAATAGAGTTGGAAGGGACCTCGGAGGTCTTCTAGTCCAACCTCCTGCTTGAGCAGGAGACCCTATACCATTCCAGACAAATGGTTGTCCAGTCTCTTTTTGAAACCTTCCCGTGATGGAGCACACACAACTTCTGAAGGTAAGTTATTCCATTGGTTGATTGCTCTTGCCATTAGGAAATTTCTTCTTAGTTCTAGGTTGCTTCTCTTCTTGGTTAGTTTCCATCCATTGTTTCTTGTCTTGCCTTGTGGTGCTTTGGAAAATAGTTTGACCCCCTCATCTTTGTTGGAGCCCCTCAAATATTGGAAGACTGCTATCATGTCTCCCCTAGCCCTTCGTTTCATTAGACTAGACATACCCAATTCCTGTAACCATTTGCTTATAATAGTTTTGCTTATAATAACATTTGCTTATAATCCTCTCACCTTACTACTGGTTCACATTATGAAGAGTCTGTTACATCTGACCAAGATACATTTCAGTAGTAATAACTACCAAGAGACCAACATGGCAGTTTTTGATCTAGGAATGGATTTTCTGAAAATGCAGACTTTGGGGCAATGGTGAAATGTTGGACTTCCTGAAAATTTGAAACAGCATTGTCTGTACCAAAGGAAATGGCAAACTGAATGACCTCCTGTTACTTTCTGATCATATTCACTATTGGCAAAAGAGAGTCAGGATCAATATTGCATATTTTCAGGCTCTTCTGTTCTTCCTCAGAAAAGACATCAAACAGGAAGGAAAGAATTGTGCCTCCAGGAAACTGTTGAAGTCTCTTGGAATGGATGCTTTTTAAGTTGGTTTGTCTGATGCAGCGTATCACCAGATGCAATTATAGGAAGTTCGGTGTGTTTCTGTGGACGTTTATTACATATCTTCCAGCCTCAATATATCTTTCAGAGGCAGCTGAATATTTTGAAATCTTTGCTTGCTGCCACCAGAAACATGCACTCCCCTCCCCATTTTGATCAAATCTTATCTTCTGCCTGTTGATGTTCATTCCTCTATTATTCACATGAATGTATGATTCACTGTTGTTATTGGTAGTGCTATCATAACCATCACCAGTTATGTACATTTTACATGATTTCCATGCATCCCACCCAAAGAATATGCACTGAATAATATGCTACCCGAAGCCATTTAACATGGAATTTGAACTAAAATCATATTGAAAAATCATTGGAAGGATATGCCATTTTAGATGAATGAAAGAAGCAATGAATAGTTTCAGCACAATTTATGTTTTGCCATCTTGCCAAATGATGCCTTTAAAGAAATTATTAATCATTTCTTAGTGTATTAGTGGGAACTGGCAGATTCAACAGAGAGAGGAAGAGATGGTGGGAGGCTGTGAGAAGGAAAGAAGGAGGGAAGGCAGGCAGGCAGGCAGGCAGGCAGGCATGAAGGAAGGAAGGAAGGAAGGAAAGAAGGGAGAAAGTCAAGGAAGGAAAGAAGGAAGGACGGGGGAGGAAGGACAAGGAAGGAAGGAAGGTAAAGGAAAGAGTCACGAAGGAGTGACTGCCAGCTGCTTGAGGAAGGAAGGAAGGAAGGAAGGAAGGAAGGAAGGAAGGAAGGGAGAAAGTCAAGGAAGGAAAGAAGGAAGGTCAAGGAAGAAAGGTCAAGGAAGGAAGGAAGGAAGGAAGGAAGGAAGGAAGGAAGGAAGGAAGGAAGGAAGGAAGGAAGGAAGGAAGGAAGGAAGGAAGGAAGGACGGACCACTGGTTGGTCTCCCATCTGGTTGTGACCAAGAGTGTGACATTAAGAAGTCCTTACTATCAAAAGACCATGCTATTGATTTGCAGCTCAGTTGCCAGCAAAATATCCAACCTGAACAAAAACACTGGTTGGTGTGCCTCATTGACCTCTGGAAAGAAGAAGGATGAATGAAGTCCTCTTAGTTTTGCCATTGGGCTATTCTATGGTAGAAGAAGCTAGGATTCAAGGCTAAGGAGTTGATTTATCTGGGTCTGCAGGAATTCCATCTTGGTGGCCAAAAGGTTTATCCAGAAGTCTGCCAACACTACCTCCATAACAGGCTGCTAAAAATCAGCCCCCAGAACAACATAGGAATACTGTTCACATGCCATCCATCCAGTTCTTTCTTAGCTAGCTGAGATGTTGTTGCACATGACACTGGTCCTATTATGTCCTGGGAATTTCAAGATCCATGCTGACATTTCCTTCAGGAGCAGTTCCAGGATTTCAACCATTTTCTTGGGCTAATTAGAATCTGGGCCCCAACCATGCAGTTGGACACATGTAATGAATACTAGCAATGTGAAGCTGGTTGAAGCTTTCGTGGTGCCTTTTTCACAAACCACTCCCCACTCAATTTTATACAAACAGCCAAGAAGACCTTCTGCAAGGATGGAGAACCAATTTAGATGGTCCAATCCAGTTGCTTGTTGGATCTGTCTGATTTCTTGAATATATTGAAGAAATTCCCCATCTCAATTTTTAGGAATACTATGGATGTTCTGGATGATTGTGTGATATAGGAAACGCATAAGTGGTTGACACTAACTTCCCAACAGTTTTTTTCCCCACTCATAGGAACTTTCTGATTTACTAGGCAGCCAAAAGCATTGAAGCAGATGGAATGACAGCCGGAGAATGAATGGAGGAAAACGGAATGAATCAAGTCAAGCTCTGTATCACATTTTCAGAGAATAAATCGCATTGTTGTTCTGTATTGTGTGTATTTGTGTATTCACCAAAATGTAAGGGAAAAAAAGTCTGAACAAAAATAAAACCAATGCAGATGGCATCAATTAGGTCAGCCTTTTGTTGAACCCGGATGTTGGTGTTCAGTTTCTCTTGGGTTGGAGTACACTTCTTCTAGAACTTCTTCACCTCTGTGTTAAAGTTATCGGTAGTAGCAGTACAATGTAATTTGGATGCCTCCAGTAAGTAACCAATGGGGTTGTATGCAGGGGTGGGTTCCAACTTACCTCGCTGCCGGTTCGCTCCCTCCCACGCTGCATGGGCATGCCTCGTGGGCATGCGCGCACCTGCGCAGTAACAAAAAAACAAACAAAAAAACCCCCCAAAAAACCCCAAAGCCAAAAAAAAGATGGGGACCGCATGCACAGTGCCGGAAGTCAGCTTCTTCGCATGCTCAGAAGGAAAAAAATAATAATAAAAAATTTAAAAAAAAATAAAAAAAAGATGGCTGCTCCCACAGACTGGCACCGACCGATCAGGTTCGGTGATGTCATCGTGACGTCACCAGCGGGCCGCTACTGGTTCGGGAGAACCGGTCTGAACCGGGAGGAACCCATCCCTGGTTGTATGTGTTTGGTTTGAATTGTCCCATTCTTTGAAAGAGAGAGATCATAGAACATCTACACTATTGATTTGGGAATCAGTGAGGAAGTTCTACTCTGGAGGTCACATGCATATATTGTCTTTGTTTTCTTTTTTTCTTTGTTTATTTTATGATTCTGTTACTTTACTTTTGCTTTGTTTAAAGTTCCTTTTTATTCCTCTTGTTGTTGTTTTTTACTGTTGTAAGTTGCCCAGAGTAGCCTCATGGTGAGATAGGCAGCAAATAAATTTAATAATAAATAATAATAATTTGATGCTTTCCAGTTTTGATTCATTCATTTTCCCACCTATTTTTAAAAAATCTGGTCCTTGGCCCACAATACATTGGTTACCCAATACTTAAGATATGAGGGGCTCTATCCTCCTCCTCTTCCTCCCCCCCCCCACAAACTGCACTCCCTTCTAGCACTGATAATGGTCCTAGTTTGCTAATGAAATGTTTGCAAAAAAACCCACCAAATCAAAGAGCGCTAAAGACCCCACAGTTCTCCTTCTCCTCTTTCTCCTTCTCCTCCTCCTCCTCCTCTTGTCCACCACTTCTCCTTTTCCTTCCCTTCCCCTTCTTGTCCACCATTTCCTTCTCCTCCTTCTTCTCCTTCTCCTTCTCCTTCTCTTTCCCTTTCTTGTCCACCACTCCTCCTCCTCCTCCTCCTCCTCCTTCCCCTTCCCCATCCTCTTCTTCTTCTCCTGCTATCACACCCTTTAATATGCTCCTGAAAACTATATTCTTTATATAAATAAACTATTTAGCAAAGGGCAGGGGGAAACTTTCCCTTAAAACATGTTTCGGTCTTTCTTTCTCCTTTGTTTCTTTCATGAAAACTGAATGAATGGAATATGAAGGCTATTATCTAGGCTCCCAAATGATTGCTTTTGAAAAAGGCATTTAGCTAAGAAAGATGGAGGCAGATAGCAGAACCAGGCATTAAACCACACAATAGGGATGACAAAGGAAGTGTGATCAGCTTGTCAACAGAAGCTTATTCAGATACATTCAGGTAATAGAAACAGATAAAAAGCAATTCTTCTGTAAATGAAATCTCTATAAAATGTTTGGTTTAAAATGCCCCCTAGTGGTTCCACTCATTTCTTGGTTTCTTGTTACAAACTGCTTCCATACTACTGGCAAAAAAAAAAAAAAATCATAGTTGTGTCATATTCAATCTGAAGGAGAGTTTATCTTTTTAATTGCAAGATTAGTGACTTGACTCCTTCTCCTTCTTCTCCACCATCAATATTCCTTCACCTCCACCAGTTCTCCTTCTCCTTCTCCTCCTCTTCCTGCTCCTCCTTCTCCCCATGATTCAGCGAAGAATGCTAAACTGTATTTCTTTGCAAAAACCAAGGATTGTTGATTTCATGCATTGTTATTTTTAAAAGAAACATTTTGGCCATATTTCAACCACAGGGGCAGTAAGATATATGAATCTCACTCATTGGCACCATCACTGAGTAATTGGATTCTTCTCTTACGAAAGTCCCTCCCCCTCAACTCCCTCACCAAAGAAGCAATCAGAGTCTGCCTTCCTAAAACCGGGCCATAACTACCAATATTTGGGTGACCACTACATGACTGCACTCTGATTTCAGAATAATAACAGAATAACAGAGTTGGAAGGGACATTGGAGGTCTTCTAGTCCAACCCGCCGCTCAAGACAAGTGACTGTCCAAACTCTTCTTAAAAGCCTCCAGTGATGGAGCGCCCACAACTTCTGAAGGCAAAGCCATTCCAATGATTAATTGTCCTCACTGTCAGGAAATTTCTCCTTAGTTCTAGGTTGCCTCTCTCCTGGATTAGTTTCCATCCGTTGCTTCTTGTCCTGCCTTCGGGTGTTTGGAGAATTGTTAGAATATTCGTGACTGGGAGAGCCATGTTAACAAGGTTAGCCAATGAATAGGCATAGCAACTAAGTCAGCCAATGGGAGCTAACCACATCTGAGTCTGTGCAGAGAATCGAAACTGAAAAACTTAAGCTTAAGTCTGGGCGTGGCTCAGTGTCTGCACTCTGCTCTTTGTCCGCTCTGTGCTTGTACTCTCTGCTGAAATGAAGCTAACTCCTGCTTGTGTTTACTTGAAGAAATAATCTACTAACGGTATTGTAAATTCATCTGTTATTATGTTTATAAAGAAGTTATTGAATCCAGCTGAATCAGTCATCTGTATGTGCTTCTGGTTTTGATTTTGCAACAAACTCTGGTAAGAATAGATTGACCCCCTCTTCTTTGTGGCAGCCTCTCAGATATTGAAACACTACTATCATGTCACCCCTAGTCATTCTTCTAGTGGTCATACATTTGCAGCAAAGACCCAGTGATCCTACCTCAGGGTTATACTGACCCTGAAAAGGTCCTAGAAACGTCCCACAAAAATGAGATCTTGCCTGCTTCAGATTTGCCCACAACAGGGGTGGGTTCCACTTACCTTCCCCACCGGTTCGCATTGCGATGTTTTGCGCGCGCGCACACTCCCTCCACTCGCGTGCACGCGTTCCCTCAGGCAATTTGGCTTCCGCACATGCTCAGTAGCTTCAATCAGCCCGAAACACAGCTAGGAGGGCCCTTTTTCAAGCAGCAGAAGAGGAAAAAATTCACAAAAAATTCCCCAAAAAAGATGGCGCCCACGGACCGGCACCGACCGAACCGGATCCATGACGTCACCAGCGGGTTGCTAATGGTTCGGGCGATCCAGTCCGAACCGGGAGGAACCCACCCCTGGCCCACAATAATGTCAACCTAAATCACAACTCTTTGGAATTGTTTGTCCTTTTTCTCTCTTTTCTCTCCGTTGTGGGAAAAAAGAGGAAAGGAAGTGACAGCCTTTTGGCGATACTGGCAGACCCATCACAGGCCATGTGCAGGATTGACAGAAGAGAGAAAAGGGAGTGTGTGCGATCGCTGCTGTGTGCGTGGGTGAGTGTGTGTTGCATGGTAGGGAAAATGAAATGTGTGCTTCCGGCTTTGAGGTTCAGTGAGTTGTGAATCACGGGGTTACAACCACGGTGCTGTGATATTTAGCAATAGCAATAGCACTTAGACTTATATACTGCTTCACAGTGCTTTACAGCCCTCTTTAAGCGGTTTACAGAGTCAGCATATTGCCCCCAACAATCTGAGTCCTCATTTTACCCACCTCGGAAGGATGGAAGGCTGAGTCAACCTTTAGCCTGGTGAGATTCGAACTGCCAAATTGCAGGCAGCCGGCAAGCAGCAGAAGTAGCCTGCAGTACTGCACTCTAACCACTGTGCCACCGCGGCTTATATTTGCTATGATTTTGCAAGTATCATCTGCAGTAAACAACAATTTTACTGTGATTTACAGTGAGAAGAATTAATCAGCTTGCCTCCAGAAGTTGTGGGTGCTCCAACACTGGGGGTTTTTAAGAAGAGATTGGACAACCCTTTGTCTGAAATGATATACTGTAGGGTCTCCTGCCTGAGCAGGGGGTTGGACTAGAACACCTCCAAGGTCCCTTCCAACTCTGTTCTTCTGTTATAAATAAATCTAATGAGTTCTCAGATGGTAATGAAGTGATTTTGCAAGATGTGGCCCTCCAAATGAAATCTTAGCTCTTTTTAATTGAGAATAATATATGTTTGTGAGCGTAAGAGTGTGTGTGTGCGCATTTATATTTACATAAGTTTCCATCTTTGCATGTGAATACTGCCAGCAGCTTCATGTAATCACGTCCAAAGCAAATCATATCAATGGACCCATAATTTTTTTTTTTTTTTGCGATAAGCAATAGTATTAGTTTTAAGTCTTCTGATTAAACGCTGTTTCTGAATTTGTCGCACTGTTCTAAATTGTGTATTTGCATTACATTTTTTTAAATGCTGCACTTAGGCTTATTCATTAACTCCAGCAACCTATTACAGTACTCAATTAATCATCTGCTTCAACAGCTTAATCAAAGTAATTAATTGCCGTCAAAACCGGGCTCAATCAGTGGCTTATTCCGATGCCACTTAAAAGCATCCTAAATAAATTAGATTACATTGAACTATTCCATTTTCCTTACAAATGTATCGATGAGCCATATTTCAGCTGGATTATTTCGCTAATGAAAGCAAACCCAATATTAATCCCTTGGAGTGTAAAAACACCACAGAATTCATTTTATCATATTGTGCTTTTGCAAAATTCCTTTACATTCTTACCCATTTTTTTCACTATATTGTTTTCATCCCCCCCCTCCTTCCTCCTGCCTTAGTAGTGACAGAAGATAAATTAATCTCTTCCTTCCTTGCCTTCTGAGAACCTGAATCCCAGATAAGAACCTGAGAATGGATGAAGGATGACCAACCAAGGTCATGGGAAGGAGATCAAAGCCTATTCTTCCCCATGAATCTGTCTGCTCTCCCATGTCACTGAATTCCGTAACACTAATTATTACTGTAAAGCTTTTGTCTTCTGATAGGTTATTCTGGCACTATGCAAGAAAGGGAAAGTATATCCTGCTTTCCTTACAATTTCCATAAGCCTATGGGTCAACCTGTTCTCCAAAGCACCTGAAGGCAGAACAAGAAGCAATGGATGGAAACTAATCAAGGAGAGAACCAATATAGAATTAAGGAGGAATTTCCTAATAGTGAGAGCAATTAACTGGTGGAATGGCTTGCCTTCAAAAGTTGTGGGTGCTCCATCACTGAAGGTTTTTAAGAAGAGGCTGGACAGCCATTTGTCCAGAATGATATAGGGTCTCCTGCTTGAACAAGGGGTTGGACAAGAAGACCTCCAAGGTCCCTTCCAACTCTGTTCTTCTGTTCGGTTAAATACTCATATTTATTACTGATTTTGGAATGAGTATCTTGAATATTCTTCCCCCCCACCAAACTGATATCAGTCCTTTGCTAAATCAGTCACTGGCATTTCTCCACGATGCTTTACATGCTAAAAGTGAGGGCTAAATATCAGACAGATCATGTTGGCTTCACAGTTCTGACATTCCTTGAGCATCTACCAGTAGTTATTCTTTCTCTTGAGATCCGGACTACCCCCACCCTGCTGGCCTTCCGGAAAGCCGTGAAAACCTGGCTGTTCCGGCAAGCTTGGGGCCGTTGATCTTGCCTCTATAATTTGTCGAGATCCGGCCATGAAACGGTGTGTATGAGTTTTTAGTTGTTTTTTGAATGTTTTTAATATGTTTCTTTTTAATAGTTTTTTTATATTAATAATGTTTTTTTTATTGTTGTAAGCCGCCCAGAGTCCTCCGGGAGTTGGGCGGCATAGAAATATAAATAAACTTTAAACTTTAAACTCTTTCCCTCACCCAAATTAAAGTGCCAAATCCTTTAAAGATCATGAACACATCCTTTTTGCTTCAGTTTTTCATATCATTTTTTTAAAAAATGATAAGCCAAAGAGTGCAGGTGCATGGCGATCTATGCACCGATAGAAAACCTCTTGAAATGTGAGATTGTTTTCAAGTATTAACAGCTTGCTGACGTACCCTGAGTGTATTGGTGTTAAATAACAGGTTTTATTCCTTTCTGGGTCAATTCCAATCAGTTGTAGATTGGGCAAATACTCTGCAGTGTTTTCTTTTCAAACAATGGACATAGAAGCAAGATTATCAGTTATTTATACAAATAAATAAGACTGGAAACGAACAAAGAAAATCATATGCCTTGAAAGGTCTATGCATAGTACACCTTTTCATTTCAATCAACATGGAAAGGTACTTTGAAGAAATATTTGCTTCCATTAAGGTCTCCCCCCCTTCCCAAAAATAAGGAAAGGAAAGGAAAGGAAAGGAAAGGAAAGGAAAGGAAAGGAAAGGAAAGGAAAGGAAAGGAAAGGAAAATCTGAGAACCAGTATGTTTTTCTAAAAGATGGAGTTATTTTGGGGTTCTCTTCTCTTTCCCCACCCCTCAAAAAGAGAAAAAAAGATAGATTCTATTGAGTTCAGTTGTACTTTGGATTGGATATTTTTCAGAAACAGATGGTTTTGAATGTTTTGCTGCTCTTGCTGTTTTTATTGATGCTTGAAGGAGATTCTTGTTTACGTTTTATTCTAGAAAGACCTTGAAAGGGATTTATTGGAGAAGTATTAAATCAAGGTATTAAATAAATACATATGAATTTATTTCATTCATATGAATAAGAGCTTAAGGACTGGGATATTAAAAACTGGCAGAGAATCCTTCTTCTTTTTTCTTTTTTATTTTTTGAATATTTGCTAAAGGATTTATGGCTTTCCTGGGATTGCATTCTATTTATTTATGCAACGGTTTTTAAAATGTGCACTTTTGTTCCTATAAAGTCATAAAATATCAGTGATTAAATGAGATTGGGGGTTCCTCTGTGAATGCAGAAGCTGTGTTTCTGATGGGATTCTTACAGAAATCCTAAAAATATCCGTTTGTTCACTTAAAGAGAACATGACTATTAATTTATGGAGGAATATAAACAAAGGCAGACACCCTTTTCCCAAGCTTGCAACTACAGAGATGCAATCAGTTTTGGTCACCACACTATAAAAAAGATGTTGAGACTTTGGGAAAAGTGCAGAAAAGAGAAACCAGGATGATTAGGGGAGTGGAGGCTAAAAAATATGAAGAACAGTTACAGGAACTGGGCATGGCTAGTCTAGTGAAGAGAAGGACCAGGGGAGACATGATATCAATATTCCAATATCTGAGGGGCTGTCACAGAGAAGGAAGGGGACAACCTATTTTCTAAAGCACCTGAAGGCCAGACAAGGAATAATGGATGGAAACTGAACAAGGAGAGATTCAACCTAGAAATAAGGAGAGATTTTCTGATAGTGAGAACAATCAACCAATGGAACATCTTTTCTTCAGAAGTTGTGGGTGCTTCATCACTGGAGGCTTGAGTGCCATTTGTGAGAAAGGGTTTAGGTTTTCCTGCTTGGGCGGGGGGGGGTTGGACTAGATGATCTATAAGATCCCTTCCAACTCTGTTAATCTGTATAATCTGTATATCTATTAAATCACCCTGTTTCCTTGTCGATAATACAAAAAATATATTTGTGCTTTTTAAAAAAAAAAAAAATCTCAGCCTAGTCTGTAGCCCTGATATTGCGTCCAAGTACAGATAGTCCTCAATTTAGGACTACAATTGAGCCCAAAATTTATGTTGCTAAGTGAGACATTGGTTAAGTGAGTTTTGCCCCGTCTTAACAACCTTTCTCGCCACCATTGTTAAGTGAACCACTGTAGTTGTTGAGTTAGTAGCCATGGTTGTTCAGCGAATCTGGCTTCCCCATTGACTTGGACTTTGTCAGAAGGTCGCAAAAGGGGAACACGTGACTCCGGGATGCTGAAACCATCATAAATATGAGTCAGTTGCCGAGTGTCCGAATTTTGATCACGTGACCAGGGGGATGCTGCAACGGACGTTAGTGTGAAAAGCGGTCATAAGTCACTTTTTTCTGTGCCGTTGTAACTTTGAACAGTCACTACGTGAACTGTTGTAAGTCCAGGACTGCCTGTATTCCTCAGGTGCAACCCGATAAACACACATTCTCCCCTCCCCCCCTCAATTAATTTACATAATTAAATAATGATAGCTAAGGAGGAACAAAGAATAGAATGTATGGAAAACAAAAACTTAGCCTAGCTGAAAATAAGTTCAGGTTCCTTTATTTTTTAGAACAGCCCGTATCAATTTTCTTCTTTTGCTGATCTTTTTCAGATGTCAAAGAAATGAGTTCTCTAATACAGTAGTTTAATCCCTTGGCTTCAGAAGTAAATAGATTGCCTTGCTTGAGATAATGATCTACCTCCACACACTATTTTTGAAGCAAGAACCTTTAATCTTAATTGGCTGTCACTACAATTAAGGAGAGGGCAGACAGGTTGGCAAGGTCCCCATAAGCCAGAATGGCAGGTATTTTAGGATAATGCCACCACTTGATCTCCCATTTCTATCTTCCATTTCTACTGATGCAGTGTAAAAAAAAAAGGAGGGAGGGGGACAGGAAAAGAATAAAATCAAATATTTTTGGAAGTATAACAGGACTTCTTGAAAAGTCATGGAACTGACTGTGTGTGATTTTTTTCCCCTCCACTATAGGAAGCTTAAGAAAGAAACTACATACAGCCAGAGGAAACTGGGTTGACAACTGGTTCTTAGCAAACTAGTTTCTTCTTCTAAAAGGATGGAGGAATGGGGATCATGGTAGATTTAAAATATTGTGAAATTTTGGAGAGAGGGAGGAAGGGAAGAGGGAGAGAGGGAAGGAAGGAA
>QLTV01014916.1:6569730-6583315 GCA_003457575.1 Thermophis baileyi | reverse complement strand
AGGAAGGAAGGAAGGAAGGAAGGAAGGAAGGAAGGAAGGAATTACCTTTAGTTTGACTTACAAGGACTTAATTGAGGCTGAATCATGAGGCGTCTTAACTTGGAATTAATATTTAATATGGTGCCTTGACTGCTGAAATATGGTGCATTGATAATTTGTTGTGGCCAACTCACCACAGCCAACTCTCCATGAGCCAACTCTCCATGGCCAACTCACCGTGGGAGCACTCGCCGTGGGACAAGAGTTACACTAATACCAAAGAAATGGTGGAATAAAATCATTAAAGAAAGGATGCAAAAGGAGGAAGAGCATGAAATGTGAATGACAAAAAAATATTTTTTTAAAAAAAAATATTTTAAATTATTAAATTGAATTCTTAAATTGTCCCGTGGCGAGTTGGCCATGGTGAGTTGTCTGCAGCAAGTTGGCTGTGGCGAGTAGTCCCATTCCGTTTTGATGCTCCCTGCCAGCTTCCCATAAGGAAACCCAAGGTGGAATCTGGCAGGAAGTTAGAAATCACTCCCACCCACCCTCACCCCACTGCCCCCGTGGTCGTACTGTTTCTCTAGTTAGCTAATAAGGAAATGTTTCTGAAATGATGTCCCAATAGGGCACGGGTTGTCTAGTTGATAAATAAAAGAAGGTTAGGAAAGATGGGAATTTGCATAAAAGAGGGTAAAGTCGGGTTCATTTTCTCTAGGCATGAGTGAGGGAGTGTTGATACTTCACTTTCAGAAAGATTTCCCAGAATATTAGCCTAACACAGATGCTGTGCGGTGAAAATGCTGGACAAAGAGTGAGGAGATTCAAGTTCTAATCTCAGCCACTCCATGGGTGACTCTGAGCTTCTCTCAAGTCTTCTTTCAGCGGGCTGATTTGAAAGGGAAAATTGATCTGGAGGCAGGAGGTAGCGCTATATAGTTGCCACTCTGAGCTCCTAAAGGAAAGATTTTGAACATAGAATAATAGGGTTGGAAGTGACCTTGAAGGTCTTCTAATCCAACCATCTGCTCAAGCAGGAGACTCTTGACCATCCCAGATAAATGGCTATACCAATCTCTGGTACAGAATTCAGAGACCTTATACCATTCCAGACTTTCTTTGGTCTTGATGGGATGGTAGAAAGAATGACTGAATAACAGAGTTGGAAGGGACCTTGGAGGTCTTCTAGTCCAACCCCCTGCTTAGGCAGGAAACCCTACACCATTTCAGACAAATGGTTATCCAATCTCTTCTTAAAAACTTCCAGTGTTGCAGCATTCACAACTTCTGGAGGCAAGTTGTTCCACTGATTAATTGTTCTAACTGTCAGGAAATTTCTCCTTAGTTCTAGGTTGCTTCTCTCCTTGATTAGTTTCCATCCATCACTTCTTGTCCTGCCTTCAGGTGCTTTGGAGAATAGCTTGCCTCCCTCTTCTTTGTGGCAACCCCTGAGATATCAGAACACTGCTATCATGTGACCCCGAGTCCTTCTTTTCATTAAACTAGACGTACCCAATTCCAGCAACCATTTTTATATTGAACTTTAGGATTTACTGTATATTATCACCAAGATATTTCAATTGCTGGTAACCTATCACAAAGTAAAATACAGTATCCACTGTAAAACAAAAACGAAGGAAAAAAAACTTCCATATTTAAAAAAAAGTAATTATTTTTTCCCTTTATTATCCTTGTATTCCCTCTATTGTCAATAGATGAACAGGAGAATAAAAGAGGAAAGAGTTGAGATGGGAAAAAAAAACCTTGATATGAAGTAAGAGATGCAAATCTGTAGGCACAAAATATCCAGAACATCTAGGGTAATTTGGGATTTTAAAAGAATGGCTTTTTACATACATATTCCTCCTATAAAAGAGGAATAATTAAACCTCTGTAAATAGTCTCCTTCTTCAATTTAGTTTTTAACAAAAACTAAATAGGTCTAAGTTATAAAACATCTCTTCCTCAATTCTTTTCAAATCCTATAATAATCAACTAATTATCCTGAGATTTGTATAGCTTTAAAATTCAAAACTTCAAGGTTTATTTTTTCCTCTCACTGAAAATTAGATGTCCCGGCCCGGGATAGTTTATCTTGTTTTCATCCTTTCTGAACTGGCACTTTGGTATGTTCAAAAGTTAATGTTATGTTCCCAAGGATTTAAAAAAAGAGGGATCTTTACTTCACCCAAAAACATAGAATGCCTTTTACAGACAGAAAACTGATGCTCTTATTAGAAAAGAGAAGCTGAGCGAGGAAGCAGTAAGATTGTGGATCACAAAAAGACTTTTTTAAAAAGTTGTAGGCAACTATAGAAGAGAATTTTGTTATTAGAACAGCTTCTCTTTTCTAATAACAACATCAGTTTTCTGTTGGTAAAAGGCATTCTATGCTTTTGGGTGAGGTAAAGATCCCCTTTTAAAAAAATCCTTGAAAACATAACATTAATTTTTGAGCATGCCCAAAGTGCCAGTTCAGAAAGAGTTGAATTGTGGGGTCCTTGGTGCTCTCTGAGCTAAGTGGTTTCCATGCAGATGTTTCATCACCCAACGAGGTAACATCATCAGTGCTAAAAGGAAGTCTAGTTGGGAGAGTAGAGGAAGAGAAGGACTGTGGGGTCCTCGGTGGTCTCTGAGCTTGGTGGTTTTCTTGCAGACGTTTCATTACCCAAACTAGTTAACATCAGTGCTAAACCCAATTCCTTTCTGGCACTGATGATGTTACCTAGTTGGGTAATGAAACGTCTGCAAGAAAACCACCAAGCTCAGAGAGCACCGAGGACCCCTCATTTCAACCCTGAGCTACGAATATTCTCCATTATGGGTNTTATGTCCAGGATGCGAGGGGTCAGTGAATATTTTCACGGCCCTCTTTTTGACTCATGCAGTATACAGGTCCTCAATGGAAGGCAGGTTGGCAGTAATTGTTTTCTCTGCAGTTCTGATTATCCTCTGAAGTCTGTGTCTGTCTTGTTGGGTTGCAGAACCAAACCAGACAGTTATAGAGGTGCGGATGACAGACTCAATAATTCCTCTGTAGAACTGTATCAGCAGCTGCAATCAGCAGCAATGAAATGCAAACAAACAAAAAACCCCAGAGAGCATCAAAGACCCCAACGTTATAAGAATTTGGCCAGGGGGTTTGGAAGGGAAAGGATGCTTCCCAAAAATCAAGATAATGGCTATAAAAAGAGGGTGGTGTTGAGAATTCAATCTCATAGTTATCTGGAATTGTTGTTTTTACACAACACTGTACTCGGTCTTCTGATGTATTTGGAGATTGCCTAGCATGTAGGTCGTCTCTTTTAATTTGTTTATCTCAATCATTAGGTTCTGTCACTAAGTTGTCATTTGTCTATGGACATAAATGCATAAATGGCAATGGCCAGACCAGGGGTGAAATTCAGCAGGTTCTGACAGGTTCTGGAGAACTGGTAGTGGAAATTTTGAGTAGTTCGGAGAACCGGTAGCGGAAATTTTGAGTAGTTCGGAGAACCGGCAAATACCACCTCTGGTTGGCCCCAGAATGGGGTGGGAATGGAGATTTTGCAGTATCCTTCCCCTGCCATGTCCACCAAGCCACGCCCACAGAACCGGTAGGGAAAATTTTTGAATTTCACCTCTGGGCCAGACATATTTTGCAGGCTTCAATCACTTCCCTGGCTGTTTTTGTGCCTGCTCGTCCAACGATTTTAATAGCTGTGAAATTGATTGTTGGATGAGCAAGCACAAAAACAGCCAGGGAAGTGATTGAAGCCTGGGAAATGGGCCCCTTGTCAGTCAATAGGAGTGCTGATTTACCACCAGCCTATCAAGTACTTAGAAGGTGAGGGCTGGGTGAATGACAGCTAATGACTTAAAAGCCAGCCATCAACACACCCTAATCAACATCTAAAAAGCCACTTACAACAGGTACCATATAAATACCACACACAGAACGGCACACACTCTGCCAGAAAGAAGTTCCCCGAGGAAGGGGTCCAGCACGAGTCCGAAAGACCCAGGTTGGATCCTGCAACGTTATCCTGGGACATGTATATTTGCCTTCATTTGTCAGACATATTTTGCTTGAAAGGATAGCACCCTCAGTCAGAAATGGTAAGAGGCAATCCAAAGCCAGTGTCAGATCCGGGTATCTGCCATTCTACAGGGAAGGAGGAGATTTTGGAATTTACTCATTTACTTCTTGCTTCTTTATTTATTTATCCTATATCCTGTATTGTAGTCATTTATAACCATTAGCCTGGTGCCTAAGCAGCCTGGCATTTTCTCACCTTTTGGGGAATGTAAAGGGAGGATGGGCCATGTGGGTTGTATCGCCAGAGAAGCGGTGGAAGATGGCCCTGAGAAAGTTCCCTTATCACTTTCTCAGAGCGGCTGGTACAATAACATCTTCACACCTGCGGATTGGCTGATTCCACACTGGACTGTTGGGAGGGGTTTCTAACTTTTGTTTATTCTAAATGTATTGCCTGAGGGCCCTCAGAGCCTGCTTTGATTTTGCCCTGCTATCATCCCTTTTCAATAAAAGGTTCCTTTGAAATGCCAAGTTTTAAGAGTCTTTACTTTCTTGAATAAGGGGGAGAGGCCGGGCTTTACATAAAGCAGGCTCTGCAAATGTGAACAATTTTTTTCCCACTCTACCAAGGGGACCCTGCAAACCATGTCCGAACAGAGCAGCGAGCCAGGGGAAGCCGAATGCTGGAGAGAAATGTCAACAACGACCCAGCCGGACACCGGCTCCTTGTGCCCCATCGAGGATATCGAGGCTGTCCTGGAAAGCTCCACGAAACCCTGATGGTTGATCAGCGTGGGGAAGAAAGACAGCTGGGATGGGAGAACCAGGGGAGTCACCCTCACCTGCGGTAGCCAGAAACCGGGGTGCAAAATGGAACTGGAGGCCCTGTCCGATCAGGAAGAGCTGATCGAGGAACCACGGGGAGACGACCGACTGAAGCGACAAATCACCTGACTTGTGATGGAGGCCCTGGAGAATCTTGACATCCAAGGGGAGCTAGGTCACCAACGGAGGAGGGCAGGAGAAGCACCAGCTGCTGATGAGTCCAGAGCTGTCACTCCGGACCCAGCCGCAGACAATCAAGCTGATGCCGCTGCCGGGGCAGCAGCCGCCCCGGGGAACCTGCTTCCCGTCTCACCAGCCCAGATGATTACCCCCGGCCAACTCAGGGGACCCCAACTGGAAAGAAAAGCACCCCCTGGGTGTGACGTTTGATGGAGACCCCCAGAAATATTTCCTAGCCCAAGTCCTCATGTACATGCAGGAGTATGGGTGAAACTTCCCAACCCAAGGGGCGTGAGTTCGAGTGGTCACCCTAGCCTTAGAAGGAGCAGCCGCCCGGTGGATGGTGACCCTCCACAACACAGACACCCTGGAGCTGCGGCTTCGACTGCTTCATGACAGCCCTGCGATGCCAATTTGAAGACCCCCTTGCCAACCACAAAGCCGACAATCGCATTAGAGTTATGAAACAAGGTTGCCGGCCAGTAGACGAATACACCGAGGAATTCCGCGACCTCACCTGCCGGAAGACATCTTGGTGAGTTGGTTTAAGGACGGGCTGAATGATGACCTCTACATCATGTGCCTGGCCTGTGGGGCCTCTAACCACTTGCATGAATGGTACCTAATTGTGGAAGAGGCTGAGATCAACAAAACCAGTACTGAGCTGGCAGAGCCTGGAGAAGATCCCTACCCCAGGGGAAAAGGGACCCGTTCAAACTGCAAACTGCCCTGGTGCCGAGACCATCGGGCTGCTTTAAGTGCAGAAAGGAGGGGCACCGTGCAGCAGAGTGCCATTCGAAAACTCCTGCCAGAAAGCCAGACATCCCGTCCAGAGGGAAATCCACAAAAACCACCCCCTGAGGAAAAGAAACAGCTTTGAGAAGCTGAGAAGCCATGGAGTTTCACCCCTCAGCCACCCCCGAGAAAGGAACTCCAGCACCCCAACACGAAGACCTGAGCCCATCTGAAAGCAATTTGGAGGACGACCCACTGGTAAGCAACCCAATCGAGCCACTTATCCTACCCTTAAGACTGTTCATCCCTAGCCGAGGGAAAGGGGAGGAAGTCTCAGCATTATTGGAATCGGGATGCACCTGGTGCCTAATCAGTCCAACCCTGGTAGGGAAGCTGGGGATCCACCTAAGGAAACTGAAAACCCCCATCACTTTTTGCCAATTAGACGGGACAGTAGCAGAGAGGGGAGCCAGCAGCTTTTGCCACCAAACCCTTACAAATAAACATAGGGAGCCACGACGAGAACCTCACATTCATAGTCGTACCTGGAATGGAATGGCCGCTAGTTCTAGGACTCACATGACTGAGAAAATGGAACCCTAAAGTAAATTGGAAGCGAGGGACTCTAAGGTTCCAAGGACACGTAACGTTCGTGGACAAAAAAGTAGAAACCTGTGATGAGGGGGGGAGCAAAGAAACGGCGATGCCAGGCTGGGCCATGCCAACCCATGGCATCCCAAAGGAATACAGGGACGTCGCTGAGGTATTTAGTGAAGAGGGTTCTGATGAACTTCCCCCCACCGCGCCACAGACTGCACCATCGAAATTTTACTGGGCGCTAAACTTCCAAAGCCAAAAATGTATAGCATGTCCCCCCGCGAACTCGATAAACTGAGAGCATTCATTGACAAAAACCTGGCAAGGGGGTTTATTGAGCGTATCCAAACAAAAATCACAGCCCCAGTATTATTCCAAGAGAAAAAAGATGGCACTTTGCATCTTTGTGTTGACTATAGGAACCTTAACACTGTGAACGTAGAAAATTTATACCCCGTCCTCCTGATGAAGGACATGTTAGCACACCTCTCCAAGGGAAAAATCTTCTCTAAACTGGACTTGAGAGAGACATACTGTACTACCACATCAGAATAAGGGAAGGGGACGAATGGAAAACTGCATTCAATACACCACTGGGCTGCTACCAATTTAAAGTACTCCCATTTGGATTACAAAGGGCTCCTGCCATTTTTATGCAACTGATAAACGAGGTCTTTCATGAACACTTATATAAAGGGGTATTGGTTTACCTTCACGGCATTTTAATATACACAGTAACCAAGGCTGAGCATGTCAAATTAGTCCAAGTGGTCCTAAACAAACTCCGCTCCTCCAAACTATATGCAGAAATTTCCAAATGCGAATTTCATCAGGAGAAAATAGACTACCAGGGGTATCGAATATCCCACGAGGGGATAGAAATGGACCCGCAAAAAGTGCAAGCTGTGATCAATTGGGAACCACCCTGCACACGCAAACAACTGCAAAGCTTCTTGGAATTTGGCAATTTTTACCACCAATTTATCCCAGAGTTTGCACAAATTGCCCTCCCCATTAACAAATCTGCTTAAAACAAAAGGGGGGACAAACCAAAACTGAAGCAACCACTAAACTGAACAATGGAATGCCAAGCGGCATTCGAGAAACTCAAACAACTATTTTCAGCCGAACTGGTGTTAAAACACTGAGACCCAGACTGTTTGTCATACAAGCAGATGCCAGCAATGTAGCGGTCGGGGCGGTCTTACTCCAAAAAAACGAGAAAGGCCAGCTACAGCCATGCACATACACATCCAAAAAACTAACTGAAATGGAACAAAGATGGGCTATCTGGGAGAAAGAAGCTTATGCCATCCGCTGGGCCCTCCTCACTTGGAGGCATTTCCTGGAGGGGAATAAAATCCCTTTTGATGTCTGGACTGATCACAAAAACCTAGAAGCGCTTAAAACTCCAAGAAAACTCTCCCCCAAGCAAGTACGCTGGGCACAATACTTCAAGCATTTTGATTTCACACTAAAATATTTCCCAGGGGGGAAAAACTTCCTGGCAGACGCCCTCTCCAGGAAACCACAATATAATAGCTCAAAGTCTGAAATATTCAAGCCTCTACTCCAAAATCCCCAGCTGGCAGCTAAAATGATTACCAGGGCTCAAGCATTTAAAGAAGCCCTACAAAAGGACGAATGGTTCCAAGCCCATAAAACTAGTTGCTTACTTAAAGACGATTTGGCTTGGGTGGGTGGAAAAGTGTACGTCCCTGCAACCCAAAGACGGGACCTTATGAAGCTTTGCCATGACTCCAGGCTAGCGGGACATTTTGGATTTGTAAAAACTTTGCACCTCATCAAAAGACAATTTTGGTGGCCATCACTCAAAAAAGACATCGAAAGCTATGTAGCCAGCTGCCCTGTCTGCGCTGCAGCTAAAAGATGGCAAGGAAAATCCCCTGGACTTTTACAAACAGTAGCTGAACCTTCAGCACCCTGGAGAGAGATCTCCATGGATTTCATTGTAGAACTGCCGGAAAGTGCAGGAAATACTGTTATTTGGGTAGTAACTGACCTGTTTTCCAAACAGATCCACTTTATCCCCTGTTCAAAAATCCCAACAGCTAAGGCACTGGCAAAAATATTCCTAGTTCACATCTATTGACTCCATGGCGCTCCCCAAAGGATTATTTCGGATCGGGGAGTCCAATTCACTTCAAAATTTTGGAGGGATTTCCTCACCCTATTAAGCACCTCCCAGGGCTTAAGCTCCTCCCACCACTCCCAAACAAATGGGGGGGGTTGAACACGCGAATGGGGTGTTGGAACAATATTTAAGATGTTTTATTAACAACCAACAGGACAATTGGACAGACCTCCTTCCTTTTGCTGAGGTGGCATATAATAATTCAGTGCACTCCAGCACAGGTTTCACTCCATTCCAAGTAGCTACTGGTCAAGAATTCACACCCATGCTGGAATTACTCACAGAACAACCAGACATCCCCTCCCTTAAGGAGTGGATGCATAGTTTACAAACCACATGGCCTGTAGTGAGACTAGCCCTTAAAGAAGCTAGAGCACCTTTTAAAGCACAAGCTGACAAAAAGAGGACTGAGCCCAAACCATTCAAAGTGGGAGATAGAGTCTACTTATCTACAAAATTCTTACAATCACTACAACCATCCAAGAAACTGGGACCAAAGTTTATAGGACCTTTTCCTATAATCAGAATCATAAACCCTGTCACAGTAGAATTACTCCTCCCCAAAACACTTAGACAAGTCCATCCTGTATTTCACTGTAGTTTACTCAAACCAGAGATTACCTCAAACATCAGACCTCCTGCACCACACCTCCAGTCCCCCTCATGGTGGAAGGGGAACAGCATTTTGAAATTAGGGAAATCCTTGACTCACGCACTCATCATGGCTCCACACAATACCTAGTAGCATGGAAACACCTACCTCAATCCCAAAATGAGTGGGTAGCTAAGAAACATGTTCACGCCCCTCAGGGTTCCAACTTACCTCGCTGCCAGTTCGCTCCCTCCCGTGCCGCGTAGGCGCGCCACATGGGCGCGCAAGCACTTTGCCAGTAACAAAAAATCCGGAAAAAAAACCAAAGCCAAAAAAAAGGTGGTGACCGCATGCACAGTGCTGGAAGTTGGCTTCTGCGCATGCTCAGAAGGGGAAAAAAAATTAATTTTTTTTTAAAAAAAAATTCAAAACAAATTCAAAACAAATTCAAAAAAAGATGGCGGCCCACACAGACCAGTACCGACCAATCCGGTTCGGTGACATCATTGCGACATCATCAGCGGGCTGCTACCAGTTCGGGAGAACTGGTCTGAACCAGGAGGAACCCACCCCTGACGCCCCTACCCTTTTAAGGAAATTCCACCAAAAATACCCAAACAAACCATCTTAATTACTAATTATATGATGTTTTCTTATGTCTTTTCAGGTGGATTATCCTTTTTTCTAAGGAGGGCAGTATGTCAGATCTGGGTATCTGCCATTCTCCAGAGGAAGGGGGGAGATTTTGGAATTTACTCATTTGCTTCTTTCTTCTTTCTTTATGTATCCTATATCCTGTATTGTAGTCATTTACCTTTAGCCTGATTTATAACCATTAGCCTGGTGCCTAAGCAGCCTGGCATTTTCTCGCCTTTTGGGGAATGTAAAGAGAGGATGGGCCATGTGGGTTGTATCGCCAGAGAAGCGGCAGAAGATGGCCCTGAGAAAGTTCCCGTATCACTTTCTCAGATCGGCTGGTACAATAACATCTTCACACCTGCGGATTGGCTGATTCCACACTGGACTGTTGGGAGGGGTTTCTAACTTTTGTTTATTCTAAATGTATTGCCTGAGGGCCCTCAGAGCCTGCTTTGATTTTGCCCTGCTATCACCCCTTTTCAATAAAAGGTTCCTTTTGAAATGTCAAGTTTCAAGAGTCTTTACTTTCTTGAATAAGGGGGAGAGGCCAGGCCTTACAGCCAGGGAGAAAGTAAAATAAGATTCTATTTGGATTTAGGCAAGAATAAACATGCCCCTTTAAAATAAATATAACCCTTGGTCTGCAGTTATGCTCTCATACTTTTGAGAGCTTTCAACGGCATTTTCCAAGCCAGAAATGTACATTTATGGGTCTCACACACAAAACATGCAAAATGGCATAATAATAAGGAAACCTCTTACAGGATGAGAATAGATTAGAGAGCAAAAATGTGGACAATACCTGTAAATCAGTGGTTCTCAACCTTTCTAATGCCGCGACCCCCCCGTGACCCCCCCGCCGCCGGCCGGACAGCTGATAGCGTGGAAGCAGGAGACTTCACCCGGACGCCGCCATTTGGGTTCTTTTACCCTCTGCGCATGCGCAAAGCATTCTGCGCATGCGCAGAGGGTAGAAGAACTCAAATGGCAGCGTCCAGGCTACCAGCTGTCCGGCGACCCGCAGCACGGCCGAACCGGGACCTTTTCACCCCTGCAGTGACGGTGGCACCAAAATGGCGGGCTAACGCACACGGCGACCCCTGTGAAATGGTCGTTCGACCCCCAAAGGGGTCGCGACCCACAGGTTGAGAACCGCTGCTGTAAATGAAGGCATATGGATATGCATTCATGAAAATCCACACTTTTTAAAAACAGTCACAAATAGATATATAAGGAGATTCTACTTGAGGGACAAAGATCAAGAAAAATTAAAATTGCCAGATTCTACCTACTAAAAATCACCCTATAAATCTATTCAGGGGTATTCCAAGCAACAAATATCTCCAGAACTGGCAAATCTATTTCATCAAGCTCAGCTTCCTTTAATTCTGTCTCAATCTCTCCTCCTGTCCAAACACCAGCTAAACTGAGTTTTCGACTGTTTATACAATGCCCTTTTTCAAAGTGTCTCTTTCTGTCTAAGATGAAGTTATGGTGGTTTGCAAAATTCTGGATTTGTTTAGGGTAATCCTGAAGAGATCTTTCCACAAAGTTATGAAACATCAAGGTTCTATGTTTTATTGCAAAGTGTTGCAAAATCTTTTGGGGACATTCATTCACACACGCGCACACACTGTATTCTCCAACATTTCCTCATATTTTGCCTCCCTTTTTGACTGGAGAATTTCCAATTTTTCTAACCTTTCAATCAGGCTGTTCTTAAATAAACAGGGGAAGAGGAAGAGTAAAAGCCAGGGGGTATCACCTTGAGTAATCAGTTTGCACAACCCTTCATGTTGCCCAATCCATGACTGATATAAAATAACTCTTGCACTGGGAGGAAAGTAGTTTCTGGGTGCCTCATCTACTGTAGAACACAAACCACAGTGTAAGTGCAGAGAAGCAATTTGCTTGCAATATATAATAACTAATTAAGAACTGTATAGTTACTAACAGGCATTCTGCTGGATGTTCATTCTGAGGTCTAATGAATGGGCTAGAAAGTATGCTTGCTTTTATAATTCGTTAAATTAGTGATTTGTGGCAGATGTGTATCAAAAAATGTCTTAGATTGGGCTGGGATTGTATCTTTTGCTATGCATTTTCTGGGCAAACTGGAACGTGAATGTAAAATTCGAAGGGTCTAAAAACCAACATGTATACTACAATAACTGTGCTCTATGAATTGTACAGGTTATACGGTCAAAAGATGCATCTGATCCTGCTGTCCAGTCTTCTTCTTTTGGGACTACCTCTGGCCAGTGGACATGACACGGATCCTGAAGGACAATGTGATAATTTTAACCCCATATTTGAGAATGGGGAGGGGGCTTAGCACATGGGCAGAAGTGGGAGTGCATGGGCACCATTCCTGTTATCTGAATGCAGCACAGAATGTGGAGATGATTAGGGGGCTGGAGGCTAAAACATACAAAGAACAATTACAGGAATTGGGTATGTCCAGTCTAGTGTAAAGAAGGACTAGGGTGACATGTTACCAGTGTTCCAATATTTGAGGGACTTCCACAAAGAAGACGGGATCAACCTATTCTCCAAAGCACCTGAAGGCAGGACAAGAAGCAATGGATGGAAACTAATCAAGGAGAGAAGCAATCTAGAACTAAGGAGAAATTTCCAGACAGTGAGAACAATTAATCAGTGGAATGGCTTGCCTTCAGAAGTTGTGGGTGCTCCATCACTGGAGGTTTTTAAGAAGAGATTGGAGAGCCATTTGTCTAAAATGGTATAGTGTCTCCTACTTGAGCAGGGGGTTGGACTAGAAAACCTCCAAGGTCCCTTCCAGTTCCGTTATTCTGTTATCTGAATGCAAAAAGGCTCTTGGAGAGCAGAGTTGGTAAAAGAGCTCCTTTGAAATCTTTTACTGATGAAATCCAAACAAATCATAGCTGTAGAAATCAGCAGATCAAGGCTGAAGCAAGACTTGTAATGCAAAGATATCTGTTCTTCGGAAGAGCCTTCCAGTGTGTGAATTCACATCTGGAATGGGATAGTCTGGAAAGCAGGCTTGCTAATGTCCTTCCTGTCCAGAGAGGGCTAGGTTCAAGTACGCTAGAGAACGAGGCAATCATCTAATTTTCCCCCAACAAGCCATTTCAGGCCTTCTTCTGAGGACCAATACATATTCAGCCGAGATGCCTAGCATTCACCTGAAGGATAAGTAGGCAAGTCCAAGAAAGAATAGTTGCTCACTGTTTGAATGCCAACCAATTGGGGGCAGTTTGGCACAGCTTGGCTTGCCTTCTGTGACTCCGATAATGTGATGCTGTTTTCCTTTCTAGTACTGAATTCTGTGGCTGAAGCTGTAGACAGACTTGACAAAAAGATAAAAGAGGTGGAAAAAGCCTTCTTGACAGTCCACAAAGGTAAGAAAACTTGAAACCCCGGCTTTTGCTCCAAATGTTGTGCTGTGTGTCTAATCACATTTGGCCAAATAAAGTATTCGGTTCAGTTAAATTTGAATATCAGCTGCCTGTCTCTTAGAGTGTCTATAGAGGCAAGGGTCAACATGGGAACTGGGACTGGGCAATCTTTTCCAGGCCTGTCATGTATGCTACGTGTGATGGAGACCACCGTTTTATCCTCTCTTGTGGACTTCTTGTGGATTGGTGGGTTGCAATAGAATGGAATGGAATGGAATGGAATGGAATGGAATGGAATGGAATGGAATAGAATAGAATAGAATAGAATAGAATAGAATAGAATAGAATAGAATAGAATAGAATAGAATAGAATAGAATAGAACAGAACAGAACAGGAATGTAGAATAGAATAGAACAGAATAATAAGAATAGAATAGAATAGAATAGAATAGAATAGAATAGAATAGAATAGAGTAGAATAG
>QLTV01014916.1:6556979-6569342 GCA_003457575.1 Thermophis baileyi | reverse complement strand
CCGGTTGTTACAGTATGTGAAGCCCACCTCTGGCTAGGGGTGACATGATAGCAGTGTTCCAATATCTCAGGGACTGTCACCAAAGAAGAGGGAGTCAAGTATTCTCCAAAGCACCTGAGGGTTGGACACGAAGCAATGGGTGTAAACTAATCAAGGAGAGAAGTAACTTAGAACTAAGGAGAAATTTCCTGACAGAACAATTAATCAGTGGAACAACTTGCCTCCAGAAGTTGTGAATGCTCCAACACTGGAAGTTTTTAAGAAGATGTTGGATAACCATTTGTCTGAAGTGGTGTAGGGTTTCCTGCCTAAGCAAGGGGTTGGACTAGAAGACCCCCATGGTCTCTCCCAACTCCTATTCTATTCTGTTCTGTTCTGTTCTGTTCTAGAATAGAATAGAATAGAACAGAACAGGCAATGGAATATAGAATAGAATAGAATAGAATTGAGGGAAGGGACCTTGTAGGTCATCTAGTCCAACCCCACCACCCCTCAAGCAGGAGACCCTACAGAATAGAATAGAATAGAATAGAATAGAATAGAATAGAATAGAATAGAATAGAATAGAATATGGGAAATGAAATAATATTCATCATTTGGAACAAGTGTTGTCCATTGTGGGTTTTTTTTCCCCTTTCTCTGTAAAAAGATGTGACTCCTTCAAGAGCCACCTTCAGGTGACCGAGTGCCTTCCAAAAATCAGAGGCATTTTTTTTCAGACTCTTAAAAAGTTTGAAAAAAGTCAAGATCCTTTTGGGAATAGCAGAGAAATTTTCTGTTTGCACCCAGTCCAAAACACTGTCCACAAGTGCTGTTGTGCAGAGTCTCTGACTCTTTTAGGACACATTACCTGAGACAGCATGTCTTTGAAAGAGCTTGCTTAAAGCAAACCACGCATTCTTTTGAAGAAATGCAAGATGGCTTCCTTGTCATCTTTTTGTCCACATATAGTTTACTTTAAATGGGTCTCCTGGGATGAGGGATATTTTCAGCAGGAAACTAGAATAAAGTCCTATTTCAGATGAGAAGCAGAGTGGTTTGGTTGGAAGTCTGGAACTGTTCAGTGCTTTTTTTGCAAATAAAAAAGGACCAGATTTTTTTTTATTTAAAAAAAAAAACACAGAAATTATTAATGCTGATTGGCCCATTTGCAAGTCCCTGATCTTTCTCTCTTTGCTGTTCTTGGAGGCACTTCTTTTCGGAACTAAAATCAAAATCTAACTAAAAACAAAATCACCCTTGCTTTCTCTTCTTGTAAAATCTGCTTGTTGCCCTTTACCAGGGGTCAGCAACCTGCAGCTCTGGAGCCGCATGGGGCTCTTTCATCCCTCTACTGTGGCTCCCTGTCACCGGTCAGCACCACAATTTTGAGAGGAGCTTCCGTTTGGGGGAGGTGGGAATCAGGGCGTGCCAGGAGGAGACTCTATGGCAAGGGGCGGGTTTTCCGGTCAGCTCCACAATTGATAGGGCTTTTGGTTAGGACCGGTAGAGGAAAAAGGACGCTGCGCTAGGAGGAGACTCTATGGTGGGGGAACCGGACTTCCGGTTGGCTCCAGAATTGAACGGGGGGTTTCCGGTTAGGACCTTTGTGCCTCTTTCAGTGTTTAAGGTTGCCGACCCCTGCCCTATACCTAGGGAAAGGAACACAAAAATAACATGAGTTGTGGAGCGTTTTCTGCAGTCAGACATTTGCTTCTTTGTTGTGTTTCTAGCTCGATCCTTTGGAAGTGGCAGTGAAAGATTATACGTGACTAACAAGCAAGTAGGGAAGTTTGAAGCTCTCGGAAACATATGTGCCCAAGCCGGTGGCCGTATTCCTTCCCCTCAACTCCCAAATGAGAATAAGGCCTTCGCAAGTGTTTTGGAGAGGCAAAACAAAGCAGCCTATCTTGTCGTCCGCAATTCAGCAACGTTCACCAACTGGGCTGTGGGAGAACCGAATAACGCGGATGGAACCAAGGCGTGCGTGATAGCAGACGCACAGGGAGCATGGCACTCTGAGTCCTGTGAGGAAGACCTCTTAGTGGTGTGTGAATTTTCTTTCATTTAATGAGAAGGAAGACTAGCATCCTGTGCTGAAGAGAGGAGCTACCTAAAATATAACAAGCCAAAAGGAACCCTACCAAGACATCAAAACGTAGAGCACCTACAAACGATTCCACCTGTGTTAAACCACGTTCAAGAATGTTCAATAAATGAATGAAACAAATGTCACCTTTTGATTGTCCGTCCATCCATTTATTTAAAAATGAATATTTTTTTAAAAAAGGCATCCTTTAAGGTAGGCCTCGCTTAACAACTGCTCTGTTTTGCAGCCGTTTAAAGTTATGACAGCACTAAAAAAAAAAATTGCTGCAGAACCGGTCCTCGCCCTTACAACCTCTTGCAGTCACGCAATTGCCATTTGTGTGCTTCATAGCTGGCTCCCGACAAGCAGAGTCAATGGAGAACCCAGCAGTGAAATTGAAAAAGGGAAAGTCGGGTTTGTATGTCTTGCTTATTGGCCACATGAGAAGTGTTGTTGTAACGGCCACTTTGATAGAGTTGCCAGTTGCAGTTGTGGTCACTAAGCAAGGACTGCCTGTGATCAATCAAGTAATGAGTTTGAAATAGCAATAGCACTTAGACTTATATACTGCTTCACAGTGCTTTACAGCCCTTTCTAATCAGTTTACAGAGTCGGTACATTGCCCATGACAACCTGGGACCTCATTTTACTGACCTCGGAAGGATGGAAGGCTGAGTCAACTTCGAGCCGGTGAGAATTGAACTGCCAAACTGCTGGCAGCCAGCAGACAGCAGAAATAGCCTGCAGTACTGCATTCTAACCACTGCGCCACCACGGCTCATAATGCACCATTTATTTATGCTTTGAAAATAGCCATGTAGCCTTCTAGAGCAAACTAGGTTTCCTAGGGCTAATAATGCATATTCAAACCAATTTGTAGTGGTTAAAAGGCATCAGGCTAGAGACCAGGAGGCCAGGAGATCCAGTCCTTCCTGAGACATGAAGCCAAAAGGTTCATCTTGGCCAATCGCTACCCCCAGCCCTAAGAAGTAGAAGGCAACAGTAAGTCGATTCCAAAAACTTGTCACGAAAATTGCAGGGACTTTTCCAGGCAGTCACCAGGAGTGAGTCAATCATTAACACTCATTCAAAGGAACACACCCCAAGCATTAAATAATCTCACAGTCATCACATAATCATTGTCTTGGTTGGGTTGACCGTTATTGGTTGGAATTGATGGTGCTGTAGAAATATGGCATCTCTAGGGGTGGCAAAGGTGCTTTCCCGAAAGGCAACTGGATTTCCCTGGATCTTTTTCTTTGAAAACATTTTGCTTCTCATCCAAAAAGCTTCTTCACTATTCTGAACTGAGGAAACTTCTTGGATGAGAAGAGAAACGTTTTCAAAGGGGGGAAAAAAAAACCCCCAAGAAAGTCCAGTTGCCTTTTGGTAAAGCACCTTTGAGACAACCAGAGGTGGGCTGTTGGGGGTTCGCAGGGATTCGGGAGAACCTCTAGCTAAGATTCTGTGCAGTTCAGAGAACCCCCAAATCCCACTCCTGGCTGGCCCCGCCCACCCCACCCCGCCCTTCCCAGGAGTCCCCACGCGTGGCCCGTTTTGGATGCAGGTAAGTGCAGGGTGCGCGCAGAGGCTCGGGAAGGGTGAAAAATGGGCCTACTAGAAGTTTGGGAAGGCCGGAAATGATCCAAAGGACCTCCCGAGCCTGGGGAGGCTGTTTTCGCCCTCCTGGAGGCTCGAGGAAAGCCTCTGGAGCCCGGGGAGGGCAAAAACGCCCCCCCTGTCATGGTGCAGGAGGCCGACTAGGCCACGCCTACCATGGCCACGCCTACCCAGCAACCGAGCAGAGAACCCCTTGCTAAAAATTTTGAAGCCCACCCCTGGAGACAACCATGACCTAGATGAATGAGAATCTCCATGGACATCCATAGACAATACAGTATTTGAGGACTGGTTAAGGAAAGATTTCAGCTCTTTGTCTTCTGGAGGTTTGATTTCTTTTTTTTTTCTTTTCATTTTTTCCTTCTGAATTGTGTTGCGTCACCTGCAGTTGCCAGGAGGGAAGGATGAAAGTAAATAAATGATGGGGAATCCCACTCAGGATGTAAGTAGGGGATCAGGTAGGACAACAATAATAAAAGCTAAATAAGGGCCATGCTTTGGTTGCTACATTAAAGCAAAAATGGGCAGGGATTTCTTAGGCTGGCCAGAAGGAGAGATAAATTGGACATAGTAAGAAGAAAAGAGACAGAAAGACCTTTATGATAGGAGCAAGTCTGTATACCTTCTAGGATTGTACTCGTTTGGTTAGTTTCCTACATTATATCAATGCTTACATAATTACAATTTAAGCGCCGAGGTGGCGCAGTGGTTAGAGTGCAGCACTGCAGGCTACTTCAGCTGACTGCTAGCTGCAGTTCGGCAGTTCGAATCTCACCAGGCTCAAGGTTGACTCAGCCTTCCATCCTTCCGAGGTCGGTAAAATGAGGACCCAGATTGTTGTGGGCAATAGGCTGACTCTGTGAACCGCTTAGAGAGGGCTGTAAAACAATATGAAGCGGTATATAAGTCTAAGTGCTATTGCTATTGACTCAGCCTTCCGTCCTTCCAAGGTCAGTAAAATGAGGACTCAGATTGTTTGGGGGCAATAGGCTGACTCTGTAAACCACTTAGAGAGGGCTGTAAAGCACTGTAAAGCGGTATATAAGTCTAAGTGCTATTGCTATTGCTACATACTTATCTCTTCAATCTCCACACATGCACACCAGAGGTGGGTTTCTGCCGGTTCGGACCGGTTCTTTAGAACTGGTAGTGGGGAATTTTCCCCTGCTCGCCGAACCGGCAGCGATGGCCGGCTGGACACTCCCACGAACCAGCTCTCTTGTCTCTTGTCTCTCCCATCTTGTTTTTTGCTTCTGCGCACGCAGAGAAGCTGGGTTTTTAGCACTGTGCATGTGCGTGCGCCCGCACGGCACGTGAGGAAGCGAACCGGCAGTGAGGTAAGCCAGAACCCACCCCTGATGCACACCAAGCTAAAGAAACTGCATATATGTATTTGTGTTTGTGTGTTTGACAGTGTATGTGTGCTTATGTATGTAGGCATTGTTATCAATATTGACTAGCACCCAATTCTCTAAAAGTTCAGATAATGTTAGGCTGTAACCGATGTTGTCCAGTAGATAACTTCTTGGCTGCAATTTCTGATGATTTTAGCCCTTACTCATTTGGAAGGAATCAAGAAGAGAACAGACTATTGGAGAAATTAGAGAAATGTCATAAATATAACCCAGATGGGTGTACCAGTTTCCTTAAAAAAAAAAAAGGTGTGGAAGACAAAGACTACACTGTCCCTTCCCATATCCTAACCCTTCCTAACTTCAAAGTAACCTTCTTGTCCTTACAAGGCAAGAGCTGTGGTGATGCAGTCATTAGAATGAATTATTGCAGGCTAACTGACTGCTCAGTGCCAGAAGTTCGATCCCGACTGACTCAAAATTGACTCAGCCTTCCATCCTTCTGAGGTGGGTAAAATGAGGACCCAGATGGTTGGGGGCAGCAGTGAAATCTACTTACCTTCCCTACCGGTTCGGAAGTGCACACGCTTTTTCACCCTCTGCGCATGCGCAGAACGCTTTGCGTATGCCAGAGGGTTAGAAACAAGAAAATGGTGACATCTGGGCGGGTGGGCGGAGCCTCGTGCTGCCGCCACTACCGGTTCTCCAAACCACCGGCGGCCGCTGCTACCGGTACACCCGGACCGGGCTGAACTGGTAGCATTTCACCCCTGGTTGGGGGAAATAGGCTGACTCCGTAAACCACTTAGAAAGGGCTGTAAAGCACTGTGAAGCGGCATATAAGTCTAAGTGCTATTGCTATTGCTACTAATGAAGTGATAGAGTAAAATGTTTCTTCCTGGCCTAGAAATTTCCTACCAGGTAAGGTCATAGTGGGCCTGTTCACTCCACATCTCTTTGTCCAGAGAGTATCACCTCCAGGAACTGCAGAAGCACGCTTTGTCTCTTCTTATCTCTTCCTCTGGAACAACAGCATTTCCCCATTTTGAACGATACCTTCTCTGTTGACCAGTTAGGAGGTCTATTGATCCAGCTGTTCAAACAAGTCCTGGGAGCTGAATGATATGTTTGCCCTCTACTAATGGAGGCTGGTTTGTAGCTCTTCCCAGGGTTTTATGTTGGGATGTGGAATTGTATTGATTTAGATTGATTGGTTGTAATCTGTTTTGCCTTCAACTAAGTTACGGAGGAGGTTGTAATTGGTGCTGCTTATGAACTCTATAAAAGAGGAAGGGGAGAGAGAGAGAGAGAGAGAGAGAGGGAGGGAGAGAGATGGTTTGGTGTAGTGGTTAAAGGCACTAAATTAGGAAGCAGGAGACTTCTTTCTTGGGGATAAAGTCAGCTGGGTGACTTTGGCCTTATTCTGTCTCAGAAAAGAAGGACAAAGGCAAACCCTGTAAATGTTGCCAAGAATGACTCAAAGGCACAATTAAAAAAATCAGTAAAAGTTTTCAACTTCGCATCATTCTGCCAAATACGAAGATTTTTTTGCCTTGATAATAGAATGTAAGTTCTCCTTCTCCTTCTCCTTCTCCTTCTCCTTCTCCTTCTCCTTCTCCTTCTCCTTCTCCTCCTCCTTCTCCTCCTCCTTCTCCTCCTCCTTCTCCTCCTCCTTCTCCTTCTCCTTCTCCTTCTCCTTCTCCTCCTCCTCCTCCTCCTCCTCCTCCTCCTCCTCCTCCTTCTCCTTCTCCTCCTCCTCCTTCTCCTCCTCCTCCTCCCACCCCGCTTCCCCCCCTTTCTCCTCCTCCTCCTTGTCACCGTCACCGTCACCGTCATTGTCATTGTCATCACTCAAGGAAAGCAAGAGGCATAGTATGACTACCAAATCTAAGCTGCCAAACCCAAAGAACCACAAGATGGTAGGGAAAAGGTTAGGATGCTCTGTATCTCTTTGCTGCTATCTATCTGAAATTGATAGTCCTAAAGTAAGGAGTGACGGTTGGTTAAGTCGTGAAGGCATCGTGCTAGAAGCTAGGAGAGTGTGAGTTCTAGTCCTACCTAAGGCACAAGATGACTGGATGACCTTGAGCCAGTCTTTCTCTCACAGCCCTAGCAAGGAGACAATGTCAAACCCCCTTCTGAAAAACCTTGCTGAGAAAACTTCAGGCAGTCTTTGAGAATCGGACATGACTGAGAAGAAGAAGAAGAAGAAGAAGAAGAAGAAGAAGAAGAAGAAGAAGAAGAAGAAGAAGAAGAAGAAGAAGAAGAAGAAGAAGAAGAAGAAGAAGAAGAAGAAGAAGAAGAAGAAGAAGAAGAAGAAGAAAGCAGTGTCTGAAGCTGATTGTCTTAAAATATACTTCTACAGGTTTTATTACATTCTTTTCCATCCATCTCTGTGCAGAACAATGGGTGTGAAATACCTCCACGCATCTCAGCACTGTTTGCAAACATTCCTCAGATAGTTCTGCTTTCTGTGTAGCTGTCTGAGAAAAAGTCCACTGAATCCAGCAAACAAAGGCAAGGTTGTCTCAATTGCTAATATCTTCACAATGAGAGAGAAGGTGGAGGAAAGAGGACACAGTAGCCTTCATTCTCTCCTCTGGAATTCAACTTACAAGTCTTATCTTCGGGACCTATGTCTGTCTGTCTGTCTGTCTGTCTGTAGATATGAATACTGTTCAAGTTCAACTCATGCCGTATACAAAGCCTCTAACCCTATTTTTTTCCCCTTCCCATTCAAAGGAGGTTAGTGGTTTCTAAACACAAACAGATTCCCAAACTTTAGCTCCAAGCTGGAATTTTACTCTGACATATTAAAAAGCAGTGGTAATCATGCTTGATTTGTGTTCAACTGTGGATCAACTCTGGAAGAGACACTGATGTGGCTTTCTTAGGCACAGCCTGGATGATTTGTATTAATTTGGCTCTTCTCTGCATTATCTTTCCTTTCCTTTCCTTTCCTTTCCTTTCCTTTCCTTTCCTTTCCTTTCCTTTCCTTTCCTTTCCTTTCCTTTCCTTTACTTTACTTTACTTTACTTTACTTTACTTTACTTTACTTTACTTTACTTTACTTTACTTTACTTTACTTTACTTTACTTTACTTTACTTTACTTTACTTTACTTTACTTTACTTTACTTTACTTTTTACTTTACTTTCTCCTTTCCTTCCATCTCCACCCTCCCTCCCTCCCTCCCTTTCTTTCCTTTCCTTCCTTTCCATTTCCTTCATCACCATTTCTGCCCTCCCTCCCTCTCCTCCCTCCCTCCCTTCCTTCCTTCCTTCCCTCCCTCCCTTATTTTCTTTCTCTCTCTCTCTCTCTCTCTCTCTCTCTCTCTCTCTCTCTTTCTTTCTTTCTTTCTTTCTTCCTTTTCTTTCCTTCTTTCTTTCTTCCTTTTCTTTCCATATTTTGTCCTCGTTGTCTTCCATGTCACACCCCTTTTTATTCCAATGAGCAGGACTGGGGACTTTGTCAATAGGAACACAGTTGGTCCTGATTTGAAGGCACCACAAATGGTCATTTGAACCATTTGTCATGGGAACCATATGAATGGGACAAATGCAATGCCTGAAAAGAGCTCAAAGACCACCATGTCAAGTGTATCAAATGGGTGTTCCTCAACTTTTAATTGACTTTATCTTGACTATGAAACTAAGCAGGGCCAAGCCTGATTACAACTTTGAGCGAACCATAAAGAAGTGCCAAGACTATTGGCTAAACCAAGAAGTTCAAAGAAAAACACCCCCAGAAGACAGAAGTAAACTATTCTACAAAGGTTGCCCAAAAAAGTCCTACATAGTCAATGGAGTCCAAAATAATCTTCTGTGACTTAGACACTCAGCATGACTTAATCTGCTCCCTTGTATCAAATGTGCTATTTTTAATATGCATCTTTCAGTTACATTTGGTAGAACCTCACTTCCTAGTGTGGAGATTTTCAAACAAAGCAAATCATTCTTTTTGTTCAATTTTATCATAGGGGAAAATAAAAATGCTGTACTCTATTAGCATTTACCAAGGTGTCATTTTCTATTAACACTGTTACAGTATTTAAACAATATCTTCCATAACTTGGGCTTCCAAAAATCACCTACAACCATTTTATAGATCAGAAAAAGTCAACCAGGGAATACACGTTATTTCCAATTAAGGTTTTGTTTTTAATAAGAAATAGAGATAGATTCCTATTAAAAAGTAATAGACCCTGGAGAATTTCTAAATATTTGTTTTCTTATAGCATATGCATTATTCAAGTCCTCTTGGAACTGCCAGGAGTTCTTTTTGCTTGACAGTTCAAGCAACAAGCTGATTTATTTATAACAAAAAAAAATATTTACAATCCACACTGTTTTACTGTCAAATTTTGATGACAGCCCAGGAGAGAACCGGCCAGCACAGTTTAAATTTTTGAAAGTACGTGAGGAAAAAAAAAATCTTGCCAAGCCAGTTATTTCAAGGGCTAGGCAGTGGGGACGCTACTTCAGAAACATTGAAGTGGACTCTTTTGTAAAGCAAACAAATCCTTTGCTTGTAGAAGTGAAGTGAAGTAGCCAGGTGGATTTACTCTCTTCTCTTCTGTAGCTTCCTTTTGGTTTCCTCGAGTGCCTGCTGGAATCTCTTCCAGATTTTGCAAGATGTTAGAAGAGGCAGAATAACAGAATAACAGCATTGGAAGGAACCTTGGATGTTTTCTAGTCTACCCCCTGCTCAGGCAGGAAACTCTATACCATTTCAGACAAATTGGTTGTCCAATCTCTTCTTAAAAAGCTCCAGTGATGGAGCACCCACAACTTCTGGAGGCAAGCTGTTCCACTGATTAATTGTTCTCACTACCAGGAAATTTCTCCTTAGTTCTAGGTTGCTTCTCTCCTTGATTAGTTTCCATCTGTTAATTCTTGTCCTGCTTTCAATAGTAAGTTGACCCCCTCTTCTTTGTGGCAGCCCCTCAAATATTGGAAGACTGCTATCATGTCACTCCTAGTCCTTCTTTTCATTAAGCTGGGCATATCCAATTCCTGCAACTGTTCCTCATATGTTTATGAAGCAATGGAGCTCCATAATTATGAGGCTACAAATATCTCATTGGTGCAAATTTTACCTCCTGTTCACTTTAATAAGATGAATTGCTTTGCCTTCATGGAGCAAAACAAATCCAGAGTGCCTATTTATTTTATTCAAGTAATTATTTGGACACAAGAAGAAGCTGGGAGAGACTGCTCTAACATTTAGCTGTGGAAATATGTGGATTTCTCATTCTGAGTAAAAGTTGGGTTTGGACATGAACATACAGATAAACATAACTCCTTGATGTTAACCAACATCTTTTTTTTCTCCATCCTAAGCCATTGTACTTTCTTGGGACATTATCTAGAGTCTAGCTCATCTTGCATCTTAACTGAAGCTTCATTTACAAACCCTTTTCACACCTGAACTTGCAAAGATTTCATGAGTGATCAAGGATGCTTGGTTTGCAAGTGCACCTACTTTGCTTCCCAGGGTAACTCCCATCCATGTCCATTCAAGTTACACTTTGTTGTTGTTGTTGTTAGTTGCAAAGTCATGTCCGACCCATCGCGACCCCATGGACAACGTTCCTCCAGGTCTTCCTGTCCTCTACCATCCCCCGGAGTCCATTTAAGCTCATGCCAACTACTTCAGTGACTCCATCCAGCCACCTCATTCTCTGTCGTCCCCTTCTTCTTTTGCCCTCAATCTTTCCCAGCATTAGGCTCTTCTCCAGTGAGTCCTTCCTTCTCATTAGATGGCCAAAGTATTTGAGTTTCATCTTCAGGATCTGGCCTTCTAAAGAGCAGTCAGGGTTGATCTCCTCTAGGACTGACCGGTTTGATCGCCTTGCAGTCCAAGGGACTCACAGGAGTCTTCTCCAGCACCATAGTTCAAAGGCCTCAATTCTTTGGCGCTCAGCCTTTCTTATGGTCCAGCTTTCACAGCCATACATTGCAACTGGGAAAACCATAGCCTTGACTATACGCACTTTTGTTGGCAGGGTGATGTCTTTGCTTTTTAGTATGCTGTCTAGGTTTGCTATAGCGTTCCTCCCCAGGAGCAAGTGTCTTTTAATTTCTTGTCTGTAGTCCCCATGTGCGGTGATCTTGGAGCCCAGGAAAATAAAATCTGTCACTACCTCCATTTCTTCGCCATCTATTTGCCAGGAATTGAGAGGGCCGGATGCCATGATCTTAGTTTTTTTAATGTTGAGTTTCAAGCCATCTTTTGCACTCTCTTCCTTCACCTGCATCAAGAGGCTCTTTAGTTCCTCTTCACTTTCTGCCATTAGAGTGGTATCATCTGCACATCTGAGGTTATTGATATTTCTCCTGCCAATCTTAATTCCAACTTGTGATTCATCTAGCCCTGCCTTTCTCATGATGTGCTCTACATATAAGTTAAATAGGCAGGGCGACATTATACAGCCTTGCCGAACTCCTTTCCCAATTTTGAACCAATCAGTGTTCCGTGTCCAGTTCTCACTCTTGCTTCTTGACACGCATATAGGTTTCTCAAGAGACAAATAAGATGGTCTGGTACTCCCATCTCTTTAAGAACTTGCCACAATTTGTTGTGATCCACACAATCAAAGGCTTTAGCATAGTCAATGAAGCAGAAGTAGATGTTTTTCTGGAACTCCCTTGCTTTCTCCATGATCCAGCGTATGTTGGCAATTTGATCTCTAGTTCCTCTGCCTCTTCGAAATCCTGCCTGTACTTCTGGTAGTTCTCTATTCACATACTGCTGGAGCCTAGCTTGTAGGATTTTGAGCATAACTTTGCTAGCATGTGAAATGAGTGCAATGGTGCAGTAGTTTGAACATTCTTTGGCATTGCCCTTTTTTGGAATTGGAATGTAAACTGACCTTTTCCAATCCTGTGGCCACTGTTGAGTTTTCCAAATTTGCTGGCAAATTGAGTGTAGCACTTTTACTGAATCATCTTTTAAGATTTTGAATAGCTCAGCTGGGATACTGTCACCTCCACTAGCTTTGTTGTTGCTCAGACTTCCTAAGGCCTATTTGACTTCACATTCCAGGATGTCTGGATCAAGGTCAGTGGCCACGCCATCGTGGTTATCAGGGACACTAAGCTCGTTCTTGTATATTTCTTATGTGTAATTTTGCAACCTCTTCTTAATCTCTTCTGCCTCTGTTAGGTCCCTGCCATTTTGGTCCTTTATCATGCCCATCTTTGCACGAAAGGGGCGTTGGTCTTACCTGATACGCCTCTTCTCTGAGATATGGATATAGCATCCAGGAATGGGTTAATCCGTCTGCTCCGTGATTGGACTGAGTGAGCCTGTCAAGGTATTT
>QLTV01014916.1:6526989-6543372 GCA_003457575.1 Thermophis baileyi | reverse complement strand
TCTATTCTATTCTATTCTATTCTATTCTCTTCTATTCTATTCTATTCTATTCTATTCTATTCTATTCTATTCTATTCTATTCTATTCTATTCTATTCTATTCTATTCTATGCTATTCTATATGGGGAATCTTTTTCTTTTTCTTTTTCTTTGTATCTGCCATCCACTTGGATGAATTCCTTGTAGATTTCCCGTAAGGTCATATGATTGAGAAACTGGAGCTGATGTTACTTAACTCGTGTTCTTTAAAAGGACAGCTAAGCCCTTTAGTGCATGATCTCTGTTCAGGTCCTCTCAGAATGTCTGAAATTGCCAAGTGAGTGAATCCAGTTTTGCTTTGTCCTTTTCTTGGTGGGTCTTTGGGGAAAATAGGAAAATGAACTGAAATAGATTATATTGAAAACTTCCCCTACTTCCTTATAAAAGCTGATCCTTTCCCTCTGTTCTACAGCTTTGATTAATTTCAACCCGTCCTAGCTCTTCCTAAGTCATTGAAAAGCTGCTTTTTGACTACTAAATGCTTTCCATATCTGATTCTAGATCTCTCTGGGCTTATCTCAGAATTATCTTTGGCTTTCATGGCTCTGCATCCAGTGACAGTAAAAATTTGTCTGTATTGTTATCGCTTTGTTGAACACCTTGATTTAAAACACTGCTGGTCAGTAAAGACTTCGTTAGGAGGTCTGCAGCAGAAGAAATGGGAGTTTGTGTAACTTTTCAGAATTTCACCGAAGAAGAGGAAAAATGAGTGTACAGAATTTTCTGTGCAGAACCAATAGTTCGGCTATATTTGTCCTTCAGTCAAGGAACAAAGTCTGTTCCCCTGATCGAATGCAGAGCTGATTCGTTTCAAATTCCTGTGCTGTAATTTTTAATCAATTTACTTTAGAGTTGGGATCATGAAGAAGGATTATAAGGCAGTGGAAAAGCCCTTGGCTCAGTCCCTGGTTTGTGGGGCTATAACTGTGGCCCCAAAGACCAAGAGGGCCCCTGAAGAATTTCTAATACCATCCTGCCTGTAAGTCAATCAGGTCACGGTGTCATCTTCAAGGTTTATTTCTCTACCTAGTGGTGAGCTGAACTTAGCAATAGCGTGCAGTTAGATAACTGGTAAATAGAGCTTTGCAAATCTTTGAATGGGGGATTTGATTCAATGAAGCTTCAATCAACCCTCCCTCCCAAAGTAGATTCACCAAATGAATCCATTTCAAAGCAGTGGATTCAGTGAATCAGTGTCTCCAAGGTATCTGAAGAGCTTTCTCAACTACTTTAAAGATTTGATGGCTTTTCTGCTGCTTTGTATAGAATGTTGCAATTTTCAGTTCCGTTTGTGGAGAAAATTGAGAAGAAGCAGGTTGAATGTTGCAAGGGCATTGACGGGGGGGGGGGAACAGGTAATATGATTTACCAACTTGTTCAAGTCTCTATCATAACTCTTCTGGGATGACAACAGAATAACAGAGTTGGAAGGGACCTTGTAGGTCATCTAGTCCAACCCCCTGCTCAAGTGGGAGACCCTATACTATTCCTGACAGATGGCAGTCCAGTCTCTTCTTGAAAGCTTCCAGTGATGAAGCTCCCACAACTTCTGAAGGCCATTGGTTGATTGTTCTCACTGTCAGAAAATAACTCCTTATTTCCAGGTTGAATCTCTCCTTGATCAGTTTCCATCCATTATTCCTTGTCTGGCCTTTGGGTGCTTTGGAAAATAGTGTGACCCCCTCCTCTCTGTGATAGCCCCTGAGGTATTGGAATACTGCTATCATGTCTCCCCTGGTCCTTCTCTTCACTAAGCTTGCTTCAGGGTTCATTAGCTAAAGGATCTCTCACATTCTGGTGAGAGAGAAATTCCCTAAGGATGGGCTCCAGCATGAGACCAAAAGTGGTGACCAAGGTTTAGTCTTGGATTGTTCTTCTTCCATGTTAGTTCTGCCAAGACAACTAAGAATTAACAAAGCTACCAGGGTTTTACCTATGAGTTCAAGGCTGACCATATTTTAAAATCCTGCACAACTGGTGCAGAGTTAGATATCTTCATAATGGATAAGGGGGCACACTTATGGGCCCAGCTTTTGGAAAAGAGGAAGGCTATGGCAAAGTCTATAAAGGCTGCTTGCTCATTGCCAGTCTTTCTCTGCTTTGCCTATTTCTATGGCCCTATATTTCTATATTTCCGCATCCCTATATATAGGGATGCGGTGGCTCAGTGGCTAAGATGCTGAGCTTGTCGATCAAAAGGTCGGCAGTTCAGCAGTTCTAATTCCCTAGTGCCGCGTAACGGGGTGAGCTCCCGTTACCTGTCCAAGCTTCTGCCAACCTAGCAGTTTGAAAGCACATAAAAAATGCAAGTAGAAAAATAGGGACTACCTTTGGTGAGAAGGTAACAGCATTCCGTGCACCTTTGGCGTTTAGTCATGCCGGCCACATGACCACGGAGACGTCTTCGGACAGCGCTGGCTCTTCGGCTTTGAAACGGAGATGAGCACCGCCCCCTAGAGTTCGGAACGACTAGCACATATGTGCGAGGGGCACCTTTGCCTTTACCTTATATTTTATTACACCAGCCTTTCTGCAACTTTGGTATATAAGGATAGTTCGGCACTAGGGACATAGCCATATTTCATTTCACCACTCAGCCATCACTCAGCCATCACTAAACGCCTGTCTACATTACAGATAATGTTGACCCAGTGATGGGTGGGTGAATGTAGAAGATGCTACAAATAGCTAGGGCTGCAATCCTGGAAACTATGAAGGTTTTATTTCTAAGAAGAACTATGTTTGCCACCCATTTAGGCAACCCCCCCCATAAAACCCATTGATAGTAGGAGCAAAGCTACAGCATTCCAGAAGGAAGGAATGTGAAGGAAGAAGGAAGGGTAGAAGGAAGAAGGAAATCTGTATAGTCGTCTTCTGAGGCTGTATTTTCCATTCTGCCTCTTCTGTCCTGAAGACCCACCAAGGCCAGTGATGTGAAGTTCCTTCCAGGAGGATTTAAGCTTTACAAATAACTATCCCAGAAGGGTTGGCAGGTGAGGAAACTCTATGATCAGAAACAATCAAGCTTGACCCGGGATCACCTCAGGGAAAGAACTAGAAAGATGAGACAGAATAACAGAATATCAAAGTGGAAAGGGACCTTGGAGGTCTTCTAGTCCAAACCCTCGCTCAGGCAGGAAACCTTATACCATTTCAGACAAGTGGCTGCCGGATCTCTTCTTAAAAGCCTCCATTGATGGAGCACCCACAACTTCTGAAGGCAAGTCATTCCATTGATTAATTGTTCTTACTTTTAGGAAGTTTCTCCTTAGTTTTAGGTTGGCTTTTTCCTTAATTAGTTTCCATCTATTGCTTCTTGTCCTGCCTTCAGGTGCTTTGGAGAACAGGTTGACCCCCCCCCTCTTCTTTGTGGCAGCACCTTAGAATATTGCAAGACTGCTATCACGTCACCCTCTAGGTCTTCTCCTCATTAAAATAGACATGCCCAATTCCTGCAGCCGTTCTTTATATGTTTTATCTTCCAGTCCCCTAATGATCTTTGTTGCTCTTTTCTGCACTCTTTCTAGAGTCTCAGACCTCTGCCCTTTCTCTACCCTAAAAGAAATATATGGTGGGACTAATTCAAAATTTGATTGTGGGGAAAACCCCTTGATGGGATCTGAAACTTGGCAGGGTCTTGAATTCTCCATAGGGCCTATCAATCGTGCTGCATTGATTCCATTCAATTTTGGTGGAAAATTTCCGTCCAAAACACCAATGTCTAGAGAGATCCAGACAACATTTCATTTCTCCAAAGCAAACAGGTTACAGTGACTGACTGGTCTCTCTTCTATGTAGAAGAGGTCAGAGCTGTAACTTTACATGCAGAATGTTGACCAAAGACAGTTTGAGCACGGGTAGTCATTAATGGAGATCCCAGAAGAGAGAATCATGCTACAACTGACAAGAAAACAAGAACATCACAACATCAAAAGACATGGCCATCAACACAATACGGACACAATCTTGAAAGGCTTGGGTAGCTTTGATTTGCGACTTACTCCAAAGCTCTAATTTGTATTCTAACAAGCACTTCCTGTATTTGGCTGCAAAGAGAGATAAGGAAGTGGTGCAACAGACATACTGTCTTCTCCCAAGGCATGAATTCTATCATCAATTAGCTACTAACAAGCACAAGTAGCCAAGGGGCACAATAAAGAAAATTCTATTCTTAAAAGTTTCTACCAGAGAGGTAGATGTAAAAAGACACCTGTGAAACAGGGGGGGAAAAGTAAAAGAAAAAAAAGACACCTATGAAACAGAGGCATAGAATCAAAATCATGTGAAGTATTAGTACCATTTTATAAAGTCTTAGTAAGGCCACACCTGGAATCCTGCATCCAGCTTTGATCACCACATTACAAAAAAAAAAAAAAATGTTGAGACTTTGGAAAAAGTGCAGAGAAGAGCAATTAAGATGATCAAAGGCCTGGAGACAAAAACATATGAAGAACGGTTGCAGGAATTGGGTTTGGCTAGTCTAGAGAAAAGAAGGACTAGAGGGGACATGATAGCAGTATTCTAGTACTTGAGGGGCTGCCACAAAGAAGAGGGGGTCAACCTATTTTCCAAAGCACCAGAGGGCAGAACAAGAAGCAATGGATGGAAACTAATCAAGGAGAGAAGCAACCTGGGAATTAAGGAGAAACTTCCTAAGAGTGAGGACAATTAACCAGTTGAAAGGCTTGTCTTCAGAAGTTGTGGTGCTCCAACACCAGAGGTTTTTAAGAAGAGGTTGGACAGCCACTTGTCTGAAATGGTATAGGGTCTCCAGCTTGAGCAGGGGGTTGGACTAGAAGACCCCCAAGGTCCCTTCCAGCTCTATTCTGATTGATTGATATAAGAAGGCATATGATTATGTAACAAATTCAACCGTAGTTCGCTTTCCAACTCTCCACATTTGTAAAAAAAAAAAAAAAAACAGAAAATGTTAGCTGCTTGGATGAATCTTATTTGAAGTATTTATTTTTACTCTGCATTCCAGAGTAGATCAAGTAGAATTGGGTTGCCATCAAATGTAAGATTGCAAATTCAGATTGAAACATATCATTGCACGTCAAACTGCCAACTTCGATTGACTGAGAGCTGAATCTCACCTGTCCTACACCCCATATTTTTACCTATTTCTCCTTCTCGTTCACTTTTTTCTTCTTCCAGGTCCTGTTACGCAGCAATGCAAGTGGTCCTGCTCTTTTGCGCTTTAGTGTCAGCAGTGGCATCGATGTCCACCCCAGCGCCACAGAAAGTCGTGCATGGCTGGAATGCTTGTTCCTTGGTGGTGTGTGAACCAGCTGAGAAAGGAATACCAGGCCGAGACGGCCGAGATGGAATTCAAGGATTAAAAGGGGAAAAGGGAGAACAAGGTCTGGAATTCATGCCTTCCTGGTGTTGTTTAATTCTTGGGGCGGGGGAGGAAATCAGCTTTCTGCACATACATTAAAAGAGGGGTTTGCTTTCGTTGCATTTTTTCCAATGTATTTACTTCATTGGGAGAGTGACGTGTTTGCCAGTGGAATCACAAATCTCTTTTCTACCAATTCTTCCCCTTGTCCACTTCTTCATGTGGCTCTCTCTTCGGTTGGCTCTTAATAGGCAGAAAGAAAGAAAACTCAACAATGCACTGATGGTGTTACCTAGTTGGGTAAGGAAACATCTACAAGAAAACCAACCAAGCTCAGAGACCACCAAGGACACCCCAAAGAAAACTCAGAACAAGTAATTTAGACCAGTTACTTGTAAGATTGTATGTGATTGAGCCAAGGACCTCAGAAAATTAAGGTGGGATTTGTAGGTTAGCACAGCCCTTTTCTAGTCCTCCGGATTCCTTTTTACAATGCTTCAAATGCTGCTGGTGACTCTCTCTTATAAGTAAAAAACAGTTCAGTGCTATGTGTAGAAACTTGGAGTTGGGTAGAGAACAGAATGTACACACCTACTTCACCCTGTTCTCTTCCTTCAGAAGGAAGTTCTCTGCAACATGGTAGCAGAGGATGGTTATCTTCGTTCTCTTTGTTCCTTCACCATGTAGACACAGACTTAGATGTTCTTATTTTTATTTTGCAAATATATTACTTTTATTCTTTCCTGGCCTCCGGTCTTATTCTTGAGGATTGAGAGCATGGAAACAAGATTCATTTTGCCTCTAATTATTTTTCTCCGCAACAGGAGGAGAGCTCTATTTGCCTTGCATGAACAGAAGGGCAGCCCTGGATTATATTGAAGAACCATCGTTGTATTTTAGAGAACATGGATACAGTTTCCCATCAGGGTTCTGGCTGAACATGTGGAGATAGAGCAGAATAGAAGACATCTGAATTTTTCGACATATTTTATCAAATGGATGAAACAGATCTCTAATCTCAGAGTTTGACCCAAAAGTTTCATATTGTTAATCCCTGTTTCAAGTGTCTCTTGAACCACACAGAAGGAAGGAAGGAAGGAAGGAAGGAAGGAAGGAAGGAAGGAAGGAAGGAAGGAAGGAAGGAAGGAAGGAAGGAAGGAAGGAAGGAAGGAAGGAAGATCTACTTAATTTGACTATATTTGCTCTTTTTTTCTGCCTCATATCATCAACTAAGCTTTATGGACAACTCTAAAACATTTCCCTCACCTACCAAGTATCCTGTTTTCTAGCCACTGTCAACAATAGGATACAAACATACAGGAGTTAAGAAAGAAAAATAGAATACGTTTGTTATTTGCAAAGCTGATAGTTCAAATCTTATTGAGATCAAACTAAAGGAAGTAGCAAGACTTGAAGTTACCCATTAGTGGATAGGATCAGGAGTGGTCAAGCAAGCTCATAGCTTTCCTTAGTTTCATAGATATATTAAATTATGTAATATGGGCAGGCATGCCCCATACATATAATTTAGTTTCAGGCACATGTTATGCAGCTCTATATTTGATGAGTCATTTCTTCACTTTTGAAGTTGGCTAACTTGAGGGAAATTGAGAAGCCTGGAGAAGAAAAACAAAGATTTAACAGAGAAGGGGTTGGAAGCAAAAGAGTATTAAAAGTGTAAGACAACCACCTTTCTATTCTGGGGAACTTTCTTAAATTCCTAAATAGGTGAAGGTGATTCAGGAAGTAATTTGAGTAAACTTTTCTTGCAGGCTTTTGGGCTTCACTTAATATAATTTCTCTTGTGGCTTAAAAACACTAAGCCTCCCATCAACAAGTTTCTTTAACTCCTATTATAATTATTTGTTGCCTGGGAATTATTGGAACTGAAGTCCAACAAGCTTGTGGGAAAAAGCCAAGGCAATTATGATTTCATCAGCACAGCTGATGAAGGAAGGTGGACAGGAGGACCCTGTCACCTTCATGAGTCAACTTTCAGAGCTGCTTCTCAGATATTACCTTGACTAATTTAGCAAAAATTGGGAACTAGACTTTTATTTAAATTAGGTTTAAATCAGATTGAGGTATACCCAAGGTATTGGTGCTACCTGTAGTTTCTTTTGCCACAAGTCATTCTATTTCTGTTTGCAGGCCTTTGTATTTTGTTATCTTCTCCAGTTCTTTCTTCTTTCTTCTGCTGTCTGCTGTACTGCCACTTCCACCATCCAGACTATGCTCAAGACCACTGTAACTGAGTCCATCCACCTTTCTGCTGACCTTCCTCTTCTTCTCTTTCTTTACACCTTTCAAGCATAAGAGCCTTCTCTCCAGAGAGCTGTCCAAAGTAGGATAATTTGAGCTTGATCATTGGTGCCTCTAGTCAGAATCCGGGGTTGATTAGAGAAGTGGGGCGAATGGCTTTGATAGTTAGGTTTATTCTCTACGGGGCTAACCGCTGTAACTTTTTCATGGGCTACATAGACTTCTATGCACTTTTCCCAAAAGCACTCAATACCATTCCATTAATAATCCTTGCTTCAACTTGTTTTTAAGGATTGCAAGGCCCCAAAGGAAGCCTTGGTCCTCCAGGGAAGATGGGGCCAGCTGGACCAGCAGGACAAAAAGGGTCTCAAGGGAATACTGGACTGAAAGGAGAACCTGGACAAATAGGTAAGATGAGTCCTAGGCCACGTTTATGGTTTCCAGTTTTTCCAGAGTGGCATCAAACGCGTCCAATTTTACAAACTTTTTTTTTGCCACAGTTGTTAACTGAATCCAACTTCCTCCATGGATTTTGCTTCTCAGAAGCCCTCTGGGAAGGTCACAAATCGTAATCACGTGACCACAGAATGCTGCACCCAAAATCACGATCACGTGATTGTGCGGGTGGTACGACGGTTTTACCTTCAAGAACAGGTCCTAAGTCCCTTTTATTGGTGCCATCATAACTTTGCATCATCGTTAAACAAATGATTGCATATTGAGGACCACCTCTACGGTCACGTACCATTGAGATGTCTAATCAAGGCTTACTGACAGCTAGCTAGCCTCATTGCTCAGAGATATATTCTGGTCTGCATCTCCAACACTGTACTTTATCTGTAAACTTACAGACTGAAGAAGTCTCGGTTCTATAGCCCAAAGTTCCTGGTTGAACACAATAGATCATTGTTCTCCTGGGTACATTCCTCTCTCTTTTCTGACATAGTTTATTTCATTTGAACAGGCCCACGTGGGATTCAGGGTTTGCATGGCCCTCCTGGAAATGTGGGCCCTTCGGGACCAAAAGGTAACATTGGCCCACAAGGTGAGAAAGGTGTCAAAGGAGAAATAGGTAAGTTTGTTTAATTAAGATAGATTGATTCTGTAGGAAGAAAAATCCCAGGTCCAGGTCCAAGCTGGGAATAAAATGGAGGCTGATTGGAAAGAAAGGTTCCCTTTATGGATGAAGAGAACCACTGGGGTTTGTGGTTCTGGGGCAGCTGACAAATTAGCTAGATGAGTGCCAGGATTTTTATACAGGTCCTGAAATCCTGCTGGTGTGTGTGTGTGTGTGTGTGTATGTGTGTGTGTGCGCGCGCGCGCGCGCACACGTGTGTGCAATATTGGAAATGCCCTTAGGAGATTGTGCAATGTAGTGAGCTCTGTGTCTTTTGCTAAATGGTAGTGGGTTACAGTGGTGGGATTCAAATTTTTTTACTACCAGTTCTGTGGGCGTGGCTTGGTGGGCATGGCAGGGGAAGGATACTGCAAAATCTCCATTCCCTCCCCACTCCAGGGGAAGGTTACTGCAAAATCCCCATTTCCCCCCCCCCATCAGCTGGGACTCGGGAGGCAGAGAATAGATGAGGGCCAGTCAGAGCTGGTATTTACCGGTTCTCCGAACTACTCAAAATTTCTGCCACTGGTTCTCCAGAACTGGTCAGAACCTGCTGAAACGTGGGTTAATCCTATTATGTCCTAAAGGGTCATGTCCTGTTCTTAGAATTTGGGTGGAGGAGAAGGTAAATTTTAACCCCATCTCTGGAGGTGAAGGTCTTTTGTTTTGTGGATAGGCTGTCCCAATCTTTCTTAATGGGCACAAAATATCTGCTATTAAAAAGACTGCTTTCTGTCTTTAAGAGCATGTTTCTCCATTTCTCCCTTAGGGAAATATAATATCCTGCCTCTTTTAATACCCCCAAAAATATTTCATTCTTCTGGGAGGGAGGGGGGCTTCCCACAACTCCCTCTACTTATGCTCCAGAATTTGATTAAAAAGTAATTATCGAAGAATAGTGTAACCGCATGTTCAATGGATCGATGCGGCCGTATTCTTTCAAACATCAGTTAAGAGATCATTTGCAGTCCATTTGTAATGTCCCAAAAGGATCTCCTGTTCAACCATCACAAGGAGATCAGAAAGATCAGTGAGTTTAGCCAAGCTACTGAGCAAGGTCAAATCAGCTTTCCAAATTCAGTCTTCAAACCCTTTTAGGGAGTTAACAATGCGGTTTAAATTGAGAAGAATTGGGATAAAACGGTAAATAAGATACGTGGCAAAAAAAAAAAAATAGAACTATACTGTCTCTCCTATGCATCTACAGCTATTGGATGCCAAGTCTAGATTTGAATTTATCTATGCTTATAGTTGCTGTAAATAATTCTTAAACCAATAGAGAGCTAGGTCTAACATCCAAGAATTTGGGGGCACATAAAACACTAAGAAAACAGAAGATTTGATGGGAGGCAGCCCACTTTAACATCAGATGCAAGAAAGCTTACGTTTTCTATTTTTCGATGGTTCTGATTGGTTTTGTTGCAATGCCATGACGAGTCTGGTGGCCATGAATTTAGAAGCATCAGATTAATTTTATGCAAAAATGCATTAGGTTAGGAGGCTATCTGCTCTATTCTTTTATTGTGCATTTGACAAAGTAGAACTGCAAACCAGAAATGACGTTCCTGTTTGGTGCTCGTTATTTTTGCAAAGCGCTTGTCTCATTATGAATGTCATTTTTTTCTATCTTCAATATCGCTGTAGGTCTCAAAGGAGCCCTTGGCCCTTCAGGACCCCAAGGCAAAATAGGTGCCCCTGGACCAGCTGGGGCCAAAGGATCAGTGGGCGAAAAGGGAGTAAAAGGAGACACGGGTGTCAAAGGTAAGTCAAGAGTTGTGCCACATTGCGGTCGGTTGAATTTCAAGTATGGCTTTGGCTTTTGTTGCAGGGTCCTTGTGTTGATCTGATTGGCAAATAAGTTGTTTATCCTACTCTCAGCTTCTGGAAGTGACAGGAGACAAGAGAGGAGAGGGCTTTGAAATGTGGACAAGTGAGAGAACGAAAAGGGAGGGGTAATTTTAGAAAGAGCAAACAGGGGCAGGAAGCAAAGACTTGCAAAACGTTTTCCATTCTTGCAAAAGCAGAAAAGAGAAGTAAATGTTAAGAAAGAGAAAGAAAGAAAGAATCCTAAATCTAAAGATGGATGAGGTACACAATACACTATGTTGGCAAATCTAAATCCTTCCCCCTTTTCTAAAGGACAATAGAAAGAAAGAAAGAAAGAAAGAAAGAAAGAAAGAAATGAAAGAAAGAAAGAAAGAAAGAAAGAAAGAAAGAAAGAAAGAAAGGGAAGGGAAGGGAAGGGAAGGGAAGGGAAGGGAAGGGAAGGGAAGGGAAGGGAAGGGAAGGGAAGGGAAGGGAAGGGAAGGGAAGGGAGGAAGGAAGGAAGGAAGGAAGGAAGGAAGGAAGGAAGGAAGGAAGGAAGGAAGGAAGGAAGGAAGGAAGGAAGGAAGGAAGGAAGGAAGGAAGGAAGGAAAAGAAAGAAAATGAAAAAGAGGGGAATGTATTTCTCCTGGCATAATCGCCCCAACTCTACCCCAAAATTAAGGGATTCCAGGATTGTAAAAAGGGAGAGGTGTTTTTTTTAACCAAGAACTGGGGCAGGGAGATAACCCAAATGCCCAGTGATTCTCACCCAGGTTTCTTGACAAGATTCTAGTAGCACTTGTCCTTGGCTTCTTCTTGAAAAGTTTTTCTCCCTGTCCCAACTCTCTAGTCTGCAATCCTGGTCTTCCTTCATGGTCTTCCACCCAGCTCCTAAACATGTCTAGGACCAGTAGTAGTGAGCTGCCCCCCCCAAAAAAAACCTTCCAACATCTTTTTGCTTCCATCTCACAATCATCTGATATTTTTCAGCCCAGGTCTGGAAACCCAGAGCAGTAAGAGTGCTTGAGGGTCTCCTCCAATATGGAGTTTGTCCCATAATTCGTTTTGCTGTGACATACAGATGCTGGAGAACCATGAGCTTTGTAACCCTAATCCTGCAGCCTGGGAAATGAGCTCTCAACTAAGAATGAGACTGGCTTTGGTCCCTTCTCTTTGCTCTTTTTTCTGATTGGTGGCCACCTGCTTGGGGTTGTTTTTTTTTAAAGCAAATTGGCCAAGTTAGGTGGAACCATCAAAAATCCATTAATTGAATTCCATCTAATTTGGCAAATGAATTCTAAGAAGTCAAGAAGCTACATAGATGTCACCCATGTATTCATCAGGAGTTGAGCCTGATATTGAAGAGACTTTATTTTCAAGGTGTAGCAGATGGCAGCTCCTAACCAACATTGGCTGATCTCCAAAAGTTAAGCAGAGTCAGGGCCAATTGGCAGTTGGATGGCATCCACCAGAAAATCCCTAGACTGTAGGCTGAATTGAGAAGTTGGAAACCATCCCAGCAGGTGGCAGTGAGAACATCAATATCTTTGCTGAGAAAGGTACAATAGGAATTGAGCTAGACTCAAAGAAGATTTAGTCTAAAGACAGTTCGGTTTCCATCCCACTCATGTGTTCTTTACCAACATCTTAAAATGTATCCAACCTTAAATGACTTGCTGGTCTGATCTCTTACAACAGGACTGCAAGGACCACCAGGTCCCCAAGGGCCAGCGGGAAAAGCTGGTCCTCCTGGAACCAAAGGAGATAGGGGTACCACGGGTGAAAAGGGGATAAAAGGTGATAGTGGTCTCTCAGGTGAGTGAGATGAATGTTGCTTCCTTGTTAAACTTTCATTTAACAACCTTTAGGAGAACATTTTGAGTTGGTCCTTTTCATGTCATTGTGACAACCTGTTGTGGCCCGCCAGTGGCCAGCGGAGCTGGCAGCAGACTCGGACAGTGAGGAGGTTGGGGAGGAACATGGGCCAGTCCTGGAGTCTGGGGAAGGCTCTGATGAGTGCTCTGCGTCGAAGGCAGAGATGGGGCCAGGGCCGTCCGACAGTTATCAGCTACCTTCGGAGTCGGAAATAAGTGGGGCTGAAGAACAACTGGAGCCTGTTCCCGATATGTGCATGTGCAGAGCTGTCAGGAGAAGAGAAGAACAGAGGTCGACTCGGGAGTAAAAGCACAAGGGGATGCTGAATGTCCCCTCCCATAGGAAATAAATAGGAGCAAAAGGGGAGTAGTGTTTGCAGGAGACAATTAGTTCATTTGTGTGAAGATTTGCTTATCTGAGAGACTCCTTGCCAAGTATTTCCTTGTACAGCGTTGCGTCTGGAAGCTATCGGCCTGGCAACTATCCAAGGATTGATAAGGTCTGTGGTTGCAATTCACCCTTGAAAGACTGTTTGCTGGGACTTTGCTGGATGTGAATGCTAGAAATTCACATTAGCCAAATAAAAAGGGTTTTTTTCGGGACAAGGAGTCTGTTTCATGATTTGGTGAAGCCTAGATCAGAACAAAACCTTTCAGTGTCCTTTTTAGCAGGGATGTGGTTAATATTTGAGATCAATCTGTTTGATGTTTCCATCAACCTATTGTCAATGTATTAGTTGGTAGAGGGATGGTGGGGTCCACCTATATTTTCAGCAAGGAAAAGGCACATGGGAAACAATGTTCCCTCTAAGCTGCGCGGCTGCGCGGCTGCGCATGTAACAGGGAATCACCGCGTGGCAGTTTCTAACTGCCGCACAGTGATTTCCAATGTCAGAGGGAACATTGTTGCGTGGCCGCGCACCTGACAGGAAATTGCCGTGCAGCAGTTTCTAACTGCCGCACAGCGATTTCCAATGTTAGAGGGAACATTGATGGGAAATGAAGTCAATGTTTGGATTACTCAACAGCTATCAGGCGCAAAGGTTCAGGTCCATATGTTAAATTGAAGTTCCAAAAAGATTTATCGCTTGTGTATGCCCAACCATCTAGTCAACTAACATTCAAGGGTAAATTGGCATCAGCTAAGGGTCAATGGAATTCAATAGGCATTGGACTTGGATCATTTGTGGCAATGTAATGACTCTAAGCTGATGATGCATTTAACTCCACCTCCCAGTTCTGCCTGCTCTTCTCCTATATCGGTTTTATGCCAGTGTCTTCCTATTCATGATGCTATAGTCCAATATCTTGCAGATTGTGATCATCTTGTTCTCTCTTAGAGGTCAATCTTTTGAAGACTAAAGTTAGCGCCCTGGAAGGACAGCTGAAAGCTCTGCAGGCCAGCTTTGCCAAGTATCAAAAAGGTAAAAACGATGTGCAGAATACATAAATCCCTCTGGATGAGTTTGATCTCTTAGCAAAGAGTTGATGGACTAGAAGAACTAAGGCATATCTGCAGGTGTGCTGCAGCAGCACCCATATGCCCCAAGCTACTGTAGAAAGCTTGACAGCAGGTGTTAATAGTTGGGAAGGTGCTGCTGCCCCGTATTTGCAAATTATTCACGAGTTGAAGATGCTTGACTGCTTTAATCATTGGGGTTGTGTAAGTGTCAAAGGGATGCTTTATTTTAAAGAAAGTTCACCAGAAGCTTCCACATTGTTTCATGAAGCAAGGATGTTCTTCAAAACAGTCTCTTGCATTTTCAGTAGCAAGGGTGGAAGGGCAGCAGATGAGGTAGAGTAAAACAACACAACAAGGAGAATTGCATTATTTCCAAGGCACAACCAGGTTTTTACACTTAGTCCTATCAGTGCAGGGATGAATTATTGCATATATGCCTATCCTAATGTACAACACAGTGGACAGGATGAATTTGCAAGGAGACTGTAAAGTTCCTTTCTGGGAAAACAATCCTCATATTTACAAAGATTTACAAAGAAAGAGTAACAATGAACTTATTTTATTTTATTCATTTATATTTATATTTCATACTTATTAACAGCTCATCTCCCTCAGATTTTATTTTATTTTATTAATAAAATACTACTGCAATTTTGGTATGGTTTGGACCTATCTCCCGTCCTTGCCACTTTTGTTTAATTTTAAGTTGATTTTAAGGTTAATATTTCTTATTTTGATGTATTCTCTGGTTGCTTTTACTTGGTTGTAAGCCATGTAGAGGCGCCTCTGGCCAAGATGGGTAGCATATACATATAATAGCTATGGGCCCATTGTATTGCTGGACAAACCATTGGAGATTTTCCAAGGCCGGGATGATTGGGAAAATGACATATTGCTAACAGCAGTATTTTAAGAGCCAGTGATTTCTTCCTATGGCAAGTTGACCTCACATCAATGTGCACCAGTGTAATCATTTACTACACAATGGCTGATGCTGACGCTGACCTAAGAATGCACCTTTTTGTTGTTGTTGTTGTTGTTCATTCTAGTCGCCATGTTCCCAGGCGGACGCATAGTTGGCAGCAAAGTGTTCAAAACCAACGGCTACGAAGGCAACTTCGATGACTTGAGGCAAAGATGCGGGCAGGCCGGAGGCCAGCTCGCAACCCCGAGAAACGTCGCGGAGAACGATGCTGTCCAAAAAATTGTGTTGCTCTATAACAAAGCAGCCTTCCTTGGCATAACTGACTTAAAGACCGAAGGGACATTTAAGTACCTGAATGATCAGCCCCTCACTTACGTCAACTGGTTGCCCGGGGAGCCCAACAATCAGGGCAAAGAGAATTGTGTCGAACTTTTTTCAAATGGAAAATGGAATGACAAATCCTGTGGAGAAAAACGGCTCCTGGTCTGCGAATTTTAGACTCATCTGTCACACAGCATTTTGATCCAGGGAGGCTGCAAAGTTTTAATACCACGTTTGCTTCTTATCTATAGGCATTAAAGAAATCATGACTTACAGTAGCTAATCCTCCCTAAATTCTAATGAGGGGGAACTGTTGATTTCATGTATGCAATTAAAATAACTTTACCACCAAGGCCAGTTCCCAAGTACACTTCCCACCTGATGAAGTATATAATTGAGTTTCCTAATACCTTATAGGTGAAACAATTGAGGCTCACTGTCACAGAGGGATACAATCAAGATCAAGTGAGGTACTAATACCACTCTAGAAAGCCTTAGTAAGACCACACCTAGAATACTGCATCCCGTTTTGGTCACCACACTATAAAAAAGATGTTGAGACTCTAGAAAGGGTGCAGAGAAGACCAACCAAGTTGATTAGGGGACTGGAGGCTAAAATATATGAAGAACGATTGCAGTAACTGGGGATGGCTAGTCTAGTGAAGAGAAGGATCAGGGGAGACATGATAGCAGTGTTCCAATATTTGAGGGGCTGTCACAGAGAGGAGGGGGTCAACCTATTTTCCAAAGCACCTGAAGGCCAGACAAGGAATAATGGATGGAAACTGAACAAGGAGAGATTCAACCTAGAAATAAGGAGTTATTTTCTGATAGTGAGAACAATCAACCAATGGAAGAGAAGTTGCCTTCAGAAGTTGTAGAAGCTTCATCACTGGAAGAGATTGGACTGCCATCTGTCAGAAATGGTGTAGGGCAGTGATGGCGAACCTTTTTTCCCTCGGGTGCCAAAAGTGTGTGTGCGCGCGCTGTCGTACGTGCGCAAGTGCCAAACACCCATAATGCAATGCCCCTCCCGCAGGTCCCATCCCCTGCACATGCGTGCACGACCCCCTTAACCCTAACCCAAAACAGCGGTGGGAGGGGGAGAAGCCTCCTTTCCCCAAACGGAGCTGGGGGGGGAAGCCTCCTTTCCCCAAACGGAGCTGGGGGGGGAAGCCTCCTTTCCCGATCGGGAGAGCGGGGGGGAGGGCAAAAGTGAAGATGGGAGGGGGGGCGG
>QLTV01014916.1:6511664-6526258 GCA_003457575.1 Thermophis baileyi | reverse complement strand
CAACCAGTGGAACAGCTTGCCTTCAGAAGTTGTGGGAGCTTCAACACTTGAGACTTTCAAGAAGAGCTTGGACTGCCATTTGTTGGAAATGGTGTAGGGTCTCCTGCTTGGGCGGGGGGTTAGACTAGATGACCTACAAGATCCCTTCCAACTCTATTACTCTGTTATTCTGTTACTGTCATTGTTTTAGTTACAAATATGCAAGCAGAAACTCCCCCTACATATTTGTAAATGAACACAGCCTGTTTGTAAAAGTAGGAAGCATATGGTGTTGGTTGGTGGAGATTTCATTCCGGTGGGGAATCACAAGTGAGATGGAGACAAATATCCTAATTCGGCCATAAGGCCATTTTATGGGTTTGTTCCAAGGAAGTGTAGATGCTAGAACTTGTTTTTTTCTTTGCAGACGTTTCATGACCCACCTAGGTAACATCATCGGTGCTACTAGAAGAAAGTGAGATTTGCTCTCTGTTATGGACTAGTGCAGGGGTCGGCAACCTTAAAAACTCAAAGAGCCATTTGGACCCATTTCCCAGAGAAAACATGACCCCCCCAGCTACGCCTACCCAGATTTTGTGGGTCTGTTTTCTATGAGAAAAAGATATCTGTCTCTCTCTTTTCCCTCTCTTTCTCTCTCTCTCCATCTCTTTTTCTCCCTCTCATCTTTCTTTCTGTCTTTCCCTATCCCCATCTCTCTCTCTCTCTCTCTCTCTCTCTCTCTCTCTCTCTCTCTCTCTCCCTTTCCTTCCTCCCTCTCTCTTCCTCATTCTCTTTACTTTTTTCTCTTTCTTTCTCTCTTTCTCTCAGCGGCGGGCGAGGGAAGTCCCTCCCTCATCTCTCTCTTTCTCCCTCTCTCTCCCCTTCTCTCTGTGTGTGCTGAGGAATGATCGCCACCCCCGGCTTCTCTTCGGGTGACCCTTCTTCCCTTCTCGCGACTCCCTGGCTGGCTGTGGCGCACGCAGGGAGAACCTCTTCAAGGTGCAAAGGCGCATGCGGAGGGTGGGTAGCGAGCGGCTGCTCACTTAAGGAGGGTCACCTTACCCTCCTTAAGTGAGCAACCTGCCCTCCGAGCACGCCTTTGCTGCGCTTGGTGCTCGCTTGAGGGTCTCCCCGCGCATGCGCACACTCCTGCCCCCGCCACAGCCAGCCAGGGAGTCGTGAGAGGGGGAGGAGAGAGGAGGGAGAAGGGAAGCCTCGGCCGGGGGTGGCTATGTTCCTCAACCAGCGCCGGAGAATTAGCCACGCCCACTTTTCCATTCACACCGTCACCCTTACCTTCTCAGGCCAAGTGAGGGAGGGGAGGGCGAGGCCAGCCAGTGATGGGACAGGGAGCCACAGCAGGGGGTCCAAAGAGCCGCATGCAGCTCCGGAGCTGCGGGTTGCCGACCCCTGGACTAGTGGCTTGCCCTGTCAGTGTTGGTGGGAGTGGTGGTTTTGGTGATTTTCTGAACAAGGTTTTCTGAATCCGGTGATTCTTCCACCTTGCAGAAGAAACTGAATATGTGGTAATTGATCATTTGGAAGGGGATTGGATGCAAGAAAGGTGCCTTCAGCATTCATAGAAGCCACACTACATGCATAAATCTGATTATCCCAAACATATCAGTCAATAGGTCAAAAGCAGCATGTGGAAATCAATGTCTGGCTGCTCTTATGGTTTGTGTCGTTCCCTTGGATTCAAAGAATGGTTCTAGCCATGCATACCTGCCTTCCATAGCAGGAATATATATTGCGCGGGTCAGAAGGAGGGCTGAGAAAGTATCTACTGTTATGCCCCAGTTGACCTAGGTTCAGAGGCAGGCATCAATGGAGTCCTTTATTGCTCTGATTAAAGGCCGCAACAAACAGCCCTACAATGGTCGGTAAAGGCACCCACCCTCAGTCCCTCAAACAAAAGCCAGTAAACAATAAAGAAAGTCCAAAGAGAAAGTGCAAGCTCATGGGGCAAGGTCCGGAGTCAAGGTACAAAGGGTAAGGGAAGTCCACAAGGCCAAAGGGAAGTCCACAAAGCAAAGGCAAAGCACTGCCATGAGTCAAATTCGGGGGAATGTAAGCCAAAACAAACGATTGTTCCTGACAAAGACAACCCTCCCCCCCCCAGCTTCTCCTTAAGTCAACGCACGCCAGGTGTTCCTTTCCCTGGGAAAATCTTCTCCTGAGCAGCCGAGCAGACCCCCTTTGAGCTTGCTTCCGTTCTACTCTCCCTGACCTCAGATCGAGTGGAGGAGGCAGCTGTTCCTCCTCAGAGGGGATCTGCTGCCTATCAGCACCACTGCCTGTCTGCAACTGATCTTCCTCCATATCTATGAGGGCAGGCAGCTCTCTGTCCGGTCAAACCACCTCCCCCAATGCCTGAGGGGCCTGGGACAGCATCGTCCTCAGCCCCTGGCTTCTCCAAACATTCCAAGGGAGACGTGCCATCCCCATCGGATGGTCCCGGTTCCAACTCTTCCTCCTCCTCCGAACTGGGATCCGATGAGGCCATGACATCTACAGACCCCTCACATCCTGGACATAAACCATTTTCAACTCCTCTCCACTATAGGGCATTGCATGCCAAAACAATTCGGCCCAGGGATAGTTTTTTCCCCTCGTGCCATCACTCTGCTGAACACATAATCCTCACAGAGCTGTCTTATGTCTAAGTATATTCACCCATGTCGTATGGCTGTAGTATTATTATTATTATCCTTCTCATCTTCTCCACTACCCCCTCTTATTGGTATCATTATGATGATTATGATTATTACTCTTTGCTTTGCATGTACACTGAGAGCTTCTGCACTGGAGACAAATTCCTTGTGTGTCTAATCACACTTGGCCAAATAAAGTATTCTAAAGTATTCTTATTCTAATTCTAATTCTTTCTGGCCTAGCTATGAAAGGCTCTGTCTAATTTTCTGAAAGGTTATCAGGTGGTTTCCATACCTGGCATTTTGGCTATTATCCAAATGCTTTTAGTGGCTGTTTGCTTGTCTTTCCATTGCTACTTGCCTGAAAACAATGGTGTCTCCTGGACTTTCTTTAACTTCTGAAACATTGTGATCAGCATAGAGAGCACATGCTCAACAGGCAGAAGACTGAAAGTTAAGAACCAACCTAGAACTAAGGAGAAATTTCCTAATAGTGAGAACAATTAATCAGGGAACAACTTGCTTCCAGAAGTTATGGGTGCTCCATCACTGGAGGCTTTTAAAAAGAGACTTGGCAGCCATTTGTCTGAAATGGTATAGGGTCTCTTGCTTGAGCAGGAGGTTGGATTAGAAGACCTCCAAGGTCCCTTCCAGCTCTGTTATTCTGTTCTGTTCTGTTAGCTCTGGACAAAGTAGATACTGCCATCAAAGTGGGTCAAGAATAGAATCAGATTCAGATCAGTGGTGGGATTCAAAAAAAATTACTACCGTTTCTGTGGGCGTGGCTTGGTGGGCGTGGCGTGGCTTGGTGGGCGTGGCAGGGGAAGGATACTGCAAAATCCCCATTCCCTCCCCACCCCACACCTGCTTTCCAGCTCCGTTCTCCTGTGCAGGGCAACAAAAGAAGACCCAGCCAATCAGCTGGGACTCAGGAGGCAGCGAATAGATGGGGGTGGGGCCAGCCAGAGGTGGTATTTGCCGGTTCTCCAAACTACTCAAAATTTCCGCCAGAACCGGTCAGAACCGGCTGAATACCACCTCTGATTCAGATATACTATTTCCTGCATATCTCCACCTGATCTACAATTCCTCTCCCTTCACTGTAATTTGCTTTTTAAAAGCTATCCAGGACAACGCATCAAATTTGGCCCTCAGGGGTAAGTGAGGCTGAACTAGTTGGATTGATATGCCTGTTGGAAAGTTTGGATCATATGCACAACTGAACAATCGGAAACTACTTACACTGGCCATTCAATTTACGCATTTTCTTTTGGCAATTATCCATCTTACCTGGGCCAGGATGAAAATTACATGGAGACTGTCTGCAAGACAGAAAACAGCTGTGACCTGCTATCTTGTTCAAACATCTTGTGGAAATTAAACATACTGAAGTGTGAAATTGGTTGATGCTGTCACTTCACACACTTTCTCTGAGCCTTCATTGGAACATGTGCCATCATGGTGTGATCACATTAATTACTGAACACATATTGATTTCAAGCTATATATCTAACTAGTAGCTGGATACCCGTGCTTCGCTATGAAACTATGTGATCGGGCTTGATAAATTGACAGTTAAAGCTTGAAAATTAATCGGGCTTGATACATTGACACTTAAAGCTTGAAAATTTATGTAGAATGTGTAACTCCTTAGCATCAGAGCGTGTTAATATAAGGCAACTGGCAGTTGGAACAGAGTTCTTTTCAGGTGGGGAGGGGGAGTAGAATGTCTAAACTCCCAGCCCGCAGACCAGATGAGTCACACACTGGCCACGCCCATGCCCGGTTTAGCAAAGGGGTAGCATCAGAGTGTGTTAATATAAGGCAACTGGCAGTTGGAACAGAGTTCTTTTCAGGTGGGGAGGGGGAGTAGAACGTCTAACTCCTTAGCATCAGAGCATGTTAATATAATACTGTATAAGAAATACTAATAATCTCATGGTCATTTTGAAAAATCCTTTCCTAGCGAACACCTAGAAGCCAAGAGGAACATAAGTGCCAAGTTTCAAGTTTGTAGGCTTTACAGTTCTGGAGATTTTGTGATGAGTGAGTGGTATTTGGCTTTTATATAGAGAGATTTATATAATTTTTTTACCGCTCTTCCTAGCCCACTCATTATTCTATGCGTGCATTTTACTTGAATTATTTTAGCCTGTGTTAAGAATCATACCCCATGTTTTTAAAGCTAGACAAAGTCCTTCTGCAATAGAATAGTAGGTTTTGGGGGTTTTAGGTTTCCTTAGTCATGGCGTTTTTATAAAGCAAAAGCACTGATCGGTGTCGATGTGAAAATGTCACTAAAGCAAGTCCTTTCTTTTCTGGCATCACTACTGGACCTGGTCCTACAGGAGAGGAATGAGAAATGATGATGATGATGATGATGATGATGATGATGATGATGATGATGATGATGATGATGATGATGATGATAGTTTAATATGAGTGTAATAATTTTTAAAAAAAAATGAAAAAAGAAGATAAATTACCTATGGCATTATGGACATTGAACAGAGAAAATGTTTCAGTATTTCAAAAAATAAATATTTTCACCAAGTACTATTCAACATTTCCATAATTCCCCCTTAACTCACTGTATTGTCCCTGAATTGAAGGCGTCTGAACTGATAAGGTATTTTTCTCCTGATTCTACTGATGGTGCAAGAATCATATCACATAAATGTAGTCACAGCAATTGGAACATTCATGAAATCTCCTACTAAGAGACGAACTACGATTTTGCTGCAACTCTCCCACCTGCCCAGTGCTGTGCAGAGAAGAAAACGTAAAGTAGGAAATCCGACTGAGCCCTTTCAGTTCAAAAATCATTAATATGTGGCCGAACGCTCAAGTGATTTTACCTAAAATAAGAGGGTTCTACTTCTGTCATCTCCAAGGCCCACGAGTAGCTTGAATGTCATACCAGCCCAAGTGTAGCTCTTGACTGTCATGCTTCAAAAATGCATGTGGGGCATTCAGGAGCTTTAAGAGATGAAATGGATGCCGAGGTGGCGCAGCGGTTAGAGTGCAGTACTGCAGGCTACTTCAGCTGACTGCTAGCTGCAGTTCGGCGGTTCGAATCTCATCAGGCTCAAGGTTGACTCAGCCTTCCAGCCTTCCGAGATGGGTAAAATGAGGACCCAGATTGTTGGGGGCAATATGCTGACTCTGTGAACCGCTTAGAGAGGGCTGTAAAAGCACTGTAAAGCGGTATATAAGTCTAAGTGCTATTGTTATTGCTATTAAAAAAACTTTAAAAAACTTAAAGTATCCATGGTTCGTTGAGAAAGTAGGAGGAAGGGAGGGAGAGAGAGAGAGAGAGAGAGAGAGAGAGATGAAGTGGCTGGCCCTAGTCTTCTGTTATTCTCCATGACTGGCTTCACAGATTCTGTTTTCCTCTTTGCTCATTTATTGTCAGTTGGCAAACATGTTGGCAGGAAGCTATTCAAATCTAATTGCTTTGAAGGCATCTCTGAAGCTTGAAAAATAATCAGCGTCTGGGCTGATGGTCACCTTGCTTCCCCCAGGACTCTTAGAGAAAACACAGCTGTCCAGCGAGCAGTGTTTCACCTCACAAAGGTAGCAGATCCGGGAATGAATTACAAGCAGCGAGAAAGCAGCTCTGAATCTATTGGCAATGGCCCAAGCAGATATATATAAGCTGGGCAAATAAAGAACCAAACCATGCCAGTGGGAAATAAAAGTGTATGACATTTATCTGGAGAACCAGTGGAGTGGCAGTTTCTGCTCTGAAAGATAATATTATTGTGTGTGGATCTCAATATCATGGCTGTAGTCATGGTTCTCATCTTGAGATCATTCAACATTTAGAAATGTGTAACGGTAGCTCTGAATGTCTATGGAGGCTCTCAGTCCTACTCCCACACCATTCAAAGGGTGTTCATCCCAAATTGTATAGCTAAAAGTCTGTAGAGATTCTCAGTCATCCAGGTCATGGTTGTCCCAAAGGTGCTTTTTCAGGAGGCAACTGGACTTTCTTGTTTTTTCTTTGGAAGACGTTTCACTTCTCATCCAAGAAGCTTCTTCAGATCTGACAGGATAGTGGGGAATGGAAGGATTTATACTCCTTGCAGACAGCTGGTCATTTGCATCCTTTTAGTGGGTCCTTGAAGCACTTGGAGGTTTATCTGTGTCCTCAGGATCACCTGAGTGGTGCTCCTGGTTCCTGTAGTCTGCAATTTTTTCCTCTGGAAATCCATTCCTACTCCCACACCATTCAAAGGGTGTTCATCCCAAATTGTATAGCTAAAAGTCTGTAGAGATTCTCAGTCATCCAAGTCATGGTTGTCCCAAAAGTGCCTTTCCCACCCACCCCCAAAAGGCACCTAGACTTTGTTTTTTCCTTGAAGACCTTTCGCTTCTCATCCAAGTAGCTTCTTCAGCTCTGGTGGAGGATGGAAGGATTTATACTCCTTGCAGACAGCTGGTCATTTGCATTCTTTTAGAGAGTCGTTCAGACCACTTGAAGGTTTACCTATGTCCTCAGGGTCACCTGAGTGGTGCAAATGGGTGTGGAGTCTTCTTGGAACTGCTGAAAGGACTGTGTTGTAGACTGGAGATAGATGAAGTTGTATTCCTCCTCCTCTGTTGAGACAGGACTGTTCAGTTTTGACATAGATGGCCTCTTTGACCCCTCTTTCAAACCAGCAGTCCTCTCTGTCCAGAAAATGGACTTTGCTGTCTTCAAAGGGGTGACCTTTGTCTTTCAAATGCAGATGGACTGCTGAATCTTGTCCTGATGAGTTTGCTCTTCTATGTGGTGCCCTGCATTTGTGAAGTGGTTGTTTTGTTTCTCCAATGTACAAATCTGTACATGTTTCACTGCATTGTACTGCGTGTATCACATTGCTCAGTTTGTCCGAATAGACAGCTCCGAATAGACAGCAAATCAGAAGTTTATCCATTAGAACAATTAATCAGCGGAACGGATTGCCTTCAGAAGTTGTGGGTGCTTCATCACTAGAATTTTTAAGAAGAGATTGGACAACTGTTTATCTGAAATGGTAATAGGGCTCCTGCTTGAGCAGGGGTTGGACTAGAAGACCTCCAAGGTCCCTTCCAACTTTGTTATTCTGTTATTCTGTTATTCTGTCATTTGGACTCACCTTAAAAACTGTTTATTGAGTCATTTCAGCTGATGGCTCTGAATTAATGCAAAGAGAAACAGAAGAAAAATATATGGATAGAATTTTTTTTAAAATTACAGTTCAGCTAGAAAAAGGCAACCGGTGACCTCCAGTAATTTTGGACTACTGCTCACTCAGTTCTTTGCCACTGGCTATGCTGGTGGAAGCCAATAAGAGCTGAAATCCAAAATATTTAAAAAGGCATCTGTTTACCCCTGATCTCATTGTTAACTCCCGAAGTTAGCCACTGTCCAACCCTGACTTCTTTTTTCTACCACTGGATTTATCTGAAAAGTAAGTAATTTATCTTCAAATTTAAGATAATCGCCTACTTCAAAGGAAGATTAGACAGGGGGGGGAAGAATTATTTTTCTTTTATTGGATGCACGGTGAATTTAAGATGACCTCTCTTTCTAGAGATAAAGCGTTTGGGAAGACAACTTTTTCCCAGTCTTTTTAGATAAATACAATACAGTTTTGCTCACTCTGGAGCTGTGATATAATAGCAAATTCAATTTTTATCAATGCTTTTCTACCTCTGCATTTTAACTAGCTTTTCTCAATCCTGTGTGCACGTGTATGTGTGTGTTTGTGGCATTTTGCTGCACAATTGTTTCAGGGTAGACAAATACAGATTATTTTACAAGAGGCAGGATTCAAAGAACAGGACTGACAAGCTTTCAATCCTCAAAGATTAATTTCTACCACTCCCTAGTCTTCTCTTTCCGTGTTCTCATCCACCTTATTTTGTTGGGCAACATTCAAAGAATGGATTTTTTTTCCCACTTTAATATTTGTCATTTCAATTGTTGGACTTTCTTCTCAGTTTCCTCTTCCGTTCAATTGGGCACTTGTACAGTTGTGGGGCTATGTGTGAAATGATCCAGAATTGATGTTGTCATTTTATACTTGTTAGCTGGGGCTCAATGGCTCAGTGGTTAAAGACACTGAGCTTGTCAGCTAGCTGACAGCCCGGGTTCAAAACCTGAGCTCCGCAATGGTGGGGTGAGCTCCTATTACTTGCTTCAGCTCCTGCCCACCTAACAATTTGAAAGCATGTAAATGGTACCACTTTGGTGGAAGAAAACAGTGTTCCATGTGCCTTTGGCATACAGCCATGCTGACCACATGACAACAGAAATTGTCTTCGGACAACACTGCTCCCTCAGCCAAGAAATGGAGACGAGCACTGTGCCCTACAGCTGGACACAACTGGACAGGTGAAACCTTCACCTTTTTACTATGAAGTAATCATTCTGTGATAGGATGCAGTGGCTCAGTGGCTAAGATGCTGAGCTTGTCGATCAGAAGGTCAACAGTTCAGCGGTTCGAATCCCTAGCGCTGCGTAACGGAGTGAGCTCCCGTTACTTGTCCCAGTTTCTGCCAAGCTAGCAGTTCGAAAGCACGTAAAAAATGAAAAATAGGGACCACTTTGGTGGGAAGGTAACAGCGCTCCGTGCGCCTTCGCCATTTAGTCATAGCAATAGCAATAGCAGTTAGACTTATATACCACTTCATAGTGCTTTACAGCCCTCTCTAAGCGGTTTACAGAGTCAGCATATTGCCCCCAACAATCTGGGTCCTCATTTTACCCACCTCAGAAGGATCGAAGGCTGAGTCAACCTTGAGCCGGTGAGATTTGAACCGCCGAACTGCAGCTAGCAGTCAGCTGAAGTAGCCTGCAGTGCTGCACTCTAACCACTGCGCCACCTCGGCTCTTCTGTCATGCCAGCCACATGACCACAGAGACGTCTTCAGACAGCGCTGGCTCTTCGGCTTAGAAACGGAGATGAGCACCGCCCACTAGAGTTGGGAATTACTAGCACGTATGTGCAGGGGAACCTTTACCTTTACCTTAATCATTCTGGAAGAAGGATGTGTGACCACCCCCTTTTTTGAAATCTTGTCAAGGGACCTGCATCAATTAAGTCCAGGAAGTGATGTGTGGAGTCAAGATTGACTCGAGGGAAACTTTAATGCCGAGTTATCTGCATGAAATGCAAAAATGAACTGCAAGTAATCACATAAATTAATTGCATAGCTTTCCTTACATAGCCCGTCTCACCAGGCTCAAAGTTGACTCAGCCTTCCAGCCTTCCGGGGTTGGTAAAATGAGGACCCATATTGTTGGGGGCAATAGGCTGACTCTGTAAACCACTTAGAGAGGGCTATAAAAGCACTGTGAAGCGGTATATAAGTCTAAGTGCTATTGCTATTGCTATTGACTCAGCCTTCCATCCTTCCAAGGTCAGTAAAACAAGGACCCAGATGGTTGGGGGCAATAGGCTGACTCTGTAAACCACTTAGAGAGGGCTGTAAAGCACTATGAAGTGGTATATAAGTCTGAGTAGTATTGCTATTGCTACTCTTTTCTGCTTGGGTGCAAATAACTTGCTTTCAACTAGATGCTGTTGGACTGCAGCAGCTACCATACCAGATAGCAATTTGAAAGTTGTTGGCAGACAGGTAATTGACCTATAGTTGCCTGGTGATGCCCCTTTTGTTGGATATGTCATTATCAGGTAGATTTGGCCAGATCTTAGCCACTCTTCAATGTCACCTCCTTGCATTGTGTTGTTAAACTGCTTGGCAATGAATGGGTGCAGACCTCAACCAAAAACCATGCAGTTCATCTTCACCTGGCGCTGACCAATTCTTGAGCTTCCTTGTCTTTTTCTCCACCATTTCTGCTCTTATCACAAATCCTTAAATTTCAGCTTCTTTTTTTCCCCCATCCCTGTTATTGTTATTGTTTCTGTTTGCAAACAAAGGAGGCCAGTTTTAAACAAACTCCCTCCCTGATGATCTCGTTATCAGCGACTACACTGGAGGTCGGGTGAGTGGGAGGTAGGGTGCTCACAGGAGAATCAAAGAAGTGTGATCCCACACATTTTCACAGCCTGGAGTGATCAAATTAATTTGCTATCTTGGGAACAAAGAATGGCCTCTTTATCTCCTTCCTCCCAATTTGGTTTTATTTTTACTTTTCCTCCTTCTCTGCGAACAGCAGATGTTCTGACAGAACTGGAGCCAGTGGGGAACACATGAGAGGAGAGCGTCATCACACTGGTGTTGCTTTTTTCCTGAAGCTCACATGGAGGCAACTTCCCTGCATTTTGTGTAAAAGTGAGAGTCAGTGGGTAAAGCAAAATCTTGCTGACTTCACTAACTTTTCCACAGCTGAAAGTATGGACACACAGAAACACACAGAAACACACAATGCTTTCACACAAGGCAAGTAGCCACCCCAGCCAGCTGTCATGCCAGGAGAGATAGCTAAACTTTTCTGAACCAAAGTTTTTGACGAGGAGATGCACTAAAGTTTTAGGTAGAGGAAAGATTTACAAGCCTGTAGAATGTTGCAAAATGCTACCAAAAAAATGAAAATACAGAAGGAGACATTTGAAGAACAGACTCAGAAAATAGCCACAATATCCACAACCTCAGCATTGTCTGTGTCTATGAATAACCTATGTCAAAATGTGTTGTTGAAGAAATGACAGATGTAGAACAAATTTGACAAGATGGAAATGGTATTGAAAATGGATTTACAACTGGGAGGCCAAGGAAATGACTTGGAAAAATTTTTTTACTGGATCAATGGGGGGGGGGGAGGGCAGCTGAGGTTTTCAAATTTAAAAGGGAAGTACAAATGACAAACCAAGAGAGTAACCTGGATATTTTTTTTCCTTTTGGAATGACAAAAAAGAATTGTTAAAGCCTTAAAGAACTGTGTGCAATGGGACATAAAAAATGGAAAAAAAAACAGATCCTATGACGATATTTGAATGAACTTTAGATTAATGCTGTTAGAAGTAAAAGGAAAGAATGTAAAGTTGGTTTATTTGATCAAGGTTAAAACAGGACATATTGTTACTTCTGGCAACCCCTTATGGACTTTCTGCTCACACCAGGAAAGATGATGTTTTATAGATTTATTTATAGACAAGAGATGGGATATGGGATGAAGAGAGAAATGTGAAGAGAGAGTGAAGAGTTAATAAATTTCTTTATATTTGTGATGGAGGTTGAAACTCACATCTTTATATATTTCTTTCCTCTTTATTATATTAACTTTTTTCTTTTTTTCCTACACATTTTACTTTCTATTCACGTTTTTATCTTTAATTATAATCAAAATTCTTAATAAAAATTATATACCCTTTCCATAGTTGGAGATTCCCTAATCAGACATCGTGTTCCTTAAGGGTTTCACAAAAGCCATCATTACTTTCTGCCACTTGGTTTGCTTATTTAATTTTTATTATTATTTTTAAAGAGAAAGGAAAATGGCCTAAAAAGAACAGCTTCATCAAAGATGGACTTACAGTAGATATTCCATCTCCTTTTTCCTGTGATTCATGGCCACAGTTTATATGGGCTGTGAGGATAAATTAGGTACTTGGGAATTTTCTGAAATAAATGTAACAAGGCATTATTTAAGATTCACCAAAAAAGCACAATGGCAGGCATTTTTAAGATGGGAAAAAGTAAAATGTGTAGGAAAAATAGCAACTGTAAAAATATTTTATTTTTTATTAAGGATCAATTATCTGTTTCAAATGACTTCCAGTAAGAATTGAAGAAAATGTATTGAATGTAAGGCAAAGACAACGAATTAATTTGCGTTCAAACAAAAGACTGAAGATTAAGTTTTGGATTTTGCAAGGCATTTCGCGATTATTGATTTGATTGTTATAATTAGTTAAGATCATCTTATATGGATAATTAATGTGACTCTCACTAGTCTTGTTCAATTTTATACAGTTTGTAGAGCTTTGGTGGCACAGTGGTTACGGTAGAGTGCAGTACCGCAGGCTACTTCTGCTGACTGCCGGCTGCCTGCAATTTGGCAGTTCAAATCTCACCAGGCTCAAGGTTGACTCAGCCTTCCATCCTTCCGAGGTGGGTAAAATGAGGACCCAAATTGTTGGGGGCAATATGTTGACTCTGTAAACCGCTTAGAGAGGGCTGTAAAGCACTATAAAGCGGTATATAAGTCTAAGTGCTATTGCTATTGTAAACCCTCTTTATCTATATATTTGGAGAGCCCAATGGTCTAATGGCTAAGGCAAGCAGGCTAGAAACCAGGTGATTGTGAGTTCTAGTCCAACCTTAGCCATGAAAGCCAGCTGGGTGATTTTGGGGCCACTCATTTTCTCTCAGCCCAACTCACCTCACAGGGTTGTTCTTCTCAGAAAAATAGGAAGAGGTAAGAATATTGTGTGTGTTCATGTGCCTTGAATTATTTGTAAAAATTATAAAGGCAAGATATAAATAAAATACATAAATAAATATCCATTTCGCTCCATCGTTCTTTTTCCCTTTTTGTTCTTTATGGTGTTTTTAAATATTTGTTCGATAAGATGTTTTTTTGAAAAACAAAAGTGCCTACATTTATGATTGAACAAAAAGCTAAATTTCATGTAGAAGTTAATGAAATAAAATTGTAATTTTTCCCCATCCAAGAGTCTAGAAACCCTGCTCTAGACAATGATGCACTTTTGGTATTTTATAGACACCAGATCCATGGGATCTGGCCCAATGCTTGGAGCAGAGTTGGGTTCCTGCCGGTTCGGACCGGCTCTATAGAACCGGTAGCGGGAATTTCCCCCCCGCTCGGCAGCGAGGAAGCAAACCAGCAGCAAGGTAAGCCAGAACCCACCCCTGGCTTGGAGTGATTGTCTAATATCTTATTTCCAACCTTTCTTGCACTCATTTCTTTTTTTATCTTCTTTGCAGTATAGCTTTTTGCCAATTCCCCGAGTAAATTCTTTTAAATTTTTTCTGTCCTATCCTGTGTTGTAACATTTTGCAACGCACAGATGTTCTTCCTTGTTTAAAGCAAAAGTTGGTTTGTTAATTTGCTTAAAAAAAATGCAGTTCCCCGAGATAACTCTTGCTTCATCTGTTCTTTTCTTCTGCTGCGAATGGTTGCAACATATTTCGACCGAGTTGGGATTAAAGAGTGAATTCCACTGGAATTTCTGCAACAGGTAAAAAAACTGGTCAGACAACAAATAATTTTTTCCCCTGTTGTCTTAGATAATGATTAGTGAAAGAATCGGATTTTGCAAAATCACTGCCCGAGAAACGCATACACGGAGAGTTGGTTTCTTTCAGTGCTGTGTAAGTAATTATTTTTCAGTATCGAACTCACTTAAGTAGCCTTCTACTTGTTAATCTGTTTTCTGTGATTTCTGAAGCAGAATCTTAATTATTTTTGATGGGTAAAAATGGGAGGGGAGATCCAGATGAGGTGAGCAAAACATGACAAGGAAACAGTGAATAAACTGAAAGGGGAAAGAAAGAATGCCACAGCAAGGAATAGATGAAATTAATAAAGGGGTTTATTTTATTTTTTATTTATTTATAAAATTTTAGCTCAGTGTTGAAAGGAGGGGTCCTTGGTACTCTCTGAGTTCGCAAACGTTTCATTATCCAAACTGGGTGATATCATCAGTGCTAGACTGGTTTAGGTAATGAAATGTCTGCACGAAAACAACCAAGCTCAGAGAGCACCAAGGACCCCACAGTCCTCCTCCTTCTTTCCCCTTCTCCTCCTCCTCCTCTTCCTCCTCCTCCTCTTCCTCCCAACAACCCCTCCTCTCTTCTAGCACTGATGAAGTTCCCTAGTTGGGGTAATGAAATGTCTACAATAAAACAATAAAACTCAGGGAGCACCAAGGATCCCATAGTCGTCCTCCTCCTCCTCCTCCTCCTCCTCCTCCCCCTCCTCCCCCCCCCCCCTCCCCCCCCCTCCCCCCTCTCTCTCCTTTCCCTTATACTTTATTCTCTCTCTCTCTCTCTCTCTCT
>QLTV01014916.1:6491837-6511264 GCA_003457575.1 Thermophis baileyi | reverse complement strand
GTGTATTGTTGCAGTTGAAGCTGAAGTAGTCATTGACGGGTAGGACATTGTAGCAGATAATTTTATGTGCTACACTTAGGTCAGACCTAAGGCGGCGTAGTTCTAAGTTGTCTAAGCCCAGAATTTCAAGTCTGGTGGTATAAGGTATTCTGTTGAGAGCAGAGGAGTGTAGGATTCTTCTCGTGAAATATCTCTGGACACGTTCAATTGTATTAATGTCCGATATGCAGTGCGGGTTCCAGACAGATGAGCTGTATTTGAGAATTGGTCTAGCAAATGTTTTGTATGCTCTGGTTAGTAGTGTAATATTACCGGAGAAGAAGCTATGCAAGATTAGGTTTACAACTCTTAATGCCTTTTTGGCGATGTTGTTACAGTGGGCTTTGTCACTTAGATCATTAGATATGAGTACTCCAAGGTCCCTGACAGAGTGAGGGTCATCTACAAGATCGTGTCCACTCAGTTTGTATTTTGTGTTCTGATTCTATCACTGATGATGTTCCCTAGTTGGGTAATGAAATTCTGCAAGAAAACAATCCCTTAAATATCAAATTATTTTGCCAAATACACTGTTTCTGAAACTACACATTTCCCATTTTTATTCACAGCAAACACAAGATGTGAAATGTTTATTATTCCACAAAGCAGTCCCTTTGTAGCAATTCTCAAAAGTATCAGATAATCTTCTGTAAAATAAAACAAATGTAGGATCAGCAAATCGGTATCTGAGGTGCAGTCAAGTTCAATAAACAGCAGCACCCTGAAACGTTTTAGGCTAAGTGGCAGGTATGAATTGATTATGGGCTAGATTTTTAACTTCTGCATTAGATCAGTAGTGTAACAAAAATGATTTTGTGAATCATTTGATAAATAAATGATTTTATATTATATAGATTACAAGTGCAACAAATTTAAGCTTTGATAGGGCTGTGTTCCTATGTTTGGCTGTTCTGGAATAATTGATACTCCGAAGGATCGATGTTGATGCTACTTTACAGTAAAATCAGCATTAATGAGATTTATTAAATCTTGAGTTACACAGGAAACCAGGTATAAGCAGGAATTAAGATAAACTAAAGGAAATTTGAAGCAGCAAGCTGAAATAAATGAAATTTGAAACAGTAAGGTAAAGTAATGCATCATTACTTGGTACGTCAATGAAAGTTGTGACAGACAATGCGACTACTTATTTACTCTAGCAGAAAAGAAGAAAGAGATAGCCTAAAAACAGAGAAAGCAGAGCAGAGACAAAACGTTCCAAGAGGAAAATTTGATATTTTGATGCTACCTTGAGTAGTCCATAGGCTCAAAGGTACAAAGAGTTGATGACTCAACCATTGCAGCTCCAGCACAATTTCATGAGTTCAAACTTCAAAGCCTTTATTGTCATTGTACATCATGTATACAACAAAATTGGTTTAGCCTCTACTGGTGCAGTCCATACAAGAATACAAGACAACATGAATAATATAAAGAATAATCCTTATACAAGTAGTTAGGGGGGGAAAAACCTAGTCATACGTTTCCATATGTGCGTCATATTCTGTGCAACATGTATATTACTCTGGTGTATGATCTTATATCATGGTATATACATATTACACACTACACTGGCACCAGCAAAATTCATCATATTAATCTGTTTGTGGTGCTATATTGTGTTTAGGAGTCTGACAACCCATGGGTAGAAGCTGCTTTTAAATCTGTTTGTCCGTCTGGCTATACTTCTGCGTCTTCTGCCCGATGGTAAAAGTGAAAAGAGACACTGGCCAGGGTGTGGATCATCCCTAAGTACCTTCCTTACTCTGCTGAAGCAGCGAGACCTGGCGATGTCATCCAGTGGTGTTAGGGGGCAACCAATGGTTTCTTGTGCCGAATTAATCACTCTCTGTAGTGCCTTCCTGTCCGCGGCTGTTAAACCAGCATACCATACTGTTATACAGTATGTGAGGCAGGGATGGTTTTCACTTACCTTCCCTACCGGTTCACAAATGTGAGTGCGCATGCGCACGCTTCACTCACACGCACCACCTCCGCACATGCGCATGGCCTCCCGTGCATGCACTTTAGTCACGCGCGAGCCTTCCACGCATTCTCTCGGCCTCAAAAACGTGCACAAATAGGATAGAATAGAGCCGGGGCAGGGCGGGTGGGCCCACCTGCGATTTCTGCTACCGGTTCGGGCGAACCTGACCGAACCGGCTGATTAATACCTCTGATGTGAGGACACTTTCTATCGTGGACCGATAGAAAGAAGTCATCAGCCTTCTCCTCTTCATGAGGAGATACCTTTCTCTATGAGCGCCAATAATGGCTGTTATTAGATTGTATGCATTTGATGATCTGTTGCATAATGCCCGACTGATTAACTTAATTAATACCGTTTCCCCCCTGTGAAGGGCTTACAGTGTGTCATGTCTCAAATATGCAAGCTCAGTTTTTCCACCTCTCTTGATCTAACCTTACCTGATAAATATTGTGTTATGAGGGAAGGTTATTTCATTTTGTTTCCAGAACGACGCTGATGATTAACTAGTTCAGAAGAAATCAGATATTTGCACATGCAACTATCTGTTGAGCTTGCTTAATTGCTTTCTCAGAAAAAAGGAGACACTTTTGTTGTTGTTGTTTTCTACCGTAGTAGAAACAAACAGGGTCTTCTGGATTGTTACACTGCTGGTGGGTGATGCGTGGTAGTAGTAGGCCAGTAGTGGGTTCAACTTACCTTTGCTACCGGTTTGGGAACAGGAGCATGTGGGTGCCCACGCATGCTTTGCATGCACACCATGCTTCTGCGCATGCGCAGAGCATTTTTGGATGATGTCCGGGCAGGTGGGCGGAGCCTCCAGCCACTACCGCTACCAGTTCGCCATACCGGGTCGAACCGGTAACAACCCACCACTGTAGTAGGCCTACAGTCCCATTCCTTAATTTTCTTTTTTTATTATTATTTATTTTATTCACAACATTAAAATGCAATCTCCAAAACAAAAGAAAGAAAAAACACATAAGGACAAAGCAAAACTAAAACAAGACATTTAAAAAGTGCATGGGGGGGGGGGAAACCTACATACACATAGATTGTCCCTTCCCAGTTGAATACTGATCAATACATTTCAAGAATAATAGTCTTCCCCCTCCCCCGCCAAAACAGATCCACAATTTATGAACTTCTACAACTGTGTCTATCTTCAGTCAATTGCAAAAGGCAGCTTGACTTGGATCAGCTTACATCCTGCAATGATATCTGTAACACCATGAAACATCTACAGCAGCCCATCCCAGGTCCTTGGGAAGGGCTCGATAAGTAGATAGAAATACTAAATCCAGTCTGAACATCTGGCTGACTGTGCGATGAAACATAATATACAGTATAGCAATAGCAATAGCACTTAGACTTATATACCGCTTCATAGTGCTTTTACAGCCCTCTCTAAGCGGTTCACAGAGTCAGCATATTGCCCCCAACAATCTGGGTCCTCATTTTACCCACCTCGGAAGGATGGAAGGCTGAGTCAACCTTGAGCTGGTGAGATTTGAACCACTGAACTGCAGCTAGCAGTCAGCTGAAGTAGCCTGCAGTGCTGCACTCTAACCACTGCGCCACCTCAGCTCTATAAATATTCCATGATATAGAATCTATGAAGCACAAAGAATGAGCCCTGTAATGCTGTAGGTGATATAATAGTAACTGCTTGAGTAGACATTAGAACAATTTCTACTCTTCAGTCCCTCACACAATATGAAAACAAGCTACAGTCTTCTTTGCTTCTGATGACCTCAAAAACGTAGAAAAGAATAAGGGGACACCATCACCCAGGTAGTGGTTTCATTCCAATTGATCAATGGGAAAGTGAAGGGGGGGGGAATGCCATCCAATCCTTGTTCCACCAACTGAAAGAACACAAAATGTCAGAATGTTATTTATCCCAAACAAAAGGGAAACTAAATATGTACTATTTTCCTCCTCTTTAGGTTCCATTCTTAAGATATGCTGCTTCATGCTTTCTACACCCTGGTGCTGGGAGTGTCACTGGTGAAACTGTCAGATCCTGAGACATGCAGATGTGAAGAGAAAGTCAACATCTGCTCTATGGTTCCTGGCATCAATGGATTGCCAGGAACCCCAGGGAGTAATGGCTTACCAGGAAGAGATGGGAAGGAAGGACCTCCAGGGCCAAAAGGAGACCCAGGTACAGCACAAACAGTTCTCTAGATTTTCTTAGATCTATGTTGACTACAAACAGTGGTGGGATTCATTTTTTTTTACTACCGGTTCTGTGGGCATGGCTTGGTGGGCATGATGTGGTTTGGTGGGCGTGGCAGGGGAAGGATACTGCAAAATCCCCATTCCCTCGTCACTCCTGGGGGAAGGATACTGCAAAATCCCCATTCCCTCGCCACTCCTGGGGGAAGGATATTGCAAAATCCCCATTCCCTCCCCACTCCAGGGGAAGGATACTGCAAAATCCCCATTCCTTCCCCACTCCTGGGGGAAGGATACTGCAAAATCTCCATTCCCACCCCATTCCTGAGGAAGGTTACTACAAAATCCCCATTCCCTCCCCACTCCTGGGGAAGGATACTGCAAAATCCCCATTCCCACCCCACTGCAGGGGAAGGATACTGCAAAATCTCCATTTCCTCCCCACTCCTGGGGGAAGGATACTGCAAAATCCCCATTCCCACCCCACTCCTGGGGAAGGATACTGCAAAATCCCCATTCCCACCCCACTCCAGGGGAAGGATACTGCAAAATCTCCATTTCCTCCCCACTCCTGGGGAAGGTTACTACAAAATCCCCATTCCCTCCCCACCCCACTAACCTGCTTTCCAGCTCCGTTCTCCTGTGCAGGGCAACAAAAGAAGACCCAGCTGATCAGATCAGCTGGGACTTGGGAGGCAGCAAATAGATGGGGGCGGGGCCAGCCAGAGGTGGTATTTGCCAGTCCTCCGAACTACTCAAAATTTCCGCTACCGGTTCGCCAAAACCGGTAAGAACCGGCTGAATACCACCTCTGACTACAAATATTAGGTCCAGAGCCATCACTCACTGATAAATTCTACATCCTGTAAGAGGAAGTAAAGACTATAAAAACTCTGGTGTTTGCCACCAGAGAGAGTTTTCATTCATTTTTCTGCCATAGAGAAGAGCTTGTAAGTGTACCACCAATGGACAGTTACATTATGTACGATGAATGATTGAGGGAAGTAGGTATGTCTAGTCTAACAAAGAGAAGGACTAGGGGTGACACGACAGCAGTCTTCCAATATTTGAGGAGCTGTCACAGAGAAGAGGGGGTCGACCTATTCTCCAAAGCACCTGATTGCAGGACAAGAAGTAATGGATGGAAACTTATCAAGGAGAGATCCAATTTAGAACTAAGTGAAAATTTCCTGACAGTGGGAACTATTAATCAGTGGAACGGCTTGCCTTCAGAAGTCATGGGTGCTCCATCACTGGAGGTTTCCAAAAAGAGACTGGACAGCCATTTGTCTGGAATGGTATAGGTTTTCTGCTTGAGCAGGGGGTTGGACTAAAACACCTCCAACCCTATTATTCTATGTTCTATTTGGTGACCAATGATGGTTCCACGTTTCCTGTGCAATATATTTAGAGCAACTCTTTCATCGCTTCTGATTTTGTGGCTCATGTTAGCTATGATGATAATCTGTTTCTTCACTTATCTTTTTGTGCATTTTTTTATTTAATTGGCAGGATTAAAAGGAATACAGGGACCTCCGGGAAAAGCTGGACCTGCTGGCTCAAAAGGAGATCAAGGGCTGAAAGGGGGAAAAGGAGATAGCGCAGGTAACGGTAAGAGGTAGTAAAGAGCTGAGATTTTACAGAATGTTTTTGGTTTTTATGTAGAATATTAAAGGAATATGCAATGATTGTTTGCTCTTGTCACTTTGAATAGTGAAAAACATTCAAAGCTATCATCTGGGAGTAACTGAATCTTTACCCACATAAAGACACTATTTATAGCTCTTCTTCTTATCCATCTTTTGGTCTGCTTAAACTTCATATATTCCCTCTATTTGTCTTTTATATGGCTAGATTAATCAAATAAGCCTTTGGTAGATTTGCATGGATGGATTGCATGGATGGATCACCATAGCACTCTATTAAGGCCATAAAAAATGATCTCTTCTTCTCAAGAGTTGGGATCAGGTGAGACTGGAGCCCAGTAATTGTCGTTATCGGAGAGTATTGCTTCTGGTGTTGTGTTTTTGGATGTTGGTTTTTTATTGTTTCATGCATGTTTTTTTTATTGTTGTTGCTGTGAGATATCTAGCTTCAGATAAACAACAACAAGGAAACACTCATGTACAAATGGCACATGGGGTGCAAATTTATCGTTCGTATGACCATATTCCTTTGATTTTTGGTTGTCTTAGACTAGCAACTCTTCTCCTACAGCACATCTGGCTATCCTTATTGTACAACTGTATCAACGTTCCATGGAAATCATACGTTTTACAATGTAAAACTTTCAAATGATCTCAGAAGCACTTTTAGTGCTTCTTTAGACTTGTGAAAGTCAAAGAAGATTCTCATTGTTGTGTAATAGGTGATCCAAGAAGAATCTGAAATGAAATATCTGTTCTGACTTCCAATCCACCAATATTCAGGAGCTCAGTAGATTTTCCCCCCCTATTTGTTGCTTTGATGATTTAAACATCATCATCTTGAATATTTTTTTGATCTGCTTAGTGGAATTGGACTAAGAGGAAGTTTTACATTAGTTCTAGTTTTTGTTGATAGTCATGTCTAAAACATGGCTCTAGAGGTACTACACTTCAATATCTAGACCATTGGCAGTATCTCACAGAGGTCCGAAGTGTTTCCCATGATGTCAACTGCTACAGAGGCCATTGAAGTCCCATCAATATGGTTAGAGTAAGAAATTGATAGTGGTGAATAAGATGAGGTTAGATCCCAGGAAAGAGAGAGAGGTGGTTGAAATTTGTGAATGATACTAAGCTGGCAGGAATAGCCAACACCCTAGATGATAGGCTCAAGATTGAATACTGGGCCCTATCTAACAAAATGAAATTCAATGTAGAGAAAAGTAAAGCCTTGCACTTAGGCAAAGAAAACCAAAAGTACACATATAGAATGGGTGAAACCAGGCTTAATTGCAGTAACTGTGAGAGGGATCTTGGAGTCTTAGTGGTCAACCAATTAAATATGAGCCAACAGTGTGCAGCAGTAGCGAAAAAAACCAATGCAATCCTAAATTCAATCCAGATTATGTGAGGTACTAATAAAGCCTTAGTAAGTTCCCCCCCCCATTCCCCAGCCCGAATGACAGCTCCGGGCCATCAGGCTTGCCAGAGCTGACATGCAGCCCCCCTACCATGGAGATAGCACCTGGAAGAGAGATATCAGAGTGAATCTCAAGTTGACGCGCTTCCTCCCTGCCCGGTTTGGTTGGGTGCTGTCAATAGCACTTGGCTATTAGTTTGGGAGTGTGAATGTCCTCTTTCCTAACCCACATGGACTCTGCAAGGGGATATCCTTTCCATAGTACTAAGTACTGCAATCTACCTCGATGCCACCATGAATCCAGCAGCCTCTGCACTTCATAATGCTGTTTGCCACCTATGATGATTGGTGGGGGCGGTTGGACAGGGACAGGGATGCCGCCAGAAACAGACCCATATCCCCTGACACTAGAAAGAGTGCAGAGAAGAGCAACCAAGACGTTTAGGGGGCTGGAGGCTAAAACATATGATGAACGGTTGCAGGAACTGGGCATGGCTAGTCTAGTGAAGAGAAGGACCAAGGGTGACATAATAGCAGTGTTCCAATAATTGAGGGGCTGTCACAGAGAGGAGGGGTCAAGCTATTTTTCAAAGCACCTGAATGCCAGACAAGGAATAATGGATGGAAACTGATCAAGGAGAGATTCAACCTAGAAATAAGGAGAAATTTTCTGGCAGTGAGAACAATCAACCACTGGAACAGCGTGCCTTCACAGAAGTAGAGGGAGCTTCATCACGGGAGGTTTTCAATTAATTTCTCACAAAATGTTTTAAATGAAATCAGTCAACAATCTTTCCAATGATACTACCATTCCTATAGCTCAAAGTAGCAAACACAGAAAGAAGGGCCTTCTTCAGGTAAGATATTTATTGTGCCATTTTATTATTTTATTATTTATTTATTTTTGTATATGTGTATATGATTACAGACAAAGTATAAACATGATTGTGAATATATAAGAAGTACAAGCATGGTTATGAGTACATGATATTTTACGAATACATGGGGACATTAGGACACGGACGGTAGGCACGCTTGTGCGCTTATGCACGGCCCTTACAGATCTCTTAGGAATGGGGTGAGGTCAATGGTAGACAGTCTAAGGTTAAAGTTTTGGGGGTTTGGGGAAGAAACTACAGAGTCAGGTAATGTATTCCAGGCATTGACCACTCTGTTGCTGAAGTCGTATTTTTTGCAATCACGTTTGGAGCGGTTTACGTCTGCCTCTTTTTTATGAGGTGTCACCCTGAAAGATCTTTTAAGACAAATGTTTCTATACTATGGCCCTCCCTGTTTGAAAGATTTAGGATGGTTTACAATATAACCTAACATAAGAGAAAAAATAACGGGGCTGAAACCAGATTAAAAAGGTATTTATTTACATCTCTTATATATACACCCACCCATCTCACACAAGTGACTCTGGGCAGCATACAAGCATGAAAGCCCCCCCAACAACATACGATTCCAGGGGCCCAGTAACAATAACCTTACACACAGAGAGGCGGGGGGGACAATCAAACTAACATCTAACCACCTAACCTAAATTCTTTGGGGAAACACTCAGGTCTTAAGCCGTGGTGGTGCAGTGGTTAGAGTGCAGTACTGCGGGCTACTTCTGCTGATCAGAACGGCTGCCAGCAGTTTGGCAGATCAAATCTCACCAGGCTCAAGGTTGACTCAGCCTTCCATCCTTCCGAGGTCGGTAAAATGAGGACCCAGATTGTTGGGGGCAATATGCTGACTTTGTAAACCGCTTAGAGAAAGCAGTATATAAATCTAAGTGCTATTGCTATTGCTATTAAGGAGGAGCAAACTATTGATACTGTGCAACGTATGAGCAATCTTGTGTTTAAACTCAATATTTGACACTAGGCACCAGCCCAGAAGCTTTCTGGCATTGTTTTAAAAATCTATTTTGTTTCTGACAGAAGTGAAGGATAATTCTGTCCTTTCATACCCTTTTAGAGCTTGATGTTCTTAAATCTCAGATTCGTGATTTACAGGCAGAGCTGAAGGTCCTGAAAGAGACTACAAGGAATTATCAGGAAGGTAAGACAGATCAGTCTCATGAGGAGTATTTGCAAAGACTTTCATAAATACTTTCGAGGGATCCCTGGTGCTCTCTGAGCTTGGTTGTTTTCTTGCAGATGCACTGATTATATTCATTACTTTGGTAATGAAACATCGGTAAGAAAACAGCCAAGCTCAGAGAGCATCAAGTCAGTGGTGGGATTCAGCCGGTTCAGGCTGGTTCAGGTGAACAGGTAGTTAAATTGTTGGCTGGCTCCACCCCTTCCTGCCCCGCCCCTTCCAGGAGTCCCCATTTTGGCTCCCAGGTAAGTGCAGGGAGGCCCACTAGGCCCCCCCCCCAGCCCATTTTCATTCACAGGAGGCTGCAGGGAGGCCTCCTAGGCCCAAAACGGGGCGCGGGGGTGCTGTACATCCCCCTGTGGCCCGTTTTTGCTCCCAGGAGGCCGAGTGCTGGAGGCCGAGTGCTGCCTGTCACACCCCCTGGCCATGCCCACCATGGCCACGCCCACCCAGCCTGTCATTAGGGCAGAGAACCGGTTGTTAAATTATTTGAATCCCACCACTGACTTCAAGGTCCTCTCATTTCAACCTTGAGCTACACATTTTTTCCTCTATAAATACTTTGCTCTGATACTTCCTGATGTTCCTTCAGTTCATTTGATGTAAAGATCAGGATGGGTCCTAAAATGGAGTTCTCATTATGAAAACAGCCGAGAAAGAATTCACTTCACTGGTTATTTTCTTTCTTAGATGTTCGAGAGTCTACTTTCCCAACCTTCACCATAATAGGAACCAAAAAATTTGCATCTAATGGAGCTGAAGCCAATTTTGAAACTGGCAAGGCCACCTGCTCCAAGTTTGGAGGTAAACTTGCTTCTCCCAGAAATGCGGAGGAAAACGCTGCCCTAGCAAAACTGGCTTCACAGCTTGGAAAACACACTTTTCTTGGGATGACCGACCGGGAGGCAGAAGGTCATTTTAAGCACCTCAATGGGGACCCAATGCAATACTCACGATGGGCAGACGGTGAACCTAATGGAGGAGAAGAAGATTGCATAGAGTTGTTCCTGGATGGCCGATGGAATGACATTACTTGCAATGCAAATCGTTTAATCATCTGTGAGTTTTAATCCAACCACCCTTCTCTGAGTTTGACAGGGTAGCAAGAACAGATTTCCAAAGTACTAAATGACATTCACCTATAACTTCAGAACATGAGCAAAATGACCTTATTCACTCTGATATTCAAAAAAAACCTAGCAAGATTTTACAAGGCTTTTTACAAGGTGTGCTTGGGCAACGGTCAAAGAGACCAACAAGCATCGGAGCCATTTCGTGTAATTTAATTCAACTTGTTGCCCTTTAGAGGCTACTTAAAAAATGTGGGTTCATGAGAAATGTTTGTGATAATACAACTAATAAATAATGTATTGGCAATTGTCATGTTTGGATAATCACATATTAAACTGTCTCCTTAATGTAATATTTATTTGTGTTTTACTAGTTAAATATATATAATGTGTGTAATGCTATATTCCACCAAGCCAACATCACTTAACTGCCTTTTAACATTTTAGCAACCATCTTATCAGGACTACTTATGGCTTTTAATGCAAAATCTTTTCGAGAAGATGACAGGGGTTGGAAAAACATTTTCCATTTTAAAAGAAGCCCAAATAGATCACGACTGTACTATTTTGGGGGGGGAGGGGGGAAGTACTTTGATCAATAGAGGGGTCAAACAAACCTCTAATGAATTTCTTAATGGGTAAACATCCTATCTGATTCCCAGAGTTGGCAGATATTGAAAGCATCCACGTACAACCCTTCTAGTTATTTCCCTATTATTTACCCATCCAAAATGTCCATCAAAATGGGAAAAATAAAATTGATATATAAGTTGTTTTACTGACCATCTCGTGTTACAAAAAGGAATCAAAGACTGCAGGATGATCTGATCCAGAGGTGGGTTGCTGCCGGTTCGGACCGGTTCTATAGAACCGGTAGCGGAAATTTGGCGCTGCTCACCGAACCGGCAGCAATGACCGGTGGTCCACGCTCCTGAACCGGTCCTCCGGTCGCCGCGGATTGAAAAAAAACCCCTCTGTGCATGCGCAAAGGCTTCTGCGCATGCGCAGAGGGTCATTTCCGGGAAGGTAAGCATCGTGCACTTCCGTTGCAATGCGAACCGGTAGGGAAGGTAAGTAGAACCCACCCCTGATCTGATCAACAATCAATGGGTCCTGGACTAAATAAAGTCTGACTTTGATTCTTGAAGTGATCAACGGTAAGCAGAAACTCACATAGTTTGGGCATGGAATGTGAGCAGATGATGGACTAGGGGAAAAATGATTATATTGGCAAGGTTAGAGGAAGTAGAAGAGGAAGAGCACAAGGAATAAGATGAAGAGAGGGAGGCTCAAGAATTTATTTGGAATGCCCTGAAAGATGCTATGAATTATTCCTAGGGAGTGGTTGGGATGGTTGACATATGTCCAACAGTTCCCAGCGGTTGGGTCCAATTCACCAACTCTTAACTAATTAACTAGGATGACTCCAACAGGAACCATCTACTCCAAGCATTCAAAGCAGATCAGCAAAGGGTTCTAGATTGTCTTTTGATCTAAGAAAATGAGGCTTTCCTATAGAACAGTGATGGCGAATCTTTTCGGCACTGAGTGCTCAAACCGGAACACGTGCGCATGCAAGCGTGCATGTGAGCGCGCACGCTGGAGCGCCGGAAACCCAAAGACCAGCTGGCCGGTGCGCATGCACGCGCTGGCCACCTGGTGTTCGTGTTTCCAGCGCGCGCATGCGTGCCGGCCAGCTGGTCTTCGTGCGTGCTGGAGCACCGGAAACCCGAAGACCAGGTGGCCGGCACGTGCGTGCTGGTCTTTGGGTTTCTGGCACTCCGGTGTGTGCGAAGACCTGGTGGCCGGCGCGCATGCGCATGCCAGAAACCAGAAGAGCAGCTGGCAACGGTGCACGTGCCCAGAGACACGTTCTGCATTCGCCATCACAGCTATAGAAGCTACCCTGTGTGAATGTGGTGAAGAACAATCCATCTCACACATGCTACAGTGCATACAATGTCCTTCCACAGAAGACCTCACACTAGTGAGAGAATACGCTGTCGATGTAGCCCAATATGGGCTAAAGTCACTTAGTTTTAATACTATTTATTCTACATACTTTTTAACATGTGCTATATTTCTATGACCTATTTTATTTGCTTAGTGTTGAATGTTCCACGTCTATAATCTGTAGGTGCTTCTGACACGCACAAAGAAAGCAAAGGGTTCAAAGTGCAACAGGTCACAAATTCAAATGCTAGCACTGCTTTTCCAAATTTCATATTCCTTCTCTTATCCGAACCATTGTAGAATGTTGTTGATGATGGTGTCATTCTGTCTCACTGATGGATCTCCTTATGTGACATAATAGATAAGTTAAAGAGAAACGAGGGGTGGAATCCATTATATTCAGAAAACCAGCTCAACTAGAACGTGGGGGGGGGGTTTTTGGTTTGCTCGTTTGTTTTTTAGAAAAGACAGAAGACAGCTGATCCATTCTGACTTCTGGTTAAAAAAAAGCGGCTTTCTTGTTTTGGTATATATTACCCAGAAAGAAAGAAGGCATTAATTTAACTCTCCCTGCAAAGTTCCAGGAAATGGATTTAAAAAAAAAAAATCATAGGGTTGAAATTTGGCAGAGAAATGACCAACTTTCAGTGGCAAATTTTTGATGAGAATAAAAAAATGAGATGGTTTCACAAGAGCTCTGCAAACTGAAAGACTAACCAAGCAGGATCTAGAAATTGAATTGGAATACAATCATCAAATCCATCACAATGTCAAGGTCACAGAAATGATCGATCATTTCCTCTTTGGAAAAATTACAGATATTGTCTGTAATATCTGTCGTTTGTTCTGTTCCTGATTAAAGTTTGCCATTTGTTAAACCTTCCAATGAATGGCAGGACTGAAAGAAATCCAAGAAATAATCTTGGATTAAAGATTATCAAACTGGGGGGGGGGGAAACAAATAGGGAAGAGCATTGGCCAAAAAAAAAAAAAAACATTGTTGTAGTGCAGGGGGGTCAAACTCGTGGCCCATGGGCTGGATGCGTCACGCGCTGCCCACGCCCACCCCCGGTTTAGCGAAGGGGGAAAAAGTCACGATACGTCACGTGATGCCTCCGTGACGATGCGAGTTTGACACCCCTGATCTAAACACACTGTAGTTTTACTGAATTCTATTTCATGTTCATGTACTTTAGATTAATAAAAATACAGAATGGATCTGTCCTATTCTTTTTACACAATCTCCCTTTCTCGTTCCTGAAATCTGAGGTTCAGACCCTCCCATCTGCTATTTATATGTAATTCTTGAATCCTTTTCCTTTCCTTTCTTCAGTCTTTTTCCTTACTGATTCAGTAAGACAGTAAGCCCGGCAGTAAAATCACTATCCGAAAGGACTGCATCCAACTTTTATCCTGATCAGAAACAGTTGTGTAGATTTCACAAGTTATGACACCACTATTAAATTTCTATGACATTATGCTGCAATATTTAGTGGATCAATTCAATAAAATTAATTTGGGAACTGTTGTAACAGTTACATTATAAAGGACATTGGTTACGATCAATATTCAACCAAATATATCCCTTAAAAGAGCATCAGTACAATGTCATTTCTAATATTTCTAATGTGATACAGCAGTGCTAATAATAAACAAATACGATATCTTACATAGAAGATTGTTAAGAATATTACATGAGATTTAAATTTTCTGCTGCATTATCTAAATCTTGAATCAGAATTGAACAGATCAGGAGGGACATTTTTTTTAACTATTAACTTATCCAGGGGTGGGTTTCAAAAATTTTAGCAAGGGGTTCTCTGCCCGGTTGCTGGGTGGGCATGGCCATGGTGGGCGTGGCCTAGTCAGCCTCCTGCACCATGGCGGGGGGAGGCGTTTTTGCCTTCCCCGGGCTCTGGAGGCTTTCCTTGAGCCTCCAGGAGGGCGAAACGGCCTCCCCAGGCCTGTTTTCCGCCCTTCCCAAGCCTCCATGCGCGCCCTGCACTTACCTGCATCCAAAACGGGCTGCGTGGAGACTCCTGGGAGGGGAGGGGTGAGGTGGGCGGGGCCAGCCAGGAGTGGGATTTGGGGGTTCTCCAAACTGCACAGAATCTTAGCTAGAGGTTCTCCCGAACCCCTGCGAACCCCCAGCAGCCCACCCCTGAACTTATCAACACTACCAAGAAAAACAAATCATAATTTGATTTGAGAGCCAGTTTGGTCTAGTGGTTAAGATACCAGGCTGGAAACCAGGAGACTGTGAATTCTAGTCCTGCTTTAGCTATGAAAGACAGCTTGTGACCTTGGGCCAGTCCTTCTCTCTCAGCCCAATCCCTCTCACAGTGTCATTGTTGTGGGGAAAATAGGAGGAGGAAGGTGTGTTGGTTATGTTCACCACTTTGAGTTATTTGTAAAAACAATAAAGGTAGGATACAAATCAATCAGTCAATAATATTATAGCAATTTCACCTTAAAATATTGCAGGATCATATGCAAAAAGTTGAAAAAGTAGTCATTTTTTATTTTTATTAAATCTGTGACACTGCAGGACAATTTTAATTTTACTTTCTTCCACTGCATTATTAAAATAGTTCTTTTCTCAATAGACAAAGCAAAACAGCTTCAAAGAAAGAGGAAAATCCCCCTCTAAAATCTATTTGTGCCCACAGGAAAAGCAAATAATTAATTGTGTTGATGGAAATAAGAAATACTTGATGTAAAACCATTGGTGATTTCTGTCTAAATCTGTCAGTCAGTCAACTGAGAATCTTTAGAGACATTTCTTCAAGACTGGGAATGGATTAAGAGTTTATCCTTAAATATTTGCTTGCACCAGATATAAAGAGCCAGAGTATTCCTTGCTTATGCTTTAAAACCACACGGCAATACTTGCTTTCTGATTAATATCAAACAATCAATCTGAATAGAGTTGGAGGTCTTCTAGTCCACTCCCTGCTCAAGCAGGAGACCCTATATCATTTCAGATAAATGGCTGTCCAGTCTCTTCTTAAAAACCTCCAGTGATGGAGCATCCACAACTTCTGAAGGCAAGCTCTTCCACTGGTTAATTGTCCACACTGTTAGGAAGTTTCTCCTTAATTCCAGGTTGCTTCTCTCCTTGATTACTTTCCATCCATTGTTTCTTGTCCTGCCTTCTGGTGCTTTGGAAAATAAGTTGACACCGTCTTCTTTGTGGCAGCTGCTCAAATACTGGAATACTGCTATCATATCACCCCTAGTCCTTTTTTTCTCTATACTAGCCATACCCAATTCTAGCAACCGTTCTTCATATGTTTTAGTCTCCAGGCCTTTAATCATCTTGGTTGCTCTTTTCTGCACATCTTTTTTGGATTGTGATGACCAAAACTGGACGCAGTATTCTAGGTGTGGTCTTACTAAGATTTATAAAGTGGTACTAATACTTCATGTGGTTTTGATTCTATGTCTCTGTTTATGCAACCATAAATTGTATTAGCTTTTTTGGCGGCTGCTGCACACTATTCGCTCATATTTAATTGATCGTCCACTAGGACTCCAAGGTCCCTCTCACAGTTACTGTTTTTGAGCCAGGTTTCACTTAATCTGTACTTGTACCTTTGGGTTTTTCCTGCCTAGGTGTAAAACCTTGCTTTCCCCCACATTAAATTTCATTTTGTTGGATAGGGTCCATTGTTCAAGTCTGTCAAGATCCTTCTGGATCCTGAACTTGTCTTCTGGGGTATTGGCTATTCTTGCCAGCTTAATGTCATCTGCAAATTTGATGAGTTCTCCTTTTATTCCCTCATCTAAGTTTTACATATTGTCTTACAAGAGTCAATGAGGAAGAAATTGGGACATCATAGGCCTACGTGACACCGAGCTGTGCTGAAAAATGTGGTTTGAAAATTGTGGGTCAGAACATTTTTCCCCAAAATGCATCTTTCCCAGAATGTGAAATGTGAGACCTTGTTTCATAAGCCCTTGTCTATAAAAGGAAACCTTAAAGTCTACCAAATTATTATTTCCAAGACGCCTGTGAAACAGCGGAAATCACAGAGTAAGTGGTCTGACTTTTGACTCAACCCTGAAAAGGGATATTTCATGTAAAATAATTGGTGAATTTTTTTTTTTCTAAATCTGTCAGTCCATCAGTCAAGAACCTTTAGAGACCTTTCTGCAAGCCTAGGAAGGGATTAAGAGTTTAGTCTTAAATATTTGCTTTCTTCAACTATAAAAAGCTAGAGTTAGGTAAAGAAAAATGGCTGCTGTATTTTTCTATGTAGATTGCTGATTATTTCTAGATATGTGCAGAACTAAGAGTTTGTTTGATTGAGCAGTCAAAATGCTTGTTTTTATTTACGGAAGACCTCAGAAAGGTAAGCCTCATTTCTATGTGCTATTTCAATACCTTTAAACACATGGATTTCCTTTTGCAAGGCATGACTTAATTCCATGCATACTTTTTACAGTAATGAAGGCTGACTTGCTTCAGCTATTGTTCATATAACTCTATTATCTCTATCTATCTCTATCTTTAAGTATATCATATCTCATATATCTGTCTGTCTGTCTGTCTGTCTAATTTCTCCTGCATTTTTCTTCTCTGAATGTCTTGCAAAGATTACAAGGGACACAGAGAAGCTGAGTGACCATTCTGCTGAAGGATCTCCCTTATTCAACTCATGATGAGGCTGTCTTCAAGGTATTTTTTGTTTATTTTCTACCACTGATATTACTACGTTAAGTAGAACACTTTGACTCCTGCAATAGTCTTTCTTTTTTTAAAAAAATAATAATTTTTATTGAACAATTTTAAAAACAAGATTAAAAACAATCATATATACAAAAATAACATAACACGACACAACATAACATAACATATAACATAACATAACATAACATAACATAACATAACATAACATAACAACACATAACATAACATAAATTTTACAAGTCCTACATTAACTAGTTTGAGATTTCCTAAACTAGTTAAGGAAGGCAGAAGAGAGAAAGAGATGGAATACAGAAAGGAAACTGTCTATCAGTCATAACATNAACATAACATAACATAACATAACATAACATAACATAACATAACATAACACAACACAACACAACACAACACAACACAACACAACATAACACTACATACCATCCAACAAAAATTTTTGTTATCATTTTATCTTCTGTTCCAAATAAAATTTTGTCCGATTCCTGATATTCTCTTTGAAATCCAAATTGTGATAAATCTTTTTTATACTTAGATTGAATTTGGAGATAGGGCCACCAGTCTATTTTTATTCCATCCAATGCCAAGTCTTGTTTTGATTTAAGATTATTTTGTTCATCCAATAGGTCTTTATAAATCACTTTCTTGTCCAGATCTAATACGTTTGAGTAGATTGTTGCTTCCATGGGAGATATCCATTTTGGAGTTTCGACATAATATTTTTTCTTAATCTCCAACCAGTCTTCTAATAGTGCTCCCCTCACATGGTGTCTCTGAAAATACTTATGAGTTTTGTGTTTTCCTTCCCAGATAAACGTGTGCCAGCCTGCCTGTAGGTCGTGACATTCAATAGTTAATATTCTTTTATTTCTGAGTAATATCACTCCCTTAGCCATGTTACCGCCACTGCCTGATGGTAAAGTTCCCAGTCGGGTAATCCAAAACCTCCTCTTTTTCTTTTATCCTGTAACAATTTTATTTTTATCCTAGCCTTTTTCCCATTCCAGATGAATTTTGAAATTATTTTATTTAAGTCTGTATAAAAAATTTTCCTTAATTTTATTGGAGCTGTTTGAAATAAATAGAGAATTTTTGGCAATACATTCATTTTTATTGTGGCTATTCTCCCAATTAAACCAGATCCCTAGATATTTGACTTTTTTTGTTACCTGGATTCCTAATCGTTTCTCCAGTTTCTTATCCTGTTGTTGTGTAAGGTTTTTTGTTATTATTTTTGTTTTATCCTTGTTTATTTTTAAGCCTGCGACTTCACCGAACTCCTCTATCTCCTGCAATAATTTGGGTCCTGAATTTATTGGATCTTCAATAATAAACACCATGTCATCAGCAAACGCTTGTGTCTTATACTCCTCTTTTTTTATTTTAAGTCCTTCTATTTCCTGATTTCCTCTTATTCAACAATACCTCTAATGATAGTATAAACAGTAGGGGGGATAGTGGACAGCCTTGTCTAACACCTTTCATTATATTTATTGTCTCAGTCATATCCCCGTTTATCATTATTTTAGCCATTTGTAATGAGTATATTGCTTCAATCATTTTAGTAAATTTGTCGCCGAATTTCATAATTTTTAGTTGCGTCGTAAAAAATTTCCAGTCCAAATTGTCGAATGCCTTTTGCGCATCCACAAAAATTAAAGCCAATTGTTTATCTGAATGAACTTCATAATATTCTAATACGTTCATGATCATCCTTGTGTTATTACGAATTTGACGTTTAGGAAGAAATCCATTTTGGTCCAAATGAATAATCTGGTTTAATATTGTTTTTAATCTTTCTGCAATAATTGTCATGAATATTTTATAGTCCAAATTCAAAAGTGAGATTGGTCTATAATTTTATTTGAACTATTGTCCGAATCTTCCTTTGGTATTAAAGTTATATATGCTTCTTCCCATGATTTCGGCAATTTGGCTTGTTCTAATACCTCATTATATAATTCTAACATTTTTCCTTCCAATACTTCCTGTAATTTTTTATATATCTCCGCTGGTAGCCCATCCGGCCCTGGTGTTTTGTTGTTTTTTTGTTTTTTGATGGCCTCCTTTAACTCCCTTAATGTTATTTTGTCGTTAAGCATTATTTGTATCTCCTCCGGCAAAATTTTCAAATTTTTGCTATCCAAGTAGTTTTTGATATCGTCTTCCTTGATTTCCTCTTGGCGGTATAGCGTTTTAAAGAAGTTTTGAATAATTGTCTTCTTTTCTTCCAGTCCATGTTGCAGTTCTCCGTCTTCATCTCTTAATTGTTGAATAATTCTTTTTGTTTTTTCTTTCCTTAATTTATGCGCCAACCATCTCCCAGTTT
>QLTV01014916.1:6472693-6484885 GCA_003457575.1 Thermophis baileyi | reverse complement strand
TTCCTACCATCTTTCTTTCTGTCTGTCTGTCTTTCTTCCTTCCTACCATCTTTCTTTCTTTCTTTCCTTTCTTTCTGTCTGTCTTTCTTCCTTCCTAACATCTTTCTTTCTTTCACGGCGGGAGAGCCGGCACTAGGCTTACCTTCCTGGTGAGGCTCGGAGACCGCCCGGCACACCCATCCACTGGGTCTCCACTTTCTGCCTGCCCCGCCAAGGCCCACGTCAGCCCGGAGTCCGGCAGACCCTGAGGCCAGCGGAGCTCCATAGGTGCGCGCCCCAACGCACCCCAAAGGTCCCTGAGCCAAAGCTGGGAAGGTGAGAGGGGCGGCGGCAGCGGCAACCGCGCTCCGGCAGCATCGCGACCCATGTCATGTGCCGTCTGGGAGCGCGGTCTCTGGGCTGGCGGGGGCCTTCCTTGCCTGGAGACCGCACTCCCGGACAGCACATGACAGGGGACGCGATGCTGCCAGAGCGCGGTTGCTGTCGCCGTCGCCCCTCTCACTTTCCCGGCTTCAGCTCCGGGACCTTTGTGCACCTATGGACCTCTGCTGGCCTCAGGGCTGGCGAGGGCCTTGGCGGGGTAGGCAGAAAGTGGAGAGCCGGTGGATGGGTGTGCCGGGCGATCTCCGAGCCTCACCAGGAAGGTAAGCCTAGCGCCGGCTGGGCACACGTGCTCCCACCCACCCCTCATTCCGGCCATCTCCTGGGAAGTTCGTGGGAAGTGGCGGCGGGCAGAGCTGGGCAGGGCGGAGCCACCGGTGCAGCAGCGCCTGGCAAGGAAGGCTAGGCAGGGAGGCGGGGCCGATTGTCTCATTGTCCCGTGGGGCGGATGGGCTGGAAGAAGCACGGTTGAGCGGGGCCAGGGCAGCGCAGCCTATTGTGAGGATGGACCTGGTGGTGGTGGGCTTCGCTGCAAGCTGGCGTCTCTGTCCGACTTGGCTGCGGGCTTCACGACGCGAAGTTCCAGTCCATCTGCCCCACAGCATGAATGAGACAATCGGCCGCGTCCCCCGCCCGGCCTTCCTCGCCGGGCGCTGCACCAGCAGATCCCACACAGCCTTCCTGGCGGTCCCCCACACCCGCATGCCTTCCGAGGTCGGCGCCCAGCCCGGCCCGGCCAGTGGGTGGGCGGGCGGCCCTTGGAAATGCAGACGCTGAGAGGGGCTGCTGCAAAACCGCCCGCCCTGTTTCTGCAAAGGCAGAGCCCTGCAGGGCGATCTAAAGAGGGGAGGGGGATGCTGTAGAAAAGGCCACCTTCCACCAGTGCCTCCCATTCCAGCTCTGTGGGACTTGGGGCTCTGAAGCAGCCCACTGACTTCCAACCCGGCGCCGCGGTCAGAGTTCCCAGAGTGGCGACGGCGGTCGTCTGGGCTGATCCGCAAAGAGAGCAGGCAGGTGGCTGGTTGAGAAGCCAGTGGGCTGCTTTGGAGCCACAAAGCGCCATGGAGCTGGCACGGGTGGAAGGCAGGAAAAACGTGGCAGGAAAAGCGGCGAGCGGGAGATTGGGTGGACATGAGCGGCGGGGGCGCAGGGACAGGACCAGTTTGGTGAACCACCTGCCACCCCCCTTGCCCCCCTTAGCGCCCCCCTGCCACCACCCTTGCCTATTAGCGCCCCCCTAAGTCATCCCACCGCCCCCCAGGGGGCGGTACTGCCCACTTTGGGAACCACTGATCTATTGTTAGATCATCCTTCACAGAATTCTTCCCCAAATCTTCCTTTTCTCCCAGTTTTTGTTTTCATTTCTTGAACTTGTGCATATTTACACAAGATTGTTCTACTTCCTATTCCAAACAAGGGTGCAGTTATTTCACCTGCCATCCACTGAGTTAATAAACTTGCTTCTCGGGCAAACATAGTTGTGGTCCATCCAGAATGAAGGAGAAATTTAGAACTCACTATTTTCTACAGGCAAAACTTGTCCAACCAGCCTTCCTATATCAATAGCTGAGTTGAAATCTGCTTAAAACACTGGAAAGTAGGATATCTATCTTTTTGAGTCTGGTGAACGTCCTTCTGTCTTATTACGAAGGTTACTCTGCTTCTTGTTCAACCAATAAAGACACTGTGTTCTTTATCAGAATATTGATTGAACAGAAAAATTTAATAATATTAGGAATCCATGGTGATTATGCCCACCACAAATTTAAATATCCATGTAAGAAATATCTGCGGTATTAAGTTTCCAAACTCAAGGACATATAAGCCCTGAAATATTTTATATCATGAATGGGCATTTTCTGCATGAATTTGGAGCCAAACCAGTTATGAATATTTGTTTGTTTGTTTGTTTGTTTGTTCGTTCTTTATTTATTTATTTATTTATTTATTTATTTATTTATTTATTTATTTATTTATTTATTTATTTATTTATTTATTTATTTATTTATTTATTTATTTATGATTACAGACAATGTATAAACATGATTATGAATATATAAGAAGTACAAGCATGGTTATGAGTACATGATATTTTACGAATACATGGGGACGTTAGGGCAGGGATGGTAGGCACGCTGGTACACAAGGGATTTCATAAGAATGTTTAGTTATGAAGGATATACTTCCAATGATAGAATACCATTTTTTATATATATTCCTAAAAGTGAAATTACTCTTAATTTAATTTCAGTCATATTTCCTGCTTCAAAATAAATGAGATGACCCTCATGGTTTCTTTAAACAAGGTTCTGACAAATCTAATCATTGGGTGCCTGAAGTAAGAACCCTAGGAAGGAGGGTCAAGTTATTGAGTCCTTCTGACTAGGTGGAAATGTTCTCCAAGGTCATGGCTATTAGAAATATCATATCATTTTTTTTTTTTGCATTGAAGAATCTCTAACTGAATTTGATATCAATGAGGAAGTCTAATTCAATTCCATTCCCATCCAGAGCTTGAACTTCTCAAATTGAAAATAAATGAACTTCAGACTCAGATGAGCGATTCGCAAAGAATCTTCATCAACTCTCTTAAAGGTAAGAGATTTGGGGGGAGGGGTTAGGCACTTCTGGCAGGTGGTGTTTCCACACCTTGATCTAGCTGACAACCCTGGATTTCCCTGCTGGTTCCCCCATCCAAATATTAAGCAGGGACAATCCTATTTGGCTTTCAAGGAAGCTCTGAGTTCAGTGGCCTCCAACAGTGGCTCTGATAACACAATAGGAATTCTCTCTTGTGGGTTTCTCATTGTCTATTCACCACTGTACACAGATAATCCTCGATTTACAACAGTTTGTTTAGTGACCATTCAAAGTTACAACAGCAATGAAAAAAGCGACTTAGGACTGTTTCTCACACTTATGACCGTTGCAGCATCCCCATGGTCAAAATTCAGATGCTTGACAACTGACTCCCTTTTATGACGGTTGCATTGTCCTGGGGTCACGACCCCCCCCCCCTTTTGCGACTTTCTGACAAAGTCCATGGGGAAGTCAGAAACACTTAACCATTTTACTAACTTAACAACTGCAGTGATTTACTTAACAAATGTGGCAAAGAAGATCCTAAAAGGGGCACAACTCACTTAACAAAAGCCTCACTTAGCAGCAGAAAATTTGGGTTATCAGGCAAGTGGTGTGTCACCAGCACACTTCTAACACTAATCAGTAAATGAGTGATGAAATCGATTGAGAATTCGGAGAGCATCTGTCAGGCGCAGATTATCAATATCATATGTCAAAAGATTAATTGTTCCAGTCTATCCACAAGAATGTGGTCAACTAAAGTTCAATACTAAGTTGATGCCAGATAAGGGACTCAAGACAGAGTTGCACTTGGAACGCAATGGCTCTAAGCTGATGATGCATTTAACTCTGCCCCCAGCTCTGCCTGCTCTTCTCCTACAGCTTTTTCACTAAAAGAAGAAAATTTAATGCAGGTAGTAAAATGCTAGTCCTCCTCTCATTTCCACACTGCCATTTGTACACACAAATAAACAATGGTTGGAAACTAATCAAAGAGAGAAGCAACCTGGAATTAAGGAGCAACTTTCTATCAATGAGGACAATTAACCAGTGGAACAGCTTCCCTTCAGATGTTGTGGGTGCTTCATCACTGGAGGTTTTTAAGAAGAGCCTGGACAGCCATTTGTCTGAAATGGTATATATACTGTAGGATTTCCTGCCTAAGCAAGGGATTGGACTAGAATTTAATTTAATTTAATTTAATTAATTGTATTTCTATGCCACCCAACTCCCGAAGGACTCTGGGCGGCTTACAACAGGGTATAGAAAATACATTTAAAAACATCATAAAATATTTTTTAAAAAAAGAAAAACAGTTTAAAAATCACATACATACATACATACATATCATTCAAGGCCGGACCTCGCAAATTGCGAGATCAATGGCCCCAAGCCTGCCGGAAAAACCAGGACTTCAATGCTTTCTGGAAGGCCAATAGGGTGGGAGCAGTCCGGATCTCAGGGGTAGCTGGTTCCAGAGAGCCGGGGCAGCCACAGAGAAGGCCCTTCCCCACGGGCCCACCAGCCGACACTGCTTAGCTGACGGGACCTGGAGGAGACCAACTCTGTGGGATAACTGTGCCCGGAGACTAATAGGAAGCCAGTGCAGCTCGCGGAGAATTGGTGTAATATGAGTGTACCTAGGTACACCCATGCCAGCTCGCGCAGCCGCATTCTGGACCAATTGTAGTCTACGAACACTCTTCAAGGGTAGCCCCATGTAGAGGGCGTTGCAATAATCTAACCGTGAGGTGACAGGGGCATGGGTGACTGTGAGGAGAGCCTCTTGATCCAAGTAGGGTCGCAACTGGTGCACCAGGCGAACCTGTGCAAAGGTCCCCCTAGCCACAGCTGTTAGATGTTGCTCTAATCTTAGCTGTGGATCTAGGAGGACACCCAGATTGTGAACCCGTTCTGAGGGGGACAATTTCCCCCCCCCCAGAACCAAGGATGGACAGTCAATATAGTCTTTAGAAGACCTCCAAGATCCCTTCCAACTCTGTTATTCTATTCTATTCTATTCTATTCTATTCTATTCTATTCTATTCTATTCTATTCTATTCTATTCTATTCTATTCTATTCCATTCCATTCCATTCCATTCCATTCCATTCCATGTTCAGTTCTGAGGTCCAAGATCCAATGTTTTTCCAGTAAAACAAATCTGAAGAGAGACAATTCAACCTAAATGGGCTGCATTGTTTCTGCTACTAACAGAAATCATGACAAGAAATCAAAATATTTTCAAGAGCAGCTTAACTCCTTGTGAGATAATCAATTGTGTGATGACATCAGATAAAGAGGCAGGACTTGGATTTCATGTTTTAGGGTGGGTTTTTTGTTGGTAATTTTATTTTGGTGTGTGTTCTTTGCTTTGTTTTGTTTTCTTTGGTTACTTTAGTTACCCTTTGAGTTACATGGGATTTTGGAAAGAAATTGATTCTCTAAAAGAGAATAGTTGTAGCTTAGGTTGAAATGAGGCATTCCTTGATACTCTTGCAGTTTTGTTGTTTTCTTTCAGATGTTCCATTACCCAAACCAGGAAACATCATCCGTGTTAGACTAGCACTGATGATGTTACCTAGTTGGGCAATGAAACACCTGCAAGAAAACAAACAAGCTCAGAGAGCATCAAGGACTCCTGAATTCCTCTTCTATTTTTCAGGGACTGCCCCTGAATGTTAGCTACACAATTTAGAAAGTACATTTTGACAATGAAAGCAATGACCCAGAGAAGTGGGATATCTCTGCTTCATTGTCCTCAATGAGAGGACGGACAACTCTGTCTTTAAAACTTTAATTTAGATCCTTGAATGGAGCAGGGTGTCCACACTATGATAGTCTCTAGGGTTAGAATAACAAAAGGGAGAATTGAAATCTGCCTGTAGATTTCTATATGTTTCCCTTTTTTTAATGACACATTTTTAATTAAAAAAATCCATAACCAATGTATATAAAAGGCATGTAGAAAAGAAGAAAAAGTAGGATGCAGTTAATGCTCACTTACTTGCAATATAAAATGCAAGTAAGTAAGCATGGAGATGGGAACATCATGGAGGTTGCAGTTTTCCATCTATCATTAGTTGCTTCTCATGTTGTGAAATGCATTAGCTTACTTTTTAAAGAAGAAAAAAAAAGCACTGTTAGGCTTTAAACTAAGAATATCTAGCTAACACAGTATAAATCAGCAACTAGAGCAATGGGCTGTAATAAATCAGATCAACCGTAGGAATTTTATCTCTCTTCATTTGAAATATAATCTCTAAATCTAGAACAACCCACATTTTGGATATGGTACAAATCAATGCATAAAGTGGTAGTCCACGAATGGCTCCCCATTAAAAATGAATTCAGCATCAGATTAGCTTTTTGATACAAAAATTATTTTGGACATCGGGGTATAGGCCCATCGTTTGATGAGCTATTTTCCAGACCATGTTTGATATTTTATTGAAAAGCCTTCCTTTCCATTAAACTGCCAGAGAAGTAATCATGGTACATTGGCACATTGCAACATAAACAAACACGGCATTTGAAAGCTTTGCAATTCTCTTTCCTTCTAGTTCTCCTTGGTCCTGGTTTAGAGATTGTTGATGCTAAAATTTTCCGAATGCAAACATATCGCGGTACTTTCCAGGAAGGCAAAAGTGGCTGCGAGGACAACCTTGCCTTGCCGAGGAATGATGCAGAGAACAAAGCCCTTCAAAACTTATTAGTACAGCCTGACCAAATGGCATTTCTGGGAATCATTCACAACGCAATTAAAAACATATTTGAGGATCTGAATGGCCAGCCCATAAAATATTCCAAATGGGCTCAAGGAGAACCAAATATCCTTAAAAACAAAACGTGTGTGTTAATAAACAAAAATGGCGAGTGGCAAATTGAAAATTGTGAGTTGGAGTGGCCAGTCATCTGTGACTCTAAAATCTAACAGATGTTGGGTTGGGGGAAGGAAAAGAATTCCACCATAGAGCTGAAAAAGAAAGCTTACTCTGTTTATCACACATACAGTCTGGCATATGGCAAGTAAGTCCTAATCCAATAGCTTCCCCTGTTTTCAGCAAGGAGATCTGAAGTCAAGTTTTACTCTGTTGACTTCAGCCTTGTCATTCCAACGGAAGTTGCCTTCTTCCACTTAAACCAACCATCTTGAAATCCTTCCTCAGTCCTCCACTGAAGTAGTGGCCAGACCTGATGCTGCTTAGCTTTTACGATCAAGCATCAGATAGATGTTGCCATCTTCCAAGTCTTCTGTAGCTTAGCTTAGATAGCAAAACTTGCACAGAAATGTAGCAGCTTATAGATCCATTTTCTACCATTTCTAAATAAATGCATTTCCTAACAGCATTTGTTGTTTGAGACTCTATTTTTGTATTGACATTGAGAGGCAGCTTAATAGACATGGTCCTACAATACCCTTGCTACATTACCTTGAAATCCTTGGACCATTATGCAAAGGATTCTTCAGAGCCTTGGTAGGACTAGAATTCAGGGATATTCCTATCAGGGAATATCATTTTGCACCAAAGGATCCAGATTTGAATTTAAAATTTATTGCAGTAGTTTTATTGTGAGCCATGCAGCCCAAGAGGTCAGAGGTGAACCATAATAAAGATGATTAGGGGACTGGAGGCTAAAACATATGAAGAACGGTTGCAGGAACTGGGTATGTTTAGTTTAATGAAAAGAAGGACTAGGGGAGACATGATAGCAGTGTTCCAATATCTCAGCGGTTGCCACAAAGAAGAGGGAGTCAAACTATTCTCCAAAGCACCTGAGGGCACGACAAGAACCAATGGGTGGAAACTAATTAAGGAGAGAAGCAACTTAGAATTAAGGAGAAATTTCCTGACAGTTAGAACAATTAATCAGTGGAAAAACTTGCCTCCAGAAGTTGTAAATGCTCCAACACTAGACGTTTTTAAGAAGATGTTGGATAACCATTTGTCTGAAGTGGTGTAGGGTTTCCTGCCTAAGCAGGGGGCTGGACTAGAAGACCTCCAAGGTCCCTTCCAACTCTGTTATTCTATTCTATTCTATTCTAATAAATCCTAGCTAGCTTAGTAAAGGAAGTTTGGTTTGGTGGGATAACCAAAAGTGTAATGGGACAATTGAATACGGCTGCCTTAATATGCCCACTTCTTCTCAGGCACTCCACCACGGCTGACACAACATGGGCATTCTTACTGGGCTGGCTCTCCTCTGATGTTCTCCCACCATTGGTCTGCCAGTGCTCTTCCTTCCCTCACTCCTTCATCCTGGGGGCTTCTCAGAGAGATATGCGCAGAAACAATCATTTAGGAAAGCAGACTCTCAACTCCAATTGATTGAAGTGAAAAGCACTTTTACTAAAGATGTTGGTTGCAGGAAGGTGAGGAGGAATCTGAAGTTCCTGCTCACCGATACAAAGAGCCAAACATTCCCCATCCCTCCTTCCAATGTCCAGTCCGTTGCCACCCAATCTGGGATCACCACGACGTCGTGGGAAACTCTGGGTTGTTTAGACTGCTGGAATTTCATACCCAGGGCAAGCAGCCTTGAAAATACCCAGCGTAAGTGGTACAAACAGCTCTGATCTACTTCACATGTCAGCTCTCCCCCCCACCCCATTTCTCACCATGAGATACACAGGTGTGGATTGCCCCAAATGCCTCCCTCCTCCCTTTCCCTTTGATGGCAGGACACCAACAAGGCAGTGTTGGAAGCAGGGGTGAAATGCTACCGGTTCGGACCGGTTCAGGCATACCAGTACCTGTGGCCACCGGTGGTTCACCGGACTGGTAGCAACGGCTGTCCGGCCACGCCCCCAACCTGGTCCTCTGGTTGCCGCTCGCTTGCCCTGCCCTGCCCAGTCTCTGTTCTGCAGCTTGCCTGCCTGAAGCACTGCACCCCTGATCTGCCTGCCAGGTAAGCCTGCGAAGTCGCAGCCTACCTAGCTACCACTGCCCCCCCATCCCAGCCTGCCTTCCCTACTCCATTCCCCACGGCCCGCAGCCCAGACATGCTTTCCTGCCTTCTACGCAGCCTTGCCGGTGTCCCCTTCCCACCTCACACAGTTCACAGTTCCGAACCGGTAGCGAAGGTAAGTGAAACCCACTACTGATTCAGGGGTGCCAATGCATGTGCCAAGGGGGGGGAGGGGGAGAGAGAGAGAGAGAGAGAGAGAGAGAGAGAGAGAGAGAGAGAGAGAGAGAGAGAGAGTGAGAGAGAGTCCAGAGGGAAAGGAAAGAGGAGGAGGCAGATGAGGAAGCCGAAAGATGAGGAAGCTACAAAAAGGGGAGCTTCCCTCTTTCTCCTCCCTCTTTTTTTTAACCTCCTCCCACTTTGGGAGGAATAGAAAGAGCGAGAAGGGGAGAAAGCAGGAAGGGTTTGTGTTTGGGGGGGGTGGGGGGAGAGAAACAGAGAGAGAAAGAATGAGGCAGGAGGGAAGCAAAAATGTGGGGAAGGCAGAGCGTTGCAGATGGAGTAAGCAAACTTACAAACAGGATCTCTCTCTCTCTCTCTCTCTCTCTCTCTCTCACACACACACACACACACACACACACACACACTTCTTTCTTCCCCTTCTCATGCTTTCCCTCCAGCAGCACCTGGACAGAGCAGGGGGAGATGCATTCAAACTAGAGAAAAAGCTGTACTGGGCCTAATTCTTACTAATAGAGAAGTGATAGAGGGAGTTGAAGTTGCCAGAACTTTTGGCGAGAGTGACCATGTTATATTTGAATTCAATATAATGCAAACACAAGCAATAGAATATAATCCTACCAGTGTCTTAAACTTTAAAAGAGCTAATTTTAAGAAACTCAGAGAGAGCAAAATTTCATGGATAGAAATCCTAAAAGGGAAAACAACTCAAGAAGTGTGTGAAATACTGAAAAATATTATCATAAAAGCCCAGTCCAACACAATATCACTGAAAAAGAAAAACAAGAAATCCAAGAAGAAACCAGCATGGTTGCAGAAAGAACTCTCTGATAAACTGAAGAGCCGAGGTGGCGCAGTGGTTAGAGTGCAGTACTGCAGGCTACTTCAGCTGACTGTTCAGCAGTTCAGCGGTTCAAATCTCACCAGGCTCAAGGTTGACTCAGCCTTCCATCCTTCCGAGGTGGGTAAAATGAGGACCCAGATTGTTGGGGGCAATATGCTGACTCTGTGAACCGCTTAGAGAGTGCTGTAAAGCACTGTAAAGCGGTATATAAGTCTAAGTGCTAAACTGAAAGACAAAAAGGATAAGTACAAAAAATGGAAAGAGGGACAGAAAGATGAAGACTTGCAGCAGAAGTCAAAGATAATAATAAAAAAAGTTTCTTTCAACATATAAATAACAAGGGAAAAAGTCAAAGGAACAGTCAGTTTAACATAATTGTAAAAGACAGACTAGAAATAAAAATTAAAATAAGCAAGAAAATGGTAAGAGAACACCTGTCTGACCTTGATGAATATAAATCACCGGGACCTGATGGATTACATCCTGGAGTTCTGAAGGAGCTGGCAGATGTTATCTCAGAACCATTGTACCATATATTTTTAAAAAATCCTGGAGCACCTGGGAACTACGAGCTGATTGGAAAAGAGCTGATGTTGTTCCTATCTTCAACAAAGGGGGGGGGGACAGAGGAATCTTGGAGTTCTAGTGAATGATGAGTTAAACATGAGCCAGCAGTGTGTGGTGGCAGCCAAAAAACCTAAGATAATCCTTGGTTGTATAAACAGAGGCACAGAATCAAAATCACATGAAGCATTAGTACCGCTTTATAAAGCCTTAGTAAGACCACACCTGGAATACTTCATCCAGTTTTGGTCACGACATTACAAAAAAGATGTTGAGACTTTGGAAAAAGTACAGAGAAAAGAAACTAAGATAATTAAAAGCCTGTAGACAAAACCATATGAAGAACGATTGCAGGAATTGGGTTTGGCTACTATAGAAAAAAGAAGGACCAGTCAAAATTATCCAGTATTTGAGGTGCTGCCACAAAGAGGAGGGGGTCAACTTATTTTCCAAAGCACCAGAAGGCAAGACAAGAAACTATGGATGGAAACTAACCAAGGAGAGAAGCAACCTGGAATTAAGGAGAGAGTTCCTAACAGTGAGGACCAGGGGTGGGCTTCAAAATTTTTAGCAAGGGGTTCTCTGCCCGGTTGCTGGGTAGGCGTGGCCATGGTGGGCATGGCCTAGTCGGCCTCCTGCACCACAGTGGGGGGGGGGTTTTGCCCTCCCTGGGCTCCGGAGGCTTTCCTCGAGCCTCCGGGAGGGCGAAAATGGCCTCCCCAGGTTCCAGAGGCCCTCTGGCCCATTTCCAGCCTTCCCGAACTTCTGGTAGGCCAATTGTTCGCCCTCCTGAGCCTCCGTACATGCCCTGCACTTACCTGCATCCAAAACGGGCCGCGTGGGGACTCCTGGGAGGGGCGGGGTGGGGGGGAGCCAGCCAGGAGTGGGATTTGGGGGTTCTCCGAACTGCACAGAATCTTAGCTAGAGGTTCTCCCGAACCCCTGCAAACCCCCAGCAGCCCACCCCTGATGAGGACAATTAACTAGAGGAACAGCTCGCCTTCAGAAGTTGTAGATGCTTCATCACTGGAAGTTTTAAAGAAAAGTCTGGACAACCACCTGTCTGAAATGATATAGGGTCTCCTGCTTAAGCAAGGTGTTGGACTAGAAGACCTCCAAGGTCCCTTCCAGCTCTATTCTGATTGAAGTGTTATAATGCCTTGGTAAACCACATTTGGAATATTGCATCCAGTTTTTCTTGAAAAGCAGGGGAATTAAATTCCTGTAGTGGAAACAAGCCATTTCCCTCTCAACATAGCATCTTGGCTTATTAGTGTCTGGTCTGATCTCTGTTACATCTTTTCTGGCTCAAGACTAACAGAGCAAAGACTGAATGGCCTAAGATAGCAGTAAGTACTAAAGCAGCCAGCTGTGATTTAGCACATCAGGAAGCCACTTTGGTCTAGTGGTGAAGGCAGGAGACCATACGTTCAAGTACCACATTAGCCATGAAAGGCAGCTGGGCAAATGTGGGCCAGTTACTCTCTCTCAGCCAACCCACCACACATAGAATAAAATAGGATTAGGATTAGGATTAGGATTAGGATTAGGATTAGGATTAGGATAGGATAGGATAGGATAGGATAGGATAGGATAGGATAGGATAGGATAGGATAAAATAATATAGTATGGTGTAGTGTGAGGTGGTGTGGTGTGGTGTGGTATAATACAGTG
>QLTV01014916.1:6444193-6469603 GCA_003457575.1 Thermophis baileyi | reverse complement strand
TATGCAGAGCAAGAGAGATAAGAGAGGGAGATAGACAGAGAGAGAGGAGAGGGAGGGAGGGAAAGAGAGAGATGAGAGAGGGAGAGAGACAGAGAGAGGGAGATATCTATTTAACATAGAAAACAAAACACAGGGAGCCACAAAACCTGGGTAGGTGTGGCTGGGGGGTCATGTGACTGGGTGGGAGTGAGTGATGTCAAGTTGGCCACACCCACCCAGGTTTTGTGGCTCCTGTTGTTTTGTTTTCTGTGGGAAACGGGCCCAAGTGGCTCTTTGAGTGTTTAAGGTTGCAGACCCCTGCAATAGGCTGAAATGAGAGAGAGTGATTGCCTCATCATCACCCAGCATGGTCAAGTGAAAACTTGAACAATGACTTCAACCTGGTTCTTCCCAAGGTTCAACACAAATTTGACTCTTCAAATAGAAGCAGCCATACAGATTAGAAATATCTATCTATCTATCTATCTATCTATCTATCTATCTATCTATCTATCTATCTATCTATCTATCTATCTATCTATCTATCTATCTATCTATCTATCATCTATAATTTCTGCTGTATTGTTCTTCTCTGAATCCTGTCTTGTAAAGATTGCAGGAGACACAGAGAAGCTGAGTGACCATTCTGCTGAAGGATTTCCTTTATTCAACTCATGATGAGTCTGTCTTCAAGGTATTTTCTGTTTATTTTCTACCATTGATTATTACTACATAAGCAGGACACTTTGACTCCTGCAATAGATTTTCAATCACCTATTTACTGCTTTGTAATCTTCCTGATTCTCCTTGTTGTCACCTTTCAACTGGGCCTGTATTGGCAGTCCAAATCTGGTTTGATTTTCTACTGTGGTACCTTTAATACTCTTCATTTCCCACTTCCTTAAAATCAAATATTCCTGATTAGAATTGGCTATAATTGGGAGGAGGATTCCAGAATAGTAGAAAAAAATATATAGCTCAGGGTTCAATTGTTAGGACTTTGGTGGTATCTGAGTTTCTTTCTCTTTCTGCATGCACTAATATGGGAATGAAATGTCCACAGACACCCAACAAGGATTCTACAATCAACTGTTCAGGTACTGGTTCCATATTCAGATTCTGACAATGTAGGTTAACTGGTTTTATATTATTATTTTTTGTCGTCTTAGGCCAAACATCCAAACAATGCTGACATTCCTAATGCTTCTTCAGCTGGCCTTGGAGGTCTCACTGCAAGAAACCTCCAAATCAGCTATTTCTCCTCAAGACTGGCTCCAAAATGCATGCATATTAATTATGTGTGCACCTAACAAAGGGGATCCCAGAAGAGAAATGGCCATTCAAGGTATCTAAACATCTGCATGAGAGTGTGCTGTTTTGTTTTGTTTTTATGCATAGAAGGAGGGGGCAGATATTTTGTGTCTTCTTATAACCCTCTGAGCCAGAGGTGGGTTCCTCCCGGTTCGGACCAGTTCTCCCGAACTGGTAGCGACCCGCTGGTGACGTCATGATGATGTCACCGATCCGGTTTGGTCGGTGTCGGTCCGTGGGTGCCATCTTTTTTTTTAATTTTTTTTTTCTTCTGCGCATGCGCAGAAGCCGAGTTTCCGGCACTGGGCATGCATCACCATCTTGTTTTTGGCATTTTTTTATATATATTTTTTATTTTTTTTACTGCGCATGCAGTAAAAGGCGTGGCCACGTGGCGCAGGAGGAAGCGAACCAGCAGCGAGGTAAGTTAGAACCCACCCCTGCTCTGAGCCAAGTTCAGTTATGATGTTCTGTTATACTGATGAAAGATTGCAGAGAGATGAAGAAGTAGAAGAAACATTACCGTACATTAGGACAGTACAGTTATTAAAGCAATTTAATAACTGTACTGTTATTAACTGTACCAATAACTCAGATATGCAATTTCGAAAAAGGGGTCGGGTTTTTTTTGTCAAATAAGTAGAAAGTTCAGATCACTACAATCAGTTTCTGATCCAATCGTTTGAATCTGTGTGGAGAAGCAACACACTGTAGTTGGAGCGTAACCAATAAGTCAGTACTGCTTACTAATGTGTAGATGTTTGCTATAAGGCATCATTCTGTCACTAATATCCACACATCAAGAGCATCGTTTTGTAGTTTGCATGTTGACATTGTGACACCCATGGTGTCGCTGGACCTCCCTCAACCCAACCAGTAGAGTAGAAGGTTTAGCAAGAATTAGGAAGTAAAATGTGAGTAGTAGCAAAATCACCTCATGATTTAAAAAGTTTGAAGTGTTAGTGCTATGTAAGGAACCTTGGCTGATAATAACACTGTAGGAGTGGAAAGTCTTCTTTTGAGTCATTGAAGCAATCTGTCTTTCTCTTATAAAATCACCAGGACTTCAACAGTTTTCAAGTCCATCAGAACTTCTGGCTATCTCTGCACCAAACAAAGATAAACTGGGGAGTGGAACAAGTGGTGAGATTCATTTTCCAGAAAAGAAATTTACTATGATGAAAAAATACTGTGACTCTACCCCCCCCCCCCCCAAAGAGGGGGCTGGGATAAACTAGGAGGGGAAAAAATTAAAGGAAGGGGAAGGGGACTATTTATGATACAAATACCAACAGGACATAGAAGGTAATTTAATGTACTGCACTATTTATTCATTTATTCAATTTATTGTGTTGCCTCATCTCACCTGGAGGTGACTTTAGGTGGCTTCCAATCATTAAAACCCACAAAAACAATAAAACAATAAATAGTGACATTAAATTGATTAAGATTGACAAAAATGGGGAGGGAGAGAGAAAGATGCACATGGGGGAGAGGAGGTGGAGTCTTTAATCAATTAACCAAAATCATGTCTCCTCTCCATTGAGGATCCAGGCCATTTGACAGAGTCAGGACTTTATCTTCAAAACATTCTAGTGAGGTAGGCTAGGGCGAGAACTAGGAATCTGCTTAGCTCCCTTTACTTTAGTGAGATTTCTTGTTACATTGAGCCACGATCCTGCTCAAACCAAATCATATATCGTAATTGGCTTTCGTTTACCCATCAAATGGTACATGGTTGCTGAAGCATGTCGGTTGGGTTGCAACATCCATGCTAACGTGTTGTAGGATTTCAGCCACTGAGTTTTGTAAACTCTGCTCTGTGGCTCAGCATTGTGTGTAAACTCCACCACAGAGTGACTTATTCTACAGACTCTGCCTTGGTTTGTGTTAACTTCACAACCACCAATTCCTTTCTTCCGGCTCCTTGTATTTGTACAAGGTCCAAATGATTGAACTGTGGTGAGTACATCTGGTTTACAAGCCTGGGATTGTTTGAAGGATCAAAATGACAGCATCCCTTCAGCTCTGACAGCACAGCGACATAGCAGAAATTTCATATTTTTTTTCTTTTTCTTTTGCCATCTTAGCTCTTTTCCTCCTCGGATATATCTTCTGCTCCTCAAAGAAAAAGGAACAGGGCCTCTTGTTCATCTATCGTTAGATCATCCCTCACAGAAACGTTCCCCAAATATTCCTTGGCTCACAGTTTTTTGGTTTTTTGGTTTTCATTTGTTGAACTTGTGCATATTTACACAAGGTTGTTCTACTTCCTGTTCCAAACAAGGGCGCAGTTATTTCACCTGCCATCCACTGAGCTAATAAACTTGCTTCTCAGGCAAACATAGTTGTGGTCGAATCCAGAATGAAGGAGAGATTTAGAACTCACTATTTTCTACAGGCAAAACTTGTCCAACCAGCCTTCCTATCAATAGCTGAGTTGAGATCTGCTTAAAACACTAGAAGACAGGATATCTATTGTTTGGGGCTGGTGAACTTCCTTCTGTCTTATTACGAAGGTTACTCTACTTCTTGTTCAACCAATAAAGACACTGTGTTTCGTAGAAAAATTCATAAGGAAAAATAATATCAGGGATCAATGGAGGCGCTTCCCACCCCAAATTTAAATATGCATATAAGAAATATCTGTGGTATTAAGCTCAGGGGTGGGTTCCACTTACCTTCCCCACCGGTTCGCATTGCGATGTTTTGCGCGCGCGCATTACCTCGGGCAATTTGGCTTCCGCACATGCTCAGTAGCTTCAATCATCCCGAAACACAGTTGAGGAGCTGATCAGCTGTGCTTCGGGCGAAGGAATAAAGGTCAGTTTAAATGCAGGGGCGGGCGGGAGGGCCCTTTTTCAAGCGGCAGAACAGGAAAAACCTTCCAAACAGTAAAAAAATTCACTAAAAATTCCCCAAAAAAGATGGCGGTGCCCACGGACCGGCACCGACCGAACCGGATCCATGACATCACCAGCGAGTCGCTAACGGTTCGGGCGATCCAGTCCGAACCGGGAGGAACCCACCCCTGATTAAGCTCCCAAACTCAAGGACATATAAGCCCTGAAGTATCTCTTTATATCATTAAGAGCCGAGGTGGCGCAGTGGTTAGAGTGCAGTACTGCAGGCTACTTCTGCTGACTGCTAGCTGCAGTTCGGCGGTTCAAATCTCACCGGCTCAAGGTTGACTCAGCCTTCCATCCTTCCGAGGTGGGTAAAATGAGGACCCAGATTGTTGGGGGCAATATGCTGACTCTGTGAACCGCTTAGAGAGGGCTGTAAAGCACTGTAAAGCGACATATAAGTCTAAGTGCTATTGCTATTGCTATCATGAATGGGCATCTTCTGCATGAATTTTTGAGTCAACTTTTGGTGAATACCTACATGACGGACTCCACAAGAATGTATAGTTATGAAGGATATACTTCCAAAGATAGAATATCATTTTTCATATATTCCTAAAAGTGAATTTAGTCTTAATTTAATTTCAATCCTATTTCCTGCTTCAAAACATACGAGATAACCCTCACGGTTTCTTTAAAAAAAGATCTGACAAATCCAATCATTAGGTGCCTGATGTAAGAACTCTATGTATGAGGGTCAAGTAACTGAGTCCCTCTGACTAGATGAAAATGTTCTCCAAGGTTATGCCTATGATAAATATCATTTTTTTTTCATTGAAGAATCTCTAATTGAGTTTGATATCAATGAGGAAGTCTAATTCAATTTCATTGCCATTCAGAGCTTGAACTTCTTAAACTGCAAATAAAAGAACTTCAGATTCAGATGGACATTCTCAAAGCTACCTTCAAGAAAGTTCAACAAGGTAAGACATTTGGGAGAAGGGGTTAGGCACTTCTGTCAGAGTTTGTTGCAGCACACACAATCAGACAATTCAGCAGGATTCAAAACTTCTTTATATACATAATAACACATAAGGCATATATACAACACCTATGCTGGTTTTTCCAATGTGGTAGAGAGAAGAGATTGTAAGTAGGTACAAAAACAGGCCAAGGCAGCAGAGACAAAGGAACTCTCCTATATACAGAAACAGTTGAGCTAAGCCACGCCCAGGATTCTAGTTGTCTGAACCACCAAACAGCCCCCATTGGCTGACCTTGTTGCCATGTCTCTTCCAGTCTGAACTCTCATACACTGACACTCCTCCCTTCATGACTGGAATAGACATAAAGCCAAATAATATTCTTCCCATGGTGCACTCCACCCAATGGCTTGGTCATTATGTCTGCCAGATTGTCCTCTGAAGAACAGTGAAGCAAGCTAATTAATTTCCATTTGATGGCTTCTCTTACATTACAATATTTAATGTCCACATGCTTGCTTCTATTTTTTACTCTGTCACCTGTTGCCATTTTAATGCAGGCAGCATTATCCTCAAACACTGTTACAGCTTCATTTACTTTATGTTTAAATCCTGTAACAGCTGTACGTACCAAGTTACCTCTGAACAAAGTTCAGATAAAGCAATACATTCTGCCTCTGCAGTAGAAATGGCTACAGTTGTTAGTTTTCTGGACTTCCAACCAATTAAAGCCCCTCCAAACAATACCACAATCCCAAAATTGGACTTTCTGGTTTTTACATCATTGGCATATTCACTGTCAACATAACATTTTCAATAGTTGGGTAATAAAATATCTGCAAGAAAACAACCAAGTTCAGAGAGCATCAAGGACCTCTCAAGTCCTCTTCTGCTTTTCAGGGACTGCCCCTGAATGTTAACTACACAATTTAGAAAGTAGATTTTGACAATGAAAGCAATGACCCACAGAAGTGCGATATCTCTGCTTCATTGTCCTCAATGAGAGGATGGACAACCCTCTGTCTTTAAAAGTTTAATTTAGATCCCTGAATGGAGCAGGGTGTCCACACTATGTTTGAGATTAGTATAACAAAAAGGAGAATTGAAAGCCACACTTAGATGTCTAGGTGCTCATTCATCTTTTATAGGTTTCCCTTTTTTTAATGACACATTTTTAAAAAGTCCATAAACCAAGGTAAATAAAAGGCATATAGAAAAGAATAAAAGAGTAAGATGCAATTAATGTTCACTTACTTGCAATGTGAAATGCAAGTAAGTAAGCATGGAGATGGGAGCGTCATGGACGTTACACTTTTCAATATATCATCAGTTGCTTCTCAAGTTGTGTAATGTATTAACTTTCTTTTTAGATAAAAAAAACAGTTTAAAGTTGTTAAGCTTTAAAATAAGAATATCTAGTTAACAAGGTATAAATCACGAACTAGAGCAATGGGCTGTAATAAATCAGATCAACGGTAGGAATTTTATCTCTCTTCATTTGAAATATAATCTCTAAATCTAGAACAACCCACATTTTGGATATGGTACAAATCATTGTATAAAGTGGTAGTCCATGAATGGCTCCCAGTTAAAAATGAATTCGACATCCAATTTGCCTGTTGTTACAAAGTTATTTTGGAACATAGGCCCATCGTTTCATTAGCTATTTTCCTGGCCATGTTTTATATTTTATTGAAAAAACTTCCCTTTCCACTAAGCTGCCATAGATGTAATCATGGCACATTGGCAGCATAAGTGCAAGACGGTATTTCAACATTTTGCAATTCTCTTTCCTTCTAGCTGTCCTGGTTCCCAATGGAGCGATTGTGGGTGACAAAATGTTCAAAAGAGTTGACACTAAGGGAGATTTCCAGGCCGCCACCGCCAGCTGCGCACACATGGGTGGCACACTTGCCTTGCCAAGGAATGCAGAAGAGAACAAAGCCCTCCAAGTTATAGTAGCATGGCGTAAGGAACAGGTGATTCTGGCAATCACTTACAACGCAGCTGAAGACAAGTTTAAGGATCTCAATGGCCATCCCCTACAATTTTTCAACTGGGCTACAGGAGAACCAAATAACCTTGGTTACGAAAAATGTGTGGAAATGCACCCGAATGGCCAGTGGCATAATAGAATTTGTGACCTCGGCTGGTCAATCATCTGTGAATTTAACATCTAAAGGATGTTGGGTGGGGGGGAAGGAAAAGAATTCCACCATAGAGCTGAAAAAGAAAGCTTACTCTGTTTATCACACATACAGTCTAGCATATGGCAAGTAAGTCCTAATTCAATAGTTTGCCCTGTTTTCAGCAATATCTGAAGTCACGTTTTACTCCGTTAACTTCAGCCTTGTCATTCCAACGGAAGTTGCCTTCTTCCACTTAAACCAACCATCTTGGAATCCTTCCTCAGTCCTCCATTGAAGTAGTGGCCAGACTTGATGCTGCTTAGCTTTTACAATCCAGTATCAGATAGATGTTGCCATCTTCCAAGTCTTCTGTAGCTTAGTTTAGATAGCAAAACTTGCACAGAAATGTAGCAGCTTATAGATCCATTTTCCACCATTTCTAAATAAATGCATTTCCTACCAGCATTTGTTGCTCGAGACTCTATTTTTTATTTACATTGAGAGGCAGCTTAATAGACATGGTCCTACAATACCCTTGCTACATTACCTTGAAATCCTTGGACCATTATGCAAAGGATTCTTCAGCGCCTTGGTAGGGCTAGAATTCAGGAATATTCCTATCAGGGAATATCATTTTGCACCGAAGGATCCAGATTTGAATTTAAAATGTATTACAGTAATTTTGTTGTGAGCCATGCAGCCCAAGAGGTCAGAGGTGAACTATAGTAGCAATAGAACTTATATGCCGCTTCACAATGCTTTACAGCCCTCTCTAAGTGGTTTACAGAGTCAGCCTATTACCCCCAACAATCTGGGTCCTCATTTTACCAACCTCAGAAGGACAGAAGGCTGAGTCAACTTGAGCCAGTCAGGATCAAACTCCTGGCAGTGGGCAGAGTCAGCCTGCAATGCTGCATTCTAACCACTGTGCCACCACGGCTCATAATAAATCCTAGCTAGCTTAGTAAAGGAAGTTTGGCCTGGTAGTTTAACCATAAGTTTGGTTTAATATTTTGATTGATTGGAATTAAAATATTTGGGTTATGTCCAGAGATATTTCATGAGACGAGTACTACACTCCTCCGTTCGCAACAGAATACCTTATGCATCCAGACTTGAAATTTTAGGCCTAGAAAACTTAGAACTACGCCGCCTTCGATCTGACCTAAGTGTAGCACACAAAATTATATGCTAGAATGTCCTACCTGTCAATGACTACTTCAGCTTCGACCGAAACAATACACGAGCAGTATACGAAAAATATGTACTCGAAACCATGTTTGTACTTATTATATACTCATATTAATGTTTATACTTTGCTGTAAATGTTTATACTTTGCTCATATTAATCCTGTAATCATATATATGCTTGACAAAATAAATAAATAAATAAAAATAAAAATAAATATCTCTGAAGATCCATGGGTCTAGTTAGCCTGTACTAATCAATAGCATCTTCTTCATCCTTTGTGTCTACATCCATTCCCAAACTAAGTTTGCTTTTCATTACCATGCCCTACAAGAAAGTACTGTATGACAAAATAATATTCTAAGCTAAAAAAATTCCGAGAAAAAAAGCACCAGAAAATGAAAAGGGAATGAAATTCCTGTAGTGGAAATCAGCCATTTCTCTCTCAACACGGTATCTTGGCTTGCACTGTGCAACAGGATGAGCTCTCATTCCTTGCCTCAGCTCCTGCCCACCTAGCGGTTCGAAAGCATGCAACTGCGAGTAGATAAATAGGTACCACTTTGGTGGGAAGCAGGGGTGAAATGCTACCAGTTCGGCCCGGTTCAGGCGTACCAGTAGTGGCGGCCGCTGGTGGTTCTGCCCACCCACCCGGATGTCACCATTTTCTTTTTTTTAACCCTCTGCGCATGCACAAAGCATTCTGCGCATGCGCAGAGGGTGAAAAAGTGCGCGCTTCCGAACCGGTAGGGAAGGTAAGTAGATTTCACCGCTGGTGGGAAGATAACAGTGTTCCATGTGCCTTTGGTGTATAGCCATGCTGGCCACATGACTACAGAAATTGTCTTCAGACAACACTGCCCCCTAGAGTTGGACACAACTGGACAGGGGAAACCTTTGCCTTAATAGTGAAGAACAGAGACTCTCATGAAGGACACTGCCACTATATGGATGAGTTGTGTGTGAATTATGCAAACCCCTGCAAAAATGAACTAAATTGAAGGGGTTCAGAAACATATGTGGAGACATATTCAGGCAGAACTTGCAGTGACTTGAAGTACAAGCAGAACGTTCTCTGGTTCTGTGAATTTTAAAGCTATTTCTCCAGCGTCTGTACTTAAAGTTCATATCTCTTTAATTGCCATGACTTTTTCAAGGAATTTTAATACACTGTCCCATACTGTTCGCACTGTCTGATCTCTTAATAAAATTCATTTCTCTTTGCCTAATTCCTGCTACAAAAAGAAAATGAAATAAAATTGCTTAAACAACCGAAACATTTGTGTCCTTAATTAATGTTCTGTGCATTTCTTTTTCTTTTCTTTGGTATGCTTAAAAAAAAAAATCTCAGTGGTTCCTTTGAGAGGAAGCCACAAAGCTGTCAGTCCACCTTTCCCTTTGAAAGTATTCACGCGATGAGCTTGCGTTTAATGTTTTATTGATGCTAAGCAAGGAGACTCAAAGGTGTTTATGATGATATACATAATACATACCTGCATATATTTCAGGATGACAGCACCTGATGCAGCGGTGAAATCTACTTACCTTCCCTACTGGTTTGGAAGTGCGTGTTTTGCGCGTGGGCACTCACTTCGCTCGTGCGTGCGCCACCGTCACGCGTGCTTTTTCACCCTTTGTGCATGCGCAGAAGGCTTTGCACATGTGCAGAGGGTTAAAAAAAGAAAATGGTGACGTCTGGGTGGGTGGGTGGAGCCTCACACTGCCGCCGCTAACGGTTCTCTGAACCACCAGCGGCCATCGCTACCAGTACGCCCGAACCAGGCCGAACCGGTAGCATTTCACCCCTGACCTGATGTTGGGTAGTGGGGTGAGGAAAGAATTTCTTCCTGAAAAGAACCACCACCACAAGCTCTAGAGTGATTCATTGTAGATTGCAAGAAAAAGATTCATTTTCTTTCGGTTTCAACTTCACCACCCTGAGCCAGAAATAAATTTGCACGAAGCTCTCTAACATAAACAAGGCTGAGAGAATATAAATCTCTAGAGTTTATTTCAGAAAGATGCAGATTGTCAAAAGTACTTCTGCTCTCATGCAGTGTTAATGAGACATCTTTGAAAAATCTCCAGTGTGCTCTCAGAACAACCCAAGAACTGTCAGAAGATTTTGCTGCAGCTGGATACAACCAAACCTTGTAGGAAAAGAGGGCAGGAGTTGTTTATATTTCTCATCAACTGCATAAAAGTGACTTTTCATATAGTGTAATAAAGTGATTTTTCCCAACTTAGGTTAATCTTTGGCTCTTTCCTTTTTGCTCCTTATATACAGGTAAAATCTCTGAAAAGGTAAGACTATAGCCTACCCTCTTAGGTTCCGGCCCCAAACTCTGGAAAATGTTCTGCTGGGACATTTTGTTGGGACAGGTCATTAGTGCCAGGACACACAACAATACAACATCACAGTCCTTACTAGAATTCTTGAATATCTTAACAAAGCACCTTTTTTCTCTCTGCTGGCAGTAGCACCAGGGAGACACCTGAGCTCTTTCAAAACTTCCATATCCTTTCCTAAATTGGCACCTCTGGCAACTGAACCACCAACCAGAAGGTCGTTTCTCTTTTTAGATATCATACTCACCACACATGGCTGATTTGCAACGCCTGATTCAGGACAACTTCTTCCTGATGGCCCACAATCCCCTACTCAGCCGAGTAACCATTTTCATCACAAACAGCTGGACCTGCCACCATAGTATCCCTATTAAGTTCAGCAAAGGCACTATATCTATTGTGAAGGAAAACACCAAAAGTTTCATGTTTATGGTCCACAGCTCTGACACTGCCCAAATCCAACCATTGTCCACACTGCCCTTCTCCGGCAGGGTGTTTGTGGAAGAAGGAGACTAATAGCAATGCACCTCAATAGAACACACTGGCTGGGTTGGCCACCTAATTGCAGCCTGAATAGCACAAACTAAAGACTCTAGACAAACAATCTGCCCATGTAAACTAGCAATCTGCTTACAAATAGGAGAGTATCCAAACTTAAAAAGAGAACCACAAAAAACAGCTGCAAAACAAGTGTTGCACTGAACTAAACCAGACTGTTGTGTCCTGTCGGCCACCAGTCCCTTCAGCAGCCGAATCAGAGGAGGAGTAGGCGTGGGAGTCAGGGTCAGCATCAAGGCAACCTGAGAGCTCCGAGGGGGAAGAGGGAATGGAGCTGTCAGAGAGAGAGACAGAGGCGGAGCTTGGGCCATCCGTCAGCCCTCAGATGGAGAGTCAACAGCCCCCAGGTCTGGAGGTGACTGATGAGGAAGAGGAGGAACAGCTGGGTCCAGTGCCTGACGCATGGATGCGCAGAAGGCAGAGGAGAGGAGAGCAGTGGAAATCCATGGGCTGATCCTTGGGAAGGAAGAGCCATCGCTGCTAGCAAAGCCCCACTCTAGTTCTGGGGATAAAAGGCAGGGGGCGGAGATGAATAGGTGTGGCAGACAACTATTCATCTCCCAGCCAGATGGACTACAGAGGGTTTGTCGTGTTTGGGAGCCGGGTCAGAACACAGACATTCTGAAATAAAATAGCAATAATGCAAGCACTTACCGAGGATGAACTTCTGGTGTTTTCAAACTACTGATGTTTAAGACTACACTCTTGCTCAGATGAACACTTCTGGTCAGAAGGTCATATTCTCTCGTAGCCTTCCTGGTTTAGATTTTTAGTTGTGTGATTCACATGCCGTTATGTGCACAGGCCATCAGCTTCATCCACTGGACATACTCCCAGTTTTCTCCAACTTATGTTGAGCCACTCCACCCAGCAACTTCTGCTGCTATGCAAATGAAAATAAAAATGAAGCCAGTAAACAAGAAAATTGTGAGAAAGGAAAAAGAAAAAGAATAATAGAAAAGAAAAGAGATACAAAGAAGTAGCTCTCAATCTACTTTACAGCAGTTTTCCTTAGAATTATAAATTGACCTCTTATACCAGTGATGGCGAACCTTTTTTTGCTCGGGTGCCAAAAGGGCATGCACATGCATGATGCGTGCGCGCGCATGCCCACACCCATAATGCAATGCCCTCCTCATGCATGCACGCACAAACCCCTCCCCATGCTGCCCCCCCCCGCACATGTGCACAGGCCTCACTGAAGCCTCCAAACTTCGGGTAGGCCTGTTGGGCCGTTTTTCGCCCTCCCCAGGCTTCAGGAAAGCCTCCGGAGCCTGTGGATGGCAAAAACCGGCCCAATGGGCCTACCAGAAAACCAAACTTCCAGTAGGCCTGTTGGGCCATTTTTCGCCCTCCCCAGGCTTCAGGAAAGCCTCCTGAAGCCTGAGGAGGGTGAAAAACAGACCCAATGGGCCTACCAGAAGTTCATTTCTGAACTTCTGGTAGGCCCGTTGGGTTCATTTTTTGCCATCCACAGGCTCTGGAGGCTTTCCTGAAGCCTGGGGAGGGCGAAAACAGCCTCCCCCACTCTCCGGAAGGCCAAAAATCAGCTGGCCAGTGCACACATGCGCACTGCAGCGGTTCCCCAGGCTTCAGGAAAGCCTCCGGAGCCTGTGGATGGCAAAAACCGGCCCAATGGGCCTACCGGAGAAACGAACTTCCAGTAGGCCTGTTGGGCCATTTTTCGCCCTCCCCAGGCTTCAGGAAAGCCTCCTGAAGCCTGAGGAGGGTGAAAAACAGACCCAATGGGCCTACCAGAAGTTCATTTCTGAACTTCTGGTAGGCCCGTTGGGTTCATTTTTTGCCATCCACAGGCTCTGGAGGCTTTCCTGAAGCCTGGGGAGGGCGAAAACAGCCTCCCCCACTCTCCGGAAGGCCAAAAATCAGCTGGCCAGTGCACACATGCGCACTGCAGCGGACATAGGGCAATGCCTCGTGTGCCCTCAGATATGGCTCCGTGTGCCACCTGTGGCACGCATGCCATAGGTTCACCATCATGGTCTTATACTATAATTGCAACTTAACCCTCTTCCTTCTGCTGTATTGTCTTCTCTAATCATCAAAACCGTAAATCATAAATTCATTTGTTTCCTTTTTCTGTTAAAAGTCCATAAGGGATTCCTAATCATCAATAATCATCGATATTTTTTTTCTCTGATCAAAGAAGTTACTTTGGCCATTTCAGCAAGTTCCATCCTCTTCGCCAACCATTCCTCCATTGTGGATATTGCCGAGTCTTTCCATCTTTGTATATATACAGTAACCTCACTGCAACTATCATGTACAAAAACAAAGTGTCGTGATAATTGTTTTCCAACTGTTTGTCCACCAATCCCAAGGGGGAAGACTTCTGGTCTCAATTGTATATTAATCTTTAAAATCTTCTGAAAATTCAGATTTTTCTACTTTTTTTTTTTTTACAGTTTCACTAAACATAACAAAATGTCCCTTTGCGTTGTTCAGATTTTCAGTGTGATGTTTGAAGTGCCTTTATACATTCTATACAATTTGTCTGGTGACCAATATCAACAGTACATCATTTTTAAAAAAATTCTCTTTATGGTTACAACATAATGAAAATGTCAATCCTTTCATCCACAAATGTTCCCATTGTTTCCATCTGTATATTCTAACCAAAGTTTTTAGCCCATTTTATCATATATTCTTTCACTTCTGTTACAAATTTCAATAAAAGTTTGTACACTTCAGCAGTAACACGTTCATCGTTTCTACACAATTCTATTTCAAACTCAGTTTTACAATGTTCAAAAACCATAAATTATTTTCTCTACTTACTGTAAAAACCCTTCTTATAATTGTAAACAAGAGAACCACTGACCACTATATCCCTCTGCCACCAGTTTTCACCAGTTTCAAAGATTTTGAAAATTTTGAAGCTTTAGTCAAAGATTCTAGTCAACAATTTATTCTGTGTTTATTTGCAACTGTGAATGTATTGCATTCTGGATGGAATCATGTTTTGGCAATTAATTGCTACTCAGAACAAATAATTATTTTCTCTACTTACTGTAAAAACCCTTCTTATAATTGTAAACAAGAGAACCACTGACCACTATATCCCTCTGCCACCAGTTTTCACCAGTTTCAAAGATTTTGAAAATTTTGAAGCTTTAGTCAAAGATTCTAGTCAACAATTTATTCTGTGTTTATTTGCAACTATTGCATTATTGCATTCTGGATGGAATCATGTTTTGGCAATTAATTGCTACTCAGAACAAATAATAATGAAATGAAATGAAATGAAATGAAATGAAATGAAATGAAATGAAATGAAATGAAATGAAGGAAGGAAGGAAGGAAGGAAGGAAGGAAGGAAGGAAGGAAGGAAGGAAGGAAGGAAGGAAGGAAGGAAGGAAGGAAGGAAGGAAGGAAGGAAGGAAGGAAGGAAGGAAGGAAGGAAGGAGGCATAAAAAATTCAGAAAATAAAAAAAAGACCTTTTTACAAGAACTAATGTTTGGTCGGAAATATGAAACCAACTATAATTCAGGGTTAATCATTCATTCACCTAATCCTTGAGAAGGCCAAGAGGAGTGGATAAACTACTTCTGAGAGGAAAAATGGTAAAAACAAAGAGGTAAAAACTCATGGACAGTGAAAAGGTTATCTTCACTAGGTTAAACTGAGATTGTTTAAAGAAGGGCTGAGAAAAACATCTGCTGCTTTGATGTGTATTCTGCTCTGCTTTCTCACAGCTTACTTATCCCAGGAGCTTCCATGAAAGAGTTTGATGTCAAATGTGACCCCTTTTTTCCATTTTGGATAATTGCAGAGGGTTAAAAGCCATGTCTATCTTTAAGCCACCCATTGCACTGCTCAAAGAGTTGGATTGAAATGGTTTATAAGTCTGATCGATCGATCGATCGCTCAATCGCTCAATCAATCAATCAATCAGTCAGTCAGTCAATTCCAAAGAGTTATGGAATTCAACCCTATGCAAATCGATCTGATCTGGCAACTGACAGTGGTTTTGTAATAATTAAACTGGATGAAAGTTTATACTAAGACACTGCATGCATGCCGGTAAACAGAACTATGCAAATGTTAGTTTTGCAATCTAATCTCTTGAGCAACAGCAAAGATAAAGTAAAACGCACATCTGCATGCATTTTTCTCTTTCTGGTTTTTTTCCCCTCGCTGTTGAGAAGAGAAGAGTATCTTCTATTTCTGGATCAATCTTCATCTCTTTCCAGGGTGAAGGAACTGCTTTAGCTGACCAAGGAACACTCTGGTAAGCAATGCTGATTTCATGTTTAGCTCAAACTCTGCTTTGTAAATCTTTACAGCAAATCTTTTGCGATTTCTACTTCTATCGCCTTCTCCTGAGAAGCTTGAATCATAGGATTCCCTAAGATCTGGAGAATTGAGGTTGAATGACCGATTAAATAACTCAACAATGTCGCTACTTGGTTAATTTATTTATTTAGCATATGTCATCTCTACTTGGAGAATGTTGTTGATGAGTATATAGCTTTGAACATCATCCAGATACCTCGCGCAATCTATTTTGGTCTATTAACTCTAAATGATGAATAAAACCACATAACCCCAAATAATCTCTCCTTAATTTTGTTCTCGGTCCAAGGTACCAACCATGTTTTTCCTCCAACCTTTCAACACTTTGCTGCTGCTCTACTTAGGAGCGTCGTTGGCTTTGGCTGCTGCTCCGGAGACAAGGAGTTGGGATACAAATTCCTGCACGGTGTTGGCTTGTGGCAACCCAGGACTCACTGGTTTACCAGGGAGAGATGGAAGGGATGGGGCCAAAGGAGAGAAAGGAGACATGGGTATAATTTCTGAAATCTCTCTTTTCTCTCTTTCTCTCTCTCTCTCTCTCTCTCTCTCTCTCTCTCTCTCTCTCTCTCTCTCACACACACACACACACACACACACACACACCAACACCAACACAGTGTGTTCATTACATAATGCTGTATATTTAATCTTATTTTTGTGTTTAAACAAAAAGAAGGAGGACCTTTAACACAAAAGTTACAGATTCTTCTTTGCTTTTTGTCATGTTGGAAAACTTCCAAATAGGCTGGAAGGAAGGGTTAAGTGAGGATCTAGCTTACAGTCTTCCATAGCAGCAAGCAACATAAACTTGAACCTCCCCCAAGATCCATGAAGTTGGTCAATCTGGTCATTCCCAGGGGAAGGCAAGAGTCTGGGGAAAATTCTAGAATAAAGTTGCTTACTTTAGCTACTGTATCTGAGAATGGCTTCGGTTTTCAACTGATCCTTCAGCCTAGCAAAACATCATGTCATCAGCAGACATCCTTTTGAGTTGGAGATGTCTGATGCATAGGTGGGCTGCTGGGGGTTCACAGGGGTTTGGGAGAACCTCTAGCTAAGATTCTGTGCAGTTCGGAGAACCCCCAAATCCCACTCCTGGCTGGCCCCGCCCTCCCCACCCCGCCCCTCCCAGGAGTCCCCACGTGGCCTGTTTTGGATGCAGGTAAGTGCAGGGTGTGCGTGGAGGCTCAGGGAGGGTGAAAAATGGGCCTACTGGAAGTTTGGCCCGTTTCCGGCCTCCAGAGGGCCTCTGGAGCCTGGGGAGGCCATTTGCACCCTCCCAGAGGCTCAAGGAAAGCCTCCAGAGCCCAGGGAGGGCAGAAACACCTCCCCCCCGCCACCGCCATGATGCAGGAGGCTGACTAGGCCATGCCCACCATGGCCACGCCCACCCAGCAACAGGGAAGAGAACCCCTTGCTAAAAATTTTGAAGCCCACCCCTGGTCTGATGGATAGATGCTGAGTGAGGCTTGGGGAAGGGGATTGCTATTTTGGGGAAATGGAGTCCAAGAGATGCTGTTTTGTCTCAAACCCTAGGCCTCCAAGTGAAGGGTCAACAAGGAGTCCCCGGGAAGGCTGGTCCTGCAGGACCGAAGGGAAACACAGGAGCCCAAGGACAAAAAGGACAAAAAGGAGAAATGTCAGGTAAGAAAGTGAGCTTTCTTACCTGATGGTGAGCTTTGCCTGCATGAGAAGGAAGGGGAGTTTCAGATATTTCCAAGAGCTCAAATATGGGTTATTTTGCAATGTCCATCAATAGCAATTGGCAACAGTTCTGCCTTTCTTGCTTTGCTAGCCTCATGTAACTTTAACGGGGGAGGAGGGAGAATTCCTTGTCTCAAATCCTGGAAGAACAAATGCAAACCTCTTGATCATTTTAATTCAACAAAGTTCCTGAATTCCTGATTCAAGAGTGAGTCTGGTTACCTCAGTCGAACTGGCAACAATTTCTCAATTTATAGCTTATAGGAATTGGGCTCATCCCAAACTAACATTTATTCTTTATTTTTATCTAAATCCTCTTATTTAACCTAAACATTGATTTTAATGGCAATATGTTTTTTAAGCAGCCCTCCTTTATATTTATACATTTATCCCCTCGTGAACAAAAAAAGTAAATAAAAGTATTGCATTTATGAAATACACTAGTGTCTCAATATGTACATTAGTTAATGCTTGATCTGTTAATACCTGCATTCAGGATTTGCATTGAGCTATGATTATAGGGGCTTCATTTGCCACAAGCTGTTTCTCAGTGGGTTATTTATTTTCTTTTGGAGCTTGGTCTTCACAGTACAATACAGATTTTTCTGGTCTAGATATAATAGACCATGAGTGTCCAACCTTGGTAAGTTTAAGAATGGTGGACTTCAACTTCCAGGATCCCCCCCAGCCAGCATGGGGAATGGGGAATTCTGGGAGTTGAAGTCCACCAGTCTTAAACTTTCTAAGGTTGGATACCCCCACATTAGACAAAAAAATTGGGTGGGGGAGTGGAAGTGGCTGAAATAGCAAAGTTAACCGTTCAACGTTGTATCTTCTCGATCTCTTGCATAATTGTATGAAAGCCTCTAAAACAGGGATGTCAAACTCGTTGTCAGGGTTCCAAATAGCATCCAAAACTAAATCAGAGTCCAAGGCAAAGTATTCCTCAAAGTTCCAATTTATTAACAGAGCCATGTTGGCACATCTGGGAGAAACCCGAATCTGAAGTCCCGGGGTTTCTCCACCCAGTTGAAAGTTCAAGCCTTTGCCCCCACACCCCCAAGTCCATCACGTTGACCAATCTTCATCTGCCAACTTGGCAGAAACTCCCATCTCCTTCCATGCAGGTGCAGGAGTGCAAAGACAAAGGATGACCTTGATGATCTAGAAAGAATTTGTTATGGCTACATTCAGACAGCCCTCATGCAATTACCCCTCCCAAATTCCCACAGCAAAGAATACATTTTAAAATAGCATAAAGTGTGGCAGGCCAAAGACCCCAACTAAAATGGCTTCGGCCTGACACTCGTGGCCCGCAGGCCGGATGTGTCATGTGCTGGCCATGCCCACCCCCATTTTCGTGAAGGGGAAAAAAGTCACGATACTACGTCACGTGACGACAAAGTGATGACATGAGTTTGACACCCCTGCTCTAAAAGATGAGGTCTGATGTTCTCCTGAGTCTCAGGTCATCAAAGGAGTTTACCTCAAGAGCACACATAAAGGGATGAAAATAAATGGAAGTTTTGGGGTTTAATTAGGTTTCCTTGTCTCTGTTTTTTCTCTGTAGCTGTTGATACAGTTCAAAGGCAAGTTGCTGCTTTGGAAAAGATGGTCCAGACATTACAAGCTGAAGTTAGCAAAAGCAAAAAAAGTAAGAAAGAATATGGGTTTGGGGGTTAGCTGTTGGTTTGTGTTGGTGTGCAAGATCTGGGGGAGGGCAGAGAAAGTAACAATGAGCAGTGTGGCCAACTCATTCCCTTCTATTCAGTGATGAGGAAAGTAAGATTTTACATTTAGGCAAGAAAACCAAATGAAAAAGTACTTGGCTCAATAGTAGTAACTGCAAGAGGGATCTTGGAGTCTTAGTGGACAATCACTGAAATATGAGCCAGCAGTGTGGCAACCGTCAGGCCAGCTTCAGAGTTGACACAGTGTGCTGCAGCAGCCAAAAAAGCCAATGCAATCACTAGACTAGACATACCCAATTTCTGCAAATGTTCTTCGTATGTTTAGCCGGCAGCCCTCTAATCCTCTTTGTTGCTCTTTTCTGCACTCTTTCCAAAGTCTCTACATCTTTTTTATAATATGGTGATCAAAACTGGATGTAGTATTCCAAGTGTGGTCTTACTAAGGCTTTATAAAGCAGTACTGATACTTCAAGACTGTCTTGAACCTATCTTCTGGAGTGTTTGGTATTCCCACCAGCCTGGTGTCATCTGCACATTTGATGATTTTGATTGACATCTAAATCATTTATGAAGTTGTTGAAGAGTACAGGGAACAGACAGAACCTTGGGGTACCCCACTGCTTACTTACCTCCATGTAGATATAGTTATAAATAAATTCATGTAAGTGTTATCTGCCCAGTGAGGTGGCAATATTCATTTTTATTAGCTGATCTCAAAAAAACAAAAAACAAAAAAAACCAACAAAAAACAAGAAGAAGATGCCATCCATTCTTTCAAACATCTATTAGATATTGATCCTGACCAATTTTTCAAACCACTTAGATACTGTATTTCCCCCTCTGCTCACCCCTTGCTTTTGAATTTCCAAAAACTCCTTGAAGAGCATTCAAGAGATTTAAATCTGGCTGCAGATAAATAAGAAGCCTGCAGGGAATATAATCAATGGGCAAAGTGCTTTGCAGAATACACATATAAACAATTCCCAGAGAGGAAAATAAATCAAACTAACGAAGTCTGTATAAGGAACGCAGAAAAGCAACAAAGATTAAGAATGCTGTAGGGAATATTTATCCACAGCTAAACCCTAATGATTTCTGGACAAAACTCAGCTTTGCATTGGGCTAGAATCGAGTTACTTGATTAGAAAAGGTGAGCTGGTGGCCCTGATTAGTCTTTCGCCGGGGAATAAACCACGGTGAAGAAGGCCGTGACAAACCTGGTTAACTGGTGGACCTGGTTAGTCCTTGTATGGAGAGTAGGCTTCTCTGGGGAATAAACCACAGTGAAGAAGGCAGTGAAAAACCTGGTTAGCTGGTGGACCTGGTTAGTCCTTGTATGGAGAATAGGCTTCACCAGGGAATAAACCACAGTGAAGAAGGCGGTGACAAACCTGGTTAACTGGTGGACCTGGTTAGTCCTTGTATGGAGAGTAGGCTTCTCTGGGGAATAAACCACAGTGAAGAAGGCAGTGAAAAACCTGGTTAGCTGGTGGACCTGGTTAGTCCTTGTATGGAGAATAGGCTTCGCCAGGGAATAAACCACGGTGAAGAAGGCCGTGACAAACCTGGTTAACTGGTGGACCTGGTTAGTCCTTGTATGGAGAGTAGGCTTCTCTGGGGAATAAACCACAGTGAAGAAGGCAGTGAAAAACCTGGTTAGCTGGTGGACCTGGTTAGTCCTTGTATGGAGAATAGGCTTCGCCAGGGAATAAACCACAGTGAAGAAGGCCGTGACAAACCTGGTTAACTGGTGGACCTGGTTAGTCCTTGCATGGAGAGTAGGCTTCGCTGGGGAATAAACCCCAGTGAAGAGGCCATGACAAATCATTTTGATATGGTTGCCAGCTAAATCCCTAAGCTAAGCTGGAAGGAGATCTGTCAATGTGCACCTTCAATGTTTGCCTTGAGTGATGTTTATTCGTTGGCCGGAAGCTGTTTTCATGGGTGATTTATTTCTGCTTAGTCTTCGCAATGCAGGGGGTGACCACCATCGGAGGGAAAACCTTCGTTTCAACGGGTCGGAGTGAAAATTTTGCAAACGGGAAAGCTCTCTGCAGCAACGCCGGTGGAGCTCTGGCGGTTGCCACGAATGTGGCTGAGAACACGGCCTTGGCGGCAATGGCCAAGAGGAACGGCAAGAACATATTACTGGGTATGAGTGACCTCCAGACAGAAGGCAAGTTCGTGTATTTGAACGGACAAGCGGTGAGCTACACCAACTGGCATAGGTCAGAGCCTAACAACTTGCATGAGGAAGACTGTGTGATACTCCTTCCAGACACCCAATGGAATGACATCAGCTGTGACTACCAAACCCTCATCGTTTGTGAACTTTGATATATCTAGAACGTTGCCGTTTGTATTCCCAGGGGCGTCCATGGAAGAAGAAGACAAGGGGCTCAAGTGTCATGACATCATCATGCCATCATTGGTGCTCTTAATCCCATGACACCCTGACACATCTTTGACATCTTTGTAGCTTGCTATAGATGCCTGTCCATGTTCTAGGAGAGGACAAAATAACTGCATAAGTGCGTTGATTTTGCTTTCCAGGCTGAAAATGTAATTCTGCAAGGAAAAAAAAAGACACAATAGAGGTACTGTCTCTGTTTTTCTCCACGCATATTTTGTCTTGCAGTATTTTATTATTATGATTATTATATTTTTAAAAAGTGTCATTCCAGGTTTCTGAACTCTTAGGAAAAGCTGTTGAGCAGAACGATAGAAAGAGCAAATTGTGGAACCAATAGTCCTCTCCTTAAATCTGAAGATCAGTTGGTAACATCTCAGTTGTTCCATTCAGATCAAGCTTTGAAAAGGCCTCCAAAATTCTGAGAAATAGAACATGGAATAACAGAGTTGGAAGGGACCTCAGAGGTTTTCTAGTCCAGCCTTCCCCGACCTTTCCGGGTTGGCTGCCCAGTGTGTGGAGGGGGAAGAGGTGATGGTTTTGTGTGAGGAACAGTTGCACATATGTGCGTGTGCGCACACAGCTTCATTTGTGTGAGTGGCGTGTACGCCCACCCTGCATGAGTGGGGCTGCAAGTGCCAGTGGGCACTGCTCACGTGAGCGGGGTGCAAGCCACCCACCACTCATGTGGCCTGGTTGCAAATAGGCCATGGCCCAGTACAGGGGGTGGGTTCCACTTACTTTCCCTACCGGTTCGCTCGCGCTCGCACACGCGCCTATGTCACGTCAGGGAAATGACCCTCTACACATGTGCAGAAGCCTTTGCACATGCACAAAGGGTTCTTTGCCAGCCGCTTTCAAGTAACGGCGACCGTAGGACTGGTTCAGGGGTGTGGCCAGCTGGCCATCGCTGCCGGTTCGGCGAGCAGGGACAAATTTCTGCCACTACTTTGGGCGAATTGGTCTGAACCGGCAGCAACCCACCACTGGCCCTTTAGTGGGCTATGGCCCACAGGTTGGAACCCCTGTTGTAGTCCAACCGCCTGCTCGAGCAGGAGACCCGATTCCATTCCAGACAAATGGCTGTCCAGTCTCTTCTTAAAAGCCTCCAGTGATGGAGCACCCACAACTTCTGAAGGCAAGCCGTTCCACTGGTCTATTGTTCTCACTATCAGGAAATTTCTCCTTAATTCCAGGTTGCTTCTCTCCTTGATTAATTTCCATCCGTTGTTTCTATCTGGTAGGTCTAGTCATATCATTCCCGTGTATTAATTGGGAGCCGGAAAAGATTGAAAACTTATTCTTCTCAAAACATTTAAGAGGACAAGACTTCTTTCTCTTTCAGAAAACTAAAGCTCCAGTTACAGTACAGGATTTTTTAGACCTGCATAGGACTCCTACTCTGGTAGACTAATAATCAGAGACCCTATGAAAGGATTTTATAAAGCCGAGGTGGCGCAGTGGTTAGAGTGCAGCACTGCAGGCTACTTCAGCTGACTGCTAGCTGCAGTTCGGCAGTTCAAATCTCACCGGCTCAAGGTTGACTCAGCCTTCCATCCTTCCGAGGTGGGTAAAATGAGGACCCAGATTGTTGGGGGCAATATGCTGACTCTGTGAACCGCTTAGAGAGGGCAGTAAAGCACTGTAAAGCGGTATATAAGTCTAAGTGCTATTGCTATTTCCTTTGCAAGCAAAGAATGCTTCTGCGCCAGTAGTGTTCCACAGCTTATACAACATTCAGATTCACACTCATACACACAAACACAAACGCCCAGACAAAGACAAAAAAAAAAAAATATGTGTTCTGATCTTCCACAAACTGCCAAGACCAGTAAAATATTGAGACAGTAGGACTGCCTTGTTTTGGGGAAGAGTTTGGCTCCCCCCTTGTGGTCACCTTCAGAATTATACCTTTACTTCTCTGTGGATTGTGTGATAGGACGCCCTATGGCAGGGGTCTCCAGCCTTGGCAACTTTAAGACTTGTGAACTTCAACTCTGGCTGAGGAATTCTGGGAGTTGAAGTCCACAAGTCTTAAAGTTGCCAAGGTTGGAGACCCCTGCCCTATGGGATCTGCTAGGCCAGGGGTCCCCAAACCTGTGGGTCACGGCCCACTAGTGGCCGTGAGGGATTTGCAACTGGGCCATGCAAACGGCCAGCAAGCGTGCTTCCACGCACATGTGCATCCTCACTTGTGCGGATTTAAATGAGTGGCAGGCGCGCATGCACGCTGCTCGTGCAAATGAAGTTGTTGTGCGCATGTGCATGTGCTTGCCAGCCGCTCACATGGAACCGTCCCCCCCTCCCTCTGCCGCCAGTCCACAAAACCCTAAATGTTGGGGAACTCTGTGTCAGATGTCCACCATAAGACCAATCCTTCACAGTTCTGATTCCTAAGTGACGTGTGTGTGTGTGTGTGTGTGTGTGTGTGTGTGTGTGTGTGTGTGTGTGTGTGTTCATCTTCTGTCTGCTATGCCCACTGTGGGGTCTTGTCATGGCTTCTCGTGCACTTTGGGACTTCATCCATCCATTCTACTTCTTTATAGTTAGATGATTCAGAAAAGAGGGACCACGTTAGAGATTTTAAAAATATTTTACACGTTTTATGTTGAGGATTTTTTTCCCCTTCAGCCTGAATTGGTGAGTTTCCTTTGAGGTGGCTGATAAACCAGCATTCTTTATGAAAACCAAACTGCATATGCTCGAATTGATTGATCAATGATGATGTGACACAGTGGTGAAATCCAAATTATTTTACTACCAGTTCTGTGGGCGTGGCTTGGTGGGCGTGGCTTGGTGGGCGTGACAGGGGAAAGATACTGCAAAATCTCCATTCCCTCCCCACTCTGGGGCCAGCCAGAGGTTGCATTTGCCGGTTCTCCGAACTACTCAAAATTTCCACTACCGGTTCTCCAGAACCTGTCAGAACCTGCTGGATTTTACCCCTGATGTGACATCAAGTCTTTTTCAGCTCCTAGTGACCACCAAGGTAGATTTTCTCCATGATGTTCTACCTTTAACTTGTTTTTTCAGGTCTCCCAACCGTGTCCTCATTGCCAGTGGAACTGAGGTATGCTCCAATGCAACAGTCAATCCATGTATACTTATGATTCACGGATGGTTAGGATGCTAACTACATACTAAGTGGAAGGCAGAATGTATAATGCCAATTGTTAGAAACCTTATTTGTTCTGACCAGGGGGCCATTCTTTTGCTCCTACAAGAATAATGGATGGAAACTGAGCAAGGAGAGATTCAACCTGGAAATAAGGAGAAATTTTCTGACAGTGAGAACAAATAACCCATGGAACAGCTTCGGAAGTTGTGGGAGCTTCATCACTGGAAGCTTTCCAGAAGAGACTGGACTGCCATTTGTCAGAAATGGTGTAGGGTCTCCTGCTTGGGTGGGGGGGTGGGGGGACTAGATGACCTACAACTCTGTTAATTCCAACTCTGTTAATCTGTTAAGATCAACCTCTGATGTTTCCCAAAAAGTTGTCAAATTTCTAATAGCTATTGCTCATTGCAGTTGCCTGGGGTCTCCTTCTTGCTACTAATTGCTTTTAGGCTGTGCAGTGTTTATTGTTGTTTTATACTTTAAATGTGATATATGGTTGTGTTGCCATGTTTTCAAAAGTTGGTTAACAATAACGATAGTAATAAAGCGTCTATGTGTTCTACATCTACATAGCATATATCTTTCAACCCCTTCCATACGAACAAAACTTGCTGGTGTTATACAGTAGTGGGTTCTAAAACCCTTTACTACCGGTTTGCGCGCGCGCTCATGCGTGTAACGCTTCTGCACACATGCAGAAGCTTCTGCGCATGCACAGAAGCATCCCAGGCGGGTGGGCGGAGCCTCCCGCCACTGGCACTACCGGTTCTTGGAACCGGGGCGAACCGGGAGTAACCCACCGCTGGTGTTATAGATCTTTCCAAGTTA
>QLTV01014916.1:6428852-6443775 GCA_003457575.1 Thermophis baileyi | reverse complement strand
CAACTCTGTGAATCTGTTAAGATCAACCTCTGATGTTTCCCAAAAAGTTGTCAAATTTCTAATAGCTATTGCTCATTGCAGTTGCCTGGGGTCTCCTTCTTGCTACTAATTGCTTTTAGGCTGTGCAGTGTTTATTGTTGTTTTATACTTTAAATGTGATATATGGTTGTGTTGCCATGTTTTCAAAAGTTGGTTAACAATAACGATAGTAATAAAGCGTCTATGTGTTCTACATCTACATAGCATATATCTTTCAACCCCTTCCATACGAACAAAACTTGCTGGTGTTATACAGTAGTGGGTTCTAAAACCCTTTACTACCGGTTTGCGCGCGCGCTCATGCGTGTAACGCTTCTGCACACATGCAGAAGCTTCTGCGCATGCACAGAAGCATCCCAGGCGGGTGGGCGGAGCCTCCCGCCACTGGCACTACCGGTTCTTGGAACCGGGGCGAACCGGGAGTAACCCACCGCTGGTGTTATAGATCTTTCCAAGTTAAAAAGGCAACAAACCAAATCAAGCTTCCTTATTTAAATGAGTGAATAGCACACCTTGGTCAGACAACACCATGCCGAGACCATTTCAGCTTTGCGACTTGTGCTACTGCAGACTTCTAACAACTTACAGCCACACATCGTGCTGTTTGCAGTTGTTAGGGGACTGTATAAAAGGATTTTGGATTGTCAACAGGCTGTTCTTTTCACTCAGTGCCAACACAACACTGGGAGGGAACAAGAGCCAGCACCTGATTAACTTCACAATGTGTTATTTTTCAGCTACAGCTATCTGCGTGACTCAGATGTGTACCAAACACTTCCCAGCCTGACCAAACAGATCCTTTTTTTAAAAAAAAATGTCTTAAATAACACCAATTATTTGGAGATGCTTTCTTTTCTCAGCCATGAAACTTTATGGAGAGGCTCTGCTCACCGTTTAATTTTGCATTAATTATACATTAGCTTTCTTTGCGCCAGTTGAAGCTTAGGCATATGGTGCTAATGGGGTTTTTATAGGTGTTCTGATTAGCCAATTTGCACAAGGAAGAGGGACTTTTTTTGTTTGTCTGGGTTGTTGTTTTTTAACGCTATGAACGACTTCATAGGTGTTTTGAATAAGGAAGAGTCCGTGCATTACGCAGGCTTGAAGAAGTGACCACGCTGAAACAATACAGAGGATCGCTTGATGGCAACAGAGAGTTAATTTTGGATAACTCTTGGCTCCCATCTAACGCTCAGCCAGAATTCTGCAATCCAGATATGACTCTCCTTCAGAGGTGGGTTCCTGCCGGTTCGGACCGGTTCTATAGAACCAGTAGTAACTTGGCGTCCTGGGTCGCTAGAATTGGCAGTAATCCAGGCCTGTCATGCCCCTGAAACTGCTCTCTCGGTGGTGCCATAGGTGCCGCCATTTTGTTTTTTGCTTCTGAGCATGCGCAGAAGCTGTTTTTTTATCACTGCGCATGCGTGCGCAACCACACGGCGCATCAGGAAGCGAACCGGCAGCGAGGTAAGTCAGAACCCACCCCTGCTCTCCTCATTATGCAATTATTGATATTCCAAATATTGGAATACATAAAATATTCCAAATAGATTAGACATCCATTTCACAGGAATGGTATAAGGCAGTGATGGCGAACCTTTTCGCCGTCGCGTGCCAAAAGCGGGGGAGCATGGGGGGGTAGCGCGCGTGTGTGCCCACACCCATAATGCAATGCGCCCCACACGTCCCGCCCCCACGCGCATGCGCGCGTGACCCCCCTAATGATCCCCCGTGAATGTGCGTGATCCCCACGCTCCCCTGTCGCATGTGTGCATGACACACCCACCCACCCGCACAAGTGTGTCACACACACACACACACACGTTGCCTGTTTTTGGGCCTGGCAAGCCTCCCTTCAGGCCGGCGCATCTCTTACCCTGGCGCTGGATGCTCCTTCAGCGCAGACTCAGCTCCTGCGGCAGCGCTGCTTGTTCTCGGTGGCTGGCGAGGGGGGGTAGCAGTGGTTCTCCTCCAGAATCCTGACTGCAAGTGGGAGGCCACCCCCTCCACTTGCCTGCCACTGAAAACAAGCAGCTCTGCCCCTTTTTTCCTTTTCAGACCAGCTCGAAGCAAGCGGTGCACAAACTTCAGCAGTTCTTGCACTGCCGCCTGCACCTCTTGCTTGGAGCTGGTCTGGAAAGGAAAAAACGCAGCCGAATTAGGCGGGATTTGTCCCATCCGGGTGCCTCCAAACAGGTCTCCCTATGGTAGCCTCCGCACTGAACTACGCGACCCAACAGTGATCGCCCACCGAAACGGAGCCTGCCCTCCGAGCTCTTCCGAGCGCCCTTTCCCCCCCGCAGCGAACGAGCTGGGGGGGCACAAAAAGCACTTCCCGCTTCTCCTCTACCTGCATGCTGTAACTGGAGTATTCTCCTCCAGAATCCTGGCTGCAAGCTGGCAGCCCCAGGGGGTTGAATTAGGTGGGACTCGCCCCACCCAGTTCCCTCCAAATGGGTCTCCCTATGGTAGCCTCCCTGTTGAACTACGCTACCCAACAGTGATCCCCACCCAAACGGAGCTTGCTCTTCCGAGCGCCCGCTTTTTCCTGCAGCAAACGAGTGCGAAAAGCGCTTCCCACTCTCCTCTATCTGCATGCTGTTACTGGCTCTGCACCCCCTCAATACAAACAATATGCCACTACCCGAGGCCACCCTGCTGCGGGGGAGGGGCGGCAGGCCTGGCTGACTGGCTGGCTGGACACAATGCCGTTGCAATGCCACGCTGCCCAGGATCCACCCAGGTAGCGGTTGGATCCACCCAGGTAGAGCTGGTAACAGCATGAGAAGAGGAGAAGCGGGAAGTGCTTTTCGCACCCACCCACCCCAGCTCGTTCGCTGTGGGAAAAAGAGGGCGCTCGGAAGAGCAAGCTCCGTTTGGGTGGGGATCACTGTCGGGTCGCGTAGTTCAGCGCAGAGGCTACCGTAGGGAGACCTATTTGGAGGCACCTGGATGGGGCGAGTCCCGCCAAGAGCTGCTTGTTCTTGGTGGCTGGCGAGGGGAGGGGGAGGTGGTTCTCCTCCAGAATGCCAGCTGCAAGTGGGAGGCCGTCCCCTCCCCTTCCCCGCCACCAAAAATAAGCAGCTCTGCCCCTGCTGCTCCCCTGGGGCTACGCAGCGGTTCTCACCCTCCCACTTGTGGCCGGGATTCTGGAGGAGAACCACCTCCCACTCCCCTCGCTAGCCACCAAAAACAAGCAACCCTGCCCTTGCTGCTCCCCTGGGGCTGCCAGCTTGCGGCTGGGATTTTGGAGGAGAATCCTCCAGTTACAGCATGCAGGTAGAGGAGAAGTGGGAAGCGCTCTTCGTGCCCCCAGCTCGTTCGCTGCTGGTCTGGAAAGGAAAAAACACAACCGAATTAGGTGGGACTCGCCCCATCCAGGTGCCTCCAAGTAGGTCTCCCTACAGTAGCCTCCGTGCTGAACTACGTCACCCAACAGTGATCCCCACCCAAATGGAGCTTGCTCTTCCGAACGCCCGCTTTTTCCTGCAGCGAACGAGCTGGGAGGGCGCGAAAAGCGCTACCCGCTTCTCCTCTACCTGCATGCTGTAACTGGAGGATTCTCCTCCAGAATCCCGGCCGCAAGCTGGCAGCCCCAGAGGGTTGAATTAGGCGGGACTCGCCCCACCCTGGTCCCTCCAAATGGGTCTCCCTATGGTAGCCTCCCCGTTGAACTATGCTACCCAACAGTGATCCCCACCCACATGGAGCTTGCTCTTCCGAACGCCCGCTTTTTCCTGCAGCGAACGAGCTGGGAGGGCGCGAAAAGCGCTACCCGCTTCTCCTCTACCTGCATGCTGTAACTGGAGGATTCTCCTCCAGAATCCCGGCCGCAAGCTGGCAGCCCCAGAGGGTTGAATTAGGCGGGACTCGCCCCACCCTGGTCCCTCCAAATGGGTCTCCCTATGGTAGCCTCCCCGTTGAACTATGCTACCCAACAGTGATCCCCACCCAAACGGAGCTTGCTCTTTTGAGCGCCCTCTTTTTCCCACAGTTAATGAGCTGGGGAGGCGCAAAAAGCGCTTCCCGCTTCTCCTCTACCTGCATGCTGTTACCGGCTCTACCTGGGTGGATCCAGCCGCTACCTGGATAGATCCTGGGCAGCACGGCATTGCAACGGCGGCGTTGGCTATGTCCAGCCAGCCAGGCCTGCCGCCCCACCCCCATGGCAGGGTGGCCTCGGGTAGCAGCGTCTTGTTTGTATTGAGGGGGTGCAGAGCCAGTAACAGCATGCAGGTAGAGGAGAAGTGGGAAGCGCTTTTCACGCTCGTTCGCTGCAGGAAAAGGCGGGCGCTCAGAAGAGCAAGCTCCGTTTGGGGTGGGGATCACCGTTGGTAGTGTAGTTCAACGGGGAGGCTTCTTTCAGTTTCTGGCGCGCCCGTGAGCATGAAAACCAGCTGGCCGGCGCACCGGAACCCGGAAGAGCAACGGGCGACGGCTCAGCGTGCCGGGAGAAATGGCTGTGCGTGCCACTTCCAGCACGCGTGCCGTAGGTTCGCCATCACTGGTATAAGGTCTCCTGCCTCGGGCAGAGGTTTGAAATAGAAGACTTCCGAGATCCCTTCCAACCCTGTTATTCTGTGATTCTATAAATGTGACTTTCTTAGATGTTTAATTATAATACAGAATAACCGAGTTGGACAAGACCTTGGAAGTCTTCTAGTCCAACCCCTTGCTCGAACAGGAGACCCTATACCATTTCAGACAAATGGTTGTCCATTCTCTTCTTAAAAACCTCCAGTGATGGAGCACCCACAACTTCTGGAGGCAAGCAAAAGGTATATAGTTGAAACCACTTTCAACTCTTTATGTATACATTCTGGATTACTGTGAAGTAACACAAGAGACAATAGATGACTATTTGTGTTAAATGGCCTGAAAAAGGAACTCTGTGATTTATTTCAGGCCTCCAAAAGTTTAATAAATGTTTTTCATCATCAGGCTTCTCTAAACATCATCTTTTGATTTCTCTAAAAATCAACAGTTGTTACAAGTTGTTTGCAACTACTCTACCAATTGGACTTTTGTCCAATCTCTTCTTAAAAACTTCCAGTGTTGGAGCATTCACAACTTGTGGAGGTAAGTTGTTCCACGGATTAATTGTTCTGTCAGTTTCCTTCAAATTTAAAACTCATTTCAAGGGGGAGGGGAGGGGGGGGGGAGAGGTGAGGAGAGGAGAGGAGAGGAGAGTCCAATCCCCTGCTCAGGCAGGAAACCCTATACCATTTCAGACAAATGGTTGTCCATTCTCTTCTTAAAAACCTCCAGTGATGGAGCACCCACAACTTCTGAAAGCAAGCTGTTCCACTGGTTGATTGTTCTCCCTGTCAGAAAGAATTCTCCTTATTTCTAGGTTGTTCAGTTTCCATCTATTATTCCTTGTCTGACCTTCAGGTGCCTTGTAAAATAGCTTGACCCCCTCTTCTCTGTGACAGCCCCTCAAATATTTCTACCACCATTTGTTAGATATGCCTTGGGCTTACTCCTCAGATAAGCATCGGATTTTGAAAGGAAGCAGTTTTCTGCTTCTCTATACCCAGGAAAGCATGAATACATGTCTGGTTTTCACATCGGAGCTCTGTCTCAAATTTGAACTTTTCTGTCTGAATGGTAATTCTGAGAATGCACAGAGAAACATTGGATCTTTAAAAGATGTAGTTTTTCTGTTTCTCCAGAAGCTGTGAGAACAGGAATACGTGCAGGGGTGGGTTCTACTTACCTTCCCCACCGGTTTGCATCGCGACAGAAGTGCACGTTTTGCGCGTGCGCGCGTCTTGGTTAACATGGTTTGCATTGGTGACTATTCCTAAAATACATTTTCAATTGGATTTTCTTGCCTTATTGTTCAATGGGTGAGCCAGTGGCCAGAGGGGGCGCCAGACACACCAAAGCCCAGTGGAGGTGAATTGAGCTGGATGAGAGGAAGTGCCTGGGTTGGGCTGATGGCCATGGTGAAAGACAGAATGAGAGAATTTGAGATGTCAGGGCAGTAACTGAGAGCCAGGAGGAATCTTATTGCCTGGAGAAAGGGACAGTGGGACCTAGACTCCAGTGGCTCCTACAGAGGTAGCGCTACATAAACATACAATTCATCATAATTTCTTAAGATTCATTTTGATTATTTGCAATGGTGAGTCTGTCTGCAGCCGTTTACAGTTTGAATACTACAGCACTCAAGGACTGTAGTATTCTTACAATAAACCAGTGGTTCCCAACGTGGGACCCACGCCCCACAGGGGGAAAATCTGATTTTTAATGGGGGCAATTGGAACCTTGTTTAAACCAAGTTAATGTCCTTTTAGGCTTCCTCCGCATGAGTAGGAGTTCACTTTTTGAATAGTAAGAATTATATGTCACGGGGGGGGGGCATCGGGATTTTAGAGAGGCTTAGGTGGGGCTGATGGCCAAAAAAAGGTTGGGAACCACTGCAATAAACCTTCCACTTTCTCAAGATCCCACTTTCTCAAAAGCTACCTTTCAACAATTTACTAATAAACCATCCCTGCTTTCTACTTCTCTTTCTCCCTTAAAATAATTTCTTCATAGTCTATAAATTTATATGCATAGAAAATCGCATTTCAGATTTCCCAAAAACGGTATGCTTCATTGCATGTTTCGGTTTTCAAAGGCACAGTACTCAAAATATGTCCTTTGGCGCCACCTAATGGACTGAGTAATTCTTGGGGAGAGTCCCAGAACTTCATGTTATGTGTGTGTTGGTTCTTTTCATCAATACACAGAATCTTTCTTTCCAATCAGCCTCTATTTTATTCCCGGCTTGGAACTGGACCTGGATTTTTTCTTCCAACAACTATAAACAATAAAAAGAAAAAAAATTAAGACAGTTTGAATCACCAGTGTTTTATGCCAACTAGATTGTTTCCACCCAAACAAATATTTCTCAATTCTATGTGGCAAAAAACAAACATTATACCTGAACCCACTTAAGTCAAAAAAGTAAATGTAAAAGTTTTCCCTGTCGAGTCTGTTGGAAGAAAAACCCGTCTGGTTCAATTCCAAGTGAGGAGAAAGACACCGGAAACATGGAGGCTGTTTGGAAAGAGGGACAGATTTGGAAACATTTTGGCCAATCTCACTGGTGGCAATTGTCATCGGTAGAACATTTTATATAGATTCTCCTTATAGGCCACTGCCATTGTAAGTTTATAATTAATTTCCCACAATTTATCCCATTGGTCCAATTCAATGTTATGTCCAAAATGTCTCGCCCAACTAATAATTGTTTCCTTAACTGTTTCTTCTTCTAATTTATATCTTAAAAGGAATTTATATATTTTTGTAATCATTTTTGTGTCCGGTCCATGTAATATTTTATCTAATTCCGATTGTTTTTCTTGGATACCGAATTTTTCCTTGTCTTTCTTAAATCTTGTTTTAATTTGCAAGTATGGCCACAACTCAATAACAATTCCCTGTTTCTTTAAACCTTGGACCGTTTTTAATTCCCCTTTTTCATCCAGTAGCACTGCATAACTCACCATTTTATTTAAATCTGTGGTGCTTGGATAGGGGTTAGGGGTTAGGGTTAGGGCCATATCTTAATCCCATTACCCTGGAGCTGGAGGTCTTTTGTCTTGTAGATAGGCTGGCCCAGTCTTTCTTAATGTGCACCAAAGTATCTGCTGGGGGCAGGGAGCTGGGCTTATGGGTTTCTGTTTCCTTTAAGATTTTTATTTCTCTTTTAGGGGAAATATTTTATCCTGCCTTTTAAATATTTCCTAAAATATTTCATTCTTCTAGGAAGGGTGGGTGCTAACTTTCTACAAGTCTAACTGTAGGGGGCGGTGCTCCTCTCCATTTCTTAGCCTAGGTAGCATTATCTGAAGACAGTTCTGTGGTCATGTGGCCAGCATGACTCCACGCCGAGGCACACAGAACACTGTTACCTTCCCACCGAAGTGGTACCTATTTATCGATTGCATTTGCATGCTTTCAAACTGCTAAGTGGGCAGGAGCTGGGGCAAGTAATAGACGCTCACCCCATTGTGCAGCTCTTGGGTCTCAAACCTAGGCTGTCAGCTTTCCAGCTGCCTTTAACCACTGAGTCATTGCACCCCTCTCACTGAAGTCAAATCTTTAAACAATTAATGTAGTAAATCCCCACGTAATGCACTTCCTGCTGGAAGTTTTATGTTCCCAACTCAGTCCAACTGATGAAAGTTTATCTCACAACAGCATCAGTTCTTCTGCTTTTAGTTCTCACTTTTCTTCTATTTTCCTCTTGCTGCTCTCCAAGTTTTGTCAATCCAGTATGGGAAAGTTGGTGTTGGGTATTAATGAAAAAAGCAGCCAGGGTTCCTTGCCAATTCTTGCCACATTTTCTTAGCTTAGCTCCTAGCTGAAATGCCTGAGTTTAAAAAAGGGAAGCATCGGATCTTGAAAGGAAGTGGATTTTCTGCTTCTCCAGGCCAGGGAGAATATGAATACGGGCTTCTTCTTCAAATTTGAGCTCTGTCTCAAAATTGAAGTTTTCTGGTTAAATGGCAGTTCTCCCACCAATTGCAAGACCCCTTGGACTAACTCCTCAGGGAACCATTGGATCTCGAAAATAAGTAGTTTTTCTTCTTCTTCAAGCCATGGAGAACATGAATTTGCATCAGTTTTTTCCAATTATAGCTCTGTCTCAAAATTGAAGTTTGCTGTGTTTTCTGTGTTTTCAGTTTTCAGTTTCTGTGTCACCTTCAAGTTCCTGGTACATACAGATTAACAGAGTTGGAAGGGACCTTGTAGGTCATCTAGTCCAACCCCCCACCCAAACAGGAGACCCTACACCATTTCTGACAAATGGCAGTCCAATCTCTTCTTGAAAGCCTCCAGTGATGAAGCTCCCACAACTTCCGAAGGCAATTTCTGTTGGTTGATTGTTCTCACTGTCAGAAAATGTCTCCTTATTTCTAGGTTGAATCTCTCCTTGATCAGTTTCCATCCATTATTCCTTGTCTGGCCCTCAGGTGCCTTGGAAAATAGCTTGACCCCTTCCTCTCTGTGGCAGCCCGTCAAATATTGGAACACTGCTATCATGTCTCTCTTTGTCCTTCTCAATCTCAACATCTTTTTCGTAATTTGTGGTGACCAAACCTGGATGCAGGATTCCAGCTGTGGCCTTACTAAGGCTTTATAGAGTGGTATTAGCACCTCCCTTGATCTTGATTGTATCCCTCTGTTAATGCAGCTTAGGATTGCGTTGCCTTTTTTGGCTGCTACCGAATACTGCTGGCTCATATTTAGCTGGTTGTCCACTAAGACTCCAAGATCCCTCTCAAGTTACTGCTATTACTGCTACTGGTTTCACCCAGTCTATATGTGTACTTTTGGTTTTTCTTGCCTAAGTGTAAGACTTTACTTTTCTCTAAATTGAATTTTGTTAGATAGGGCCCAGTGTTCAAGTCTATCAAGATCCATCTGGATCTTGAGCCTATCTTCTAGTGCCGTGGTGGCAAACCTATGGCACACGTGCCACAGGTGGCACGCGAAGCCATCTCTGCGGGCACGCAAGCCGTTGCCCTAGGTCACCTCCACTGTGCATGCGCGCACACCAGCCAGCTGATTTTTGGCTGGCCCCACCCACACCACCTCTCCCGTCCCAGGAGTCTTCACACAGCCCATTTTGGATGCCAAGTAAGTACAGGGCTTGCACAGAGGCTCTGGGAGGGCAAAAAATGGGCCTCCGGAAGTCTGGAAATCGGTCGTTTCCGGTCTCCGGAGGGCCTCCGGAGGGCTGGGGGAGGCCATTTTTGTCCTCCTGGAGGCTCCAGGAAAGCCTCCGGAGCCTGGGGAAGGTGAAAAACAGGCCTAGCGGGCCTAGCGGAAGTCCTGAAATGGGCCGTTTCCGGCCTCTGGAGGGCCTCCGGCGGGCCGGGGGAGACTGTTTTTGCCCTCCCCAGGCTCCAGGAAAGCCTTCGGAACCTGGGGAGGGCGAAAAATGGGCCTACCGGAAGTCCAGAAATGGGCCATTTCTGGCCTCTGGAGGCTTCAGGGAGGCCTGCTAGGCCCAAAATGGGGCACGGGGGTCGTGCACGCATGCATGTGGGGGGCAGGGGGGGTGGGGCAGCGTGGGGCGGGGCGCATGTGCATGCACGGGGGGGCATTGCATTATGGGTGTGGGCACATGCGCGTACGCTATCGCATGTGCGCGTGCACTTTCGGCACCCAAGGAAAAAAAGGTTAGCCATCACTGTTCTAGGGTGTTAGCTATTCCTGCCAGCTTAGTATCATCTGCAAATTTGGTAAGTTCCCCTTCTATTCCCTCATCTAAGTCATTTATGAAAATATTGAAGAGTACTGGGCCTAAGATGGAATCTTGTGGTACCCCATGGCTTACTTCTCTCCATGAAGACATAGACCCATTAAGGACTACTCGTTGAGTACGGTTTGTCAGCCAGTTACAAATCCATCTGGTGGTGATGCTATCTATCCCACTTTTTTCTAGCTTACCAAGAAGTAGGTTGTGGTCTACTTTGTCGAATGCCTTGCTGAAGTCTAAGTATATTATGTCCACAGTATTTCACTGGTCTACTAATTTAGTCACTATGTTGAAGAATGAAATAAGATTGGTTTGGCATGATCTGTTTTTAACAAACCCGTGCTGACTGCTACTGTGTTTTCCTGAAAATAAGACCAGGGACTTATTTTCTTTTAACCCCTGAAAAAATGGCTAGGACTTCTTTTTGGGGGTGTCTTAATTTTTTTTGAGGTGCAGGAGGCGGCGAGCGTGGTCACTTCATGGCTGCTTGGCCCCTTAATCAGTGCCCGCAGATCAGCTGAGCCAGGGTGGGCCGGGAGTTCTGTCTCTCCGCTTACAATAGAAGCAAAGTGCAGCCTGTCCCTTTCAAGCGATCAATGGAGCCTTTCTGGCAATCAGCAGGAAAATGGGGAGGTTGACTGGGCACGTGGCCGATTGCCAAAAAGCCCAGCACAGACACTTGTTGGCAATCGGCAGGAAAATCCCCCTCCCCATTTTCCTGCCGACCGCCAGAAAGGCTCCATCCCAAGCCTTCAGCGTTGCAATCCTGGGATGTGCGTCTGTTCTGGGCTTCAGAAAAGGATGATAGGCAGGAAAATCCCCTTCCCCACTTTCTCAAGCAACATTTGATCACTTGAAAGGGACAAGCTGCGCTTTGCTTCCATTGTAAGCACGCACTTCCCACAATCTTCCAGAATTGCCTGCCGATCACCTTTTTCTCAAGCAGAAGCAGCCGGGTAGAGGCGGGGGGGGAGCTGATTCTGATTGGCCACATGACTTTCTGCCTCATCGTAGCAGCAGCCTGAGCAACACCAGAACTCCAGGCCTGGCGGAGCACAAACTGTGGTTGCTGCCTGCTCCAGAGCCACAAGATGAGCTGTAGAAGAGAGGGGTCCTCGGCTACGAGGTTGCCTGGCGCCATGGGCAGGGCTGGGGCTGGCAAGAGTGCACCAGAAACATCTCCAGGTGTCCAGAGAGACAGAACTCCTGGCCCTCACTGGCTCAGCTGATCCGTGGGCTGTGATTAAGGGGCTGAGGAGCCATGAGGTGACCAGGGAAGGGAAGGGCTGCCTCCTATACTGGCCACACCCACCCCCTTCACTAGGGTTTCTGTTTGGGGTAGGGCTTATATTAGGCCCACCTCAAAAAATCAGGCTAGGACTTATTTTCGGGGTAGGTCATATTTTCGGGGAAACATGGTAGTTATTACTTTACTTGTTTCTAGATGTTGGCAGATCTGTTTTTTTATTATCTTTTCCAGTATCTTCCCAGTTATTGATGGTAGGCTGATTGGTCTGTAGATTCCTGGGTCTGTTTTCTTTTTTCTTTTTACTGGCTGAATGGGAGTTCTCCCAAGATGTGCTTTGGGCTACCTCCTGAGGGATGCATCAGATCTTGAGAAGAAGTGGTTTTTCTGCTTCTCCATGCCAGGGAGAACATGAATATGCTTCTGTTTTTCAAACTGGAGCTGTGTCTCAAAATTGAAGTTTACTGGCTAATGGGAGTTCTCCCAAGATATGCCTTGGGCTAACTCCTCAGGGAAGCATCAGATCTTGAAAAGATTTTTCTGCTTCTCTAGGCCAGGGAGAACATGAATATGCATCTTTTTTCTTATTGGAGATTTATGTCAAAATTGAAGTTTACTGGCTGAATGGGAGTTCTCCCACCAATTGCAAGTTATGCCTTGGGCTAACTCCACTGGATGATAGGCATAGTTTTCAAGGTAATCTGCAAATTTGGTAAGTTCCCCTTCTATTCCCACATCTAAGTCATTTATGAAGATATTGAAGACTATGGGCCTAGGATGGAACCTTGTGGTACCCCACTGTTTACTTCTCTCCATGTAGACATAGACCCATTAAGGACTACTCATTGAGTACAGTTTGTCAGCCAGTTACGAATCCATCTGGTGGTGATGCTATCTATCCCACTTTTTTCTAGCTTACCAAGAAGTTTGTTGTGGTCTACTTTGTCGAATGCCTTGCTGAAGTCTAAGTATATTATGTTCACAGTGGCCAGAGGGGGCGCCAGACACACCAAAGCACAGCGGAGGTGAATTGAGCTGGATGAGTGGAAGTGCCTGGGTTGGGCTGATGGCCATGGTGAAAGACAGAGTGAGAGACCTTGAGATGTCAGGGCAGTAACTGAGAGCCAGGAGGAATCTTATTGCCTGGAGAAAGGGACAGTGGGACTTAGACTCCAGTGGCTCCTACAGAGCTACATAAACATACAATTTATCATAATTTTTTAAAATTCATTTTGATTATTTGCAATGGTGAGTCTGTCTGCAGCCGTTTACAGTATGAATGCTACAGCACTCAAGGACTGTAGTATTCTTACAGTAAAACTTCCATTTTCTCAAGATCCCACTTTCTCAAAAGCTACCTTTCAACAATTTACTAATAAACCATCCCTGCTTTCTACTTCTCTTTCTCCTTTCTCCCTTAAAATAATTTCTTCATAGTTATAAATTTATATGTATAGAAAATCGCATTTCAGATTTCCCAAAAACGGTATGCTTCATTGCATGTTTCGGTTTTCAAAGGCACAGTACTCAAAATATGTCCTTTGGCGCCACCTAATGGACTGAGTAATTCTTGGGGAGAGTCCCAGAACTTCATGTTATGTGTGTGTTGGTTCTTTTCATCAATAAACAGAATCATTCTTTCCAATCAGCCTCTATTTTATTCCCGGCTTGGAACTGGACCTGGATTTTTTCTTCCAACAACTATAAACAATAAAAAGAAAAAAAATTAAGACAGTTTGAATCACCAATGTTTTATGCCACCTAGATTGTTTCCACCGAAACAAATATTTCTCAGTTCTATGTGGCAAACAACAAACATTATAACTGAACCCACTTAAGTCAAAAAAGTAAAGGTGAAAGTTTTCCCTGTCTGTTGGAAGAAATATCCGTCTGGTTCAGTTCGAAGTGAGGAGAAAGACACTGGAAACATGGAGGCTGTTTGGAAAGAGGGTTTATTAATGAACAGGACCACATGGGTTTGAGGTCCTGGGCAGCTGACCACATGGAGCAGAGAGTGAGAGGTATTTATACCCTCTCTTGGGCTTTGAACTTGAGCTTCCTATTCCTGTGCAAGAATACGTATTCTATTGGCTGCTGTCAGACTCCCATGGGGCTATGCAGGGGTAATAGCTGAGGTTGTCTGAAATAAGTTTGGTTGAACCTTGCTGGGTGATGCAATGTCCTTAGGAAATTTTGAAATGCAGTGAGCCCTGCTGCTAGATGGGTAGAGGGCTAATCCTATTATGTCCTGAGGGGCCATATCTTTTTTTTTTTAATAATTTTTATTAGTTTTCCAACGTTAAAAAAAACCACAAATACAAAATACAAATACAAAAAAGAAAAAAGATTAAGTACTCTATACAGTAAATTTTACAGTTTTTCATGTCAAAACGTATATACTATTTTCATGCTTCACCATTTGACTTGGTACTTATTATGCCATTAACAACTTAAACTATAATTTTGTATATACATAAATATGTTGTCATTCCGGTTTTGATTTTTTCCGTTTTTTACTTTGATTCCTAATTTCTAGCCAATTATAAAATCTATTCCAAATTCTATAATAGTCCGATTCCTCTTTTTCTTTTAGTTCCATCGTTATCCTATCCATTTCAGCACATTCTAAAATCTTATTGATTACCATTTCATCCGGGGGAACCTTTTTTTGCTTCCCGTGTTGTGCAAAGGTAATTCTGGCAGCAGTTAGTATGTGAAATATTGCTTGTCTTTTTCCATTTTTAAATCTAATATTCCCAATAAATACAGTTCTGGTTTCATTTGAATTTTATAGTCCATAATTCCTTCCAAACATTCCCTAATGTTTTGCCAGTATTTCTTTGCTTGTGGACAAGTCCACCACATGTGGTAATATGTTCCAGATTTGTGACTACATTTCCAACATTCCAGGGACAGATTTGGAAACATCTTGGCCAATCTCGCTGGTGGTAAATGCCATCGGTAAAACATTTTATATAAATTTTCCTTATAGGCCACTGCCATTGTAAGTTTATAATTAATTTCCCACAATTTATCCCATTGGTCCAATTCAATGTTATGTCCAAAATTTCTCGCCCAACTAATCATTGTTTCCTTAACTGTTTCTTCTTTATTTATATAAAATATTTATAATTTATATATTTTTGTAATCATTTTTTTGTCCGGTCCATGTAGTATTTTATCTAATTCCGATTGTTTTTCTTGGATGCAGTACTGCATTCTAACCACTGCACCACCACGGCTCTCATATCCTCAAAATTGGAGACCATAATTGGAAAGCAGCAGTTAAAATGTGGCTGTGTGTGCCCAATTCTGAAAGTTGTTGCTATTTCATGGAAATAGAGAAATTGGGGAGGGGGGGGCTGCACTTAAAT
>QLTV01014916.1:6400079-6413113 GCA_003457575.1 Thermophis baileyi | reverse complement strand
CCCTCCCCCCCTCTCTCTCTCTCTCTCTCTCTCTCTCTCTCTCTCTCTCTCTCTCTCTCTCTCTCTCTCTCTCTCTCTCTCTCACACACACACACACACACACACACACATACACACAGAGGGAAAGAGAGAGAGAGAGAGAGAGAGTTCTATAGGGTGATCTGATCATTATGATTTTTACCAAGGAAAATGCCTGTGCTTGTTCAAAATAAAACTGGTTGTTCCTTGGGCAGAAATGAGAGATATCAACTGCATTACCAATATGAGTAATACATGCATTTGAGAGAAGGTTATTTAACTGAAGTTGCTACTTCCAAATTGTTCTGAACTGCTTCCATGTGGGTTTGAAGCTTGGGGTAATTGATAGACCCAATGCAAAAAAGGAAAAATGGGAATGGAAAATTTAGCTAAGGAAAAACAATGAAAGGAAAGTACAGAACAGAACTGAAAATAAAAAGAAAATAAGCATATTAAAGCTCAACCTCAGCAATTACTTCTAGTGCCCAAGCTATTTTAAAGGAGTGGTATTGTTGAGGTTGTGTAAAGTGCATAAGTTTTTCCCCTAAACAGAAATAGTAAATAAAACTATATTTCAGAGCAAAGCATTTCTTCTGGCCTTAGTTTCTCTTTAGTTGAATCTTACAGCAACCTTGTTTTGCATAAGGGTTTAAAAAGTTACGTAAGCTCTTTGAACAATCAAAAGCTGATTTTGAGCTTTTATTATCAACTGGAATCTACTTAAGATTGTAGTAGGTTATATTATTGTAATTATTATTATTATATGGTTAATCTTCAATTTGATTCACAGTGAGGAACTGGTAAAAACTTAACAGTTCAAGTCCTAACCAAGGACCTAAGAGCTGTTAAGGTAGCCTCCTCCTCCTCCTCCTCCTCCTCCTCCTCCTCCTCTTCCTCCTCCTTCTTCTTCCTCTTCCTCTTCTTCTTTTCTTCTTTTCTCCTCCTCCTCCTCCTCCTCCTCCTCCTCCTCCTCCTCCTCCTTTGTTTTCTTCTTTGCTCTAAAAGCATAAGACTAGCATAAAGCGGCGCTAAGAAGAAATGCCTATTTTGATTTTTTGCAAGCCTTTCCTCTCCAGCCAGCATTAATCGATGCAATTTCTTAGCACCACCAGCTCTAGCTTTACATTAGTCTTAGGCTGACGGCGCTAAGAAGAAATCATAATGATTTACGCTGGCTGGAGAGGAAAGGCTTTCAGGGGAATCAAAATAAGCACAATTTCTTCTTAGCTCCAGCAGCGCTGGCTTTATGTTAGTCTTACGCTGGTAGAACAAAGAAAAAAATCCCACTTTTTTTTGCTTCCATGGCAATCCTTTCCTCCCCAGCCAGGGTAAGTCACTGCCAATTTACGCTGGCTGTGGAGGAAAGGCTTGCAAGGAATCAAAAGAGGTGCAACTTCTTAGTGCCACTAGTGCAAAGCTACCGCTGGGGGAGCTAAGAAGAAATCATAGTGGTTTATGCTGATTGGAGAGGAAAGAATTGCAATGGAAGCCAAAGTGACCGAATTGTGTCACGTGGCCCCGCAAAGGAGCGGCTTTCTTTACCCTGAGTTCTTGAACTCGTCAAAAGGTAAGTAAGTGAATAGTGACGGAGTGGGGGTGGGGAGGGGTACGTGGAACTCAGTATGTTGGCAAAGCAGGCCCAGTGCCTCTGAAGATCTGGCTGGGCACGATGGAAGGGAGATGCGTGGGTGTGCTGCAGCGGTCGGTCATGAAGGCGAATGACCACGGGGTCATTCTGCAAAATTTGTAACTTTGAAACAGATCTGCCTTTAGTTTTGGGGTGTGCATTGTAACTTCGAACGTTTGTTAAATGGCCCGTTGTATCTCGAGGATTGCCGGTATTCAGATAAATACTTTATGTGTGATTTTAGTATCTAAGAGGAAATTTTGCTTTGATGTGGATGCTGGATTGTTTGTAGTATTTATAACTTGGCATCTATTTTAGCAGAATCTGAAGAATTGATTGAACAAGAGGCAAAAGAGTTGAAGAAAACAATGGATCTCAGCATTGTTCGTTTACGCTTCAATGCCTATCTTCGTGATAGTAGTGGAAACTTCACTTTAGCATTAAACCCTGTTATTTCCGACCCCATTCATGATAGCAGTAAGTTTAACTTTTGATCCATAGGCACGTTTGACATGGTTTAAGGGTATCTACTATAATGTATATCTGGTTTGGATTTGGCAGGATTGTGCATATACTGTACATTTGTGAGTAGTTTCCAGTATTCATATTTTTACAGTCTTGCTTATAAGGCTGTTGTAAAATATAGACAAAAAGCTAGATCTTGCTATATGCCCAAGTTGTGTTGATTTTTCTGTCTGCCATGAAGATAAAAAGCCTAATATTAACACCTATTTTTGAGAGGAGTTTGCTATCCATCTTGTATGGCTCTGATCCATTTTTGGTCCGGTGAATATTGTAGTTGCTGTGTATTTTCTCCACTGTCATCCCACCTGGAATGGGGAGCTCATGGATTAAATGCAGTCCCATTTTTGTGATCTCTGGAGGCTCCCATTTCATATTTCCAAAATTTGGCAGCAAAACAGTTCAGTGTTTTATATTTTTTGACAATTTAGCAATAGCAATACCAGTAGCACTTAGACTTATATACCGCTTCACAGTGCTTTTACAGCCCTCTCTAAGCGGCTTACAGAGTCAGCATATTGCCCCCAACAATCTGGGTCCTCCTTTTACCAACCTTGGAAGGTTGACTCAACCTTGAGCCGGTGAGAATTGAACTGCTGGCAGCCAGTAGAATTAGCCTGCAATACTGCATTATAACCACTGCACCACCATGGTTAAGATATTTAAGATATAAAATGCATATAACTACCAGAAGGTATTTTTATAGCCCTCTGATTCCTACAAAATAGAGGCAGAATTTTCAGTCTTGTCCAGTGATATCACTGATACGAATCCTAGAGCTTTCAAGTGGTAGTACAGGTAGTCTCCGGTTAACTATAATAATTGAGACCGGGAATTCCATCACTAAGTGACACAGTTGTAAAGTGCAATGAGAAGCAATAGGACGTCTTCATCAGGAAAAAAGAGGATGCCTTGTAGTTCCTCTCTTTTTTTCCCAGTCAGGTATTGCAGAGTTTCTTTGCTAGAAGGAAATTAAAACTCTGTAACTTCCCTTTTTCTTCTTTTTAAATGAAGTATATTTGCAAGTTTAGTCATCTTGCATCTGTTTGCTTGAGTAGCCACATCTGCTGAAATGCAGTTTGAGAAGTCCATGTCTGGAATTAGTATATCCCCAAAGATAAAAGGTTCTTGATTTGTTCCATCTCTTTTGAGGAATATTTGTATGCTGGAAAATAAATAATGCCACAAATGATGGCTTGTGATCATAAATCTTTTTCTTTCAGGCCCTTAAATGAAAAGTTCCTCTACCCTGATCTTCATATCAGAGTTCTGACAGAAGAGTTTCATATTTCTTCATATTTAATATTTAACTTTTTTGGAATCAGTAGAATTTTCTTGCTTCCTTCTGAATGTCTCCAGAACCTACCACAAATTGAAATATCAACCTTTCTGCTAATGTTCTATATCCGTGATGGCGAACCTATGGCATGCGTAGGTTCTGGTGTGCCTGCAGAGCCCTCTCTGCGGGCACGCCAGCCATTGCCCCAGCCCAGCTCCACCGCATATGCACACGCGCCTCCTGCCAGCCAGCTGATGTTCGGGTCTCTGCCGCGCATGCGCGGGGGGCGGGGCACATGCAGGGGATGTGCACGGGGTGCGGGGTGCATGTGCGAGGGGCACTCGCATTGCATTTGGGGGGTTCACGTGTGTGCGCACGCGCCCTCCCCACGCCCTGTTTTGGGCCTGGAAGGCCTCCTGCACTAACCTGGAAGCCAAAAATGGGCAGGGGGGGAGCAGGGCGCATGCGTGGGGGGCGCTCGCATTGCATTTTGGGGTTTTGCGCGCAGGCGCTTTGGGCACTCGGCACCAAAAAGGTTCGCCATCACTGTTCTAGATTCTTCACTGTTTATTAAAATTAGCCTAAATTGCAAGCCTTATGATTGACTCCCTTACGTTTTCATAGTGTACAATTGTTCCAGAAACAATTTTATACATCTCTGGATTTTTTTTTTTTATTCTACAGAGTCTCCTGGAGCTTCCAACCTAAAAATATCTCGGATGGATAAGACCGCAGGCTCCGTGAGAGGTGGAGATGAAGTATATTTGCTGTGTGATAAAGTCCAGAAAGGTAAGTACCATATCTAATCATGCTTATTTTTGGCATTGTTCTTTCACTTCTAAAATTGATACAAAATTTTTATTTTTAGAAACGTGCATTTGATTTCTTTTGTCCTTGAGAATGAAATCCATTTCCAAAATGTATTAGGCTTCAATAAAATATTTTTTTTAGTAGAATTTGGGATTCCCCCCTTCCAGATTTTAAGACTAGATGATTTTACTTTTTTCATAGCAGTTTATCTTGGTCTGGAATAGTAATTAGCATGAACCAATTGTCTACTTTTTATTAATAAGCATAATCCCAAATTTATCATATAATATAAAATAAATGAGAAAAGCGGATTGAAGTTTACAACTATGATAGAATAAAATAACTCTGCTAAATATATAAAACCAATGAATATAAACTATAATATAATAAAATAGTAAGCCAGAGTAACAAGGCCAGCAAGAGGTATGGTATACAGATTCAGTTAAAAGCAGGTGTATAAGGCAATTTTACCAAGGGACTCAAGATTTATACTTTCTGGGCAATCTCAAAAGCTACCCCATTTAAAACACATTGTGATAATCCAGCCTGGACATTACCAGTTCAAGTATTGCAGTGGTACCTTGGTACTCATCCTTAATTGGTTCCAGGAGGCGTGATGAGGACTAAAAATGACGAGTACCAAAAGACCACGTGACTTACCCTTTGTTTCAGCTGGGAAGGATTTCCTATCTGTTCCTTTTACTATGTCAGTGACCTTCTCACTATGGCCAACTTCCTGTCCGCCCTCTGTGGCTGTATTCTTCCTATCGCATCACGTTGATTACCACAAAAACGACAACATTTTTTTGCTTCAAAAAGTGTCAAGTATGACATTCAATGAGTTTCGAAGCTGTTGAGTACCGGGGTACCACTGCAATTTGACAAATGGTTCCTTGCTATCGACAATCATTGTTACCAAATGAGCTGGTGCAGGGAGAAAACAGTTCTTGTAGTGTAAGATACCGTATTTTTCGTAGTATAAGACGCTCCGGAGTATAAGACGCACTTAGCTTTTGGGGAGGAAAACAAGAAAAAAAATCTGCCTCTGCCTCCCAGCAATTTGCCTCCCAGCAAACAGCAAACAGCAAACAGTACAGATGATATACACTGTTTGCTGTGTATTTCTGTGCATGTGTGCCTGACCCATAGAAATAGCAAAGAATTGGAGAAATGTACATTATGGCAGTATATTAATGGTAGAAAGTTTTCTTAAATGTAGTCACATTAACTCCTCCCAATTATTACTCCTCCCTTCAGATCAAGCATTTATTTTAAAAAGCTTCTTCATTTTGTTAAGTTGTCTAGAACAATAATAAAGCAGTCTTTAAAAAATAAGTCTAATAATTTGAACATTCTATAGGCATTTATAGTTACTGACTTACCTCCTTGCAGCAAACAACAAACAGCCAGTTTCAGCAGTGATTAGCACAAGAAAATAAAATTCTGCCTCTGCCTCTGCCTCCCAGCAATTTGCCTCCTTCCAGTTAGTTTCACTTTCAGTTTTAGCACACCCGCCTGCCTGCAGCCTGAATCAGCTGATGTTCGGGAAGCTGATAATCAGTTGCTTGTGCTAATCAGGCTCTGCGCTGTTTGCTGCAAGGAGGTAAATTGCTTGGAGGCAGAGGCCAAAGGGTGGGGGTGGCTGGGTGGGGCTACATTCGGTGTATAAGACGCACCCAAGTTTTCACCCTCTTTTGGGGGGTAAAAAGGTGCGTCTTATACTCCGAAAAATATGGTACTTGTATCAGTTTGAAAAAGAAGTTCCTCAGATTGCACATTTGCTTCATCAGAGGAGGAGGTACAATCTCATCTAGATTGTCATCAATGTCCTTAAATTACTGTAGAAGATAATGACATGTCTTGCGTTGCTTTTGACTTATCAAAACTTGATAAGATTTGGCTCATTTTTTGCCGTCATCTAGTCTACATTTCTCTTAACTTGCATGATATGGAGAAACACTATGAGAAGTCGTTAACTGCCTGATAGCATCTCACCCAATAGCTCTTAAATTTTGTATGATCGACAATATATCATAAATTTACCAATGTCGTAATATAATAGTAAATGGGACAAAGCGGGGTTGGAATAAGTACTGATAGTCCAATGTTGCCGTTTTTTGCCTTCTCTGTTAGATGATATTGAGGTGCGTTTTTATGAAGATGATGAGAATGGTTGGCAGGCCTTTGGAGATTTCTCCCCCACAGATGTGCATAAACAGGTATTGATTGACTCAATCATGAGAGCCAGTTTGAGTGGTAGACTAAAGACATAAAAAAAATCTGTAGTTTGATTCTGTAGAGCAACGGTTACCAACTGGTGGTCCGCGAGAAAATTTTGGTGGTCCGCAGAAAAATTATTTGCATTTTTTATATTGCACTAAATCAGGAGTCCTCAAACTACGGCCCCCGGGCCAGATACGTACAATGAACGCTTGTGTTGCTGCAGAGAGTCTCCCCCTTTGGGGTCTTTTTGTGCGGGTTGGATGGGGGCAGAAATTCCGACTCGGGGTCTGCTTCGGCCTCCTGGTGCGGGGCTTTTGGCGAAGGCTGGAGGGGGGAAGTGCCGCTGGTAGCGATTCCCCTCCCCCCCCCAAATCATCAGGTTTAAGTAAGCCATGGTTTATATCAGCGGTCACCAACTGGTGGTCCGTGGACCACTGGTGGTCCTCGAGAAAATTTTGGTGGTCCGCAGAAAAATTATTTGCATTTTTAATAGTGCACTAAATCAGGGGTCCTGCTTCTCGGTCAGATTTGATTTGAACTGAGCCAGCTGTTTTGCCAACTCTTTCTCATGGTGGCTGCTTAGCTCCAAAAACTGCTTCCTGTTGGGGCCCTAAGGAGCCCGAGCGGGCAGGCGAGGAGTGGCTGGGAGGGGAGGGACGAGTAGAGGCCAGCAAGTGACATCAAGTTGGCCACGCCCACCCAGTCACATGACCACCTAGCCACGCCCACCCAGCCGGTCATTAGGCAGATCATATTAGTGGTCCTCAGGATTTAAAATTATGAATTTAGTGGTCCCTGAGGTCCAAAAGGTTGGTAACCCCTGCTGTAGAGTACCTTTTTGTATTGCAGTAGCTCAAAGACATTTTATTTTATCACATTCTAATCCTTATAAATATGAAGGCCAACATCCAATGGGGGAGCAAAGGATTTTAGAAACGAACCACTGGCTTAAACACTGGTATCATCAACAGAACTTCAGCTTCCTAGACCATGGTCTGCATTACCTACATGAAGGGCTCCTGGCAAGGGATGGAATGAACCTCACAAGAACTGGAAAGAATATATTAGGGAAACAACTGGCTCATCTTATCAAAAGGGCTTTAAACTAAAATTGAGGAGGGAGGGGACCAATCTTCATGACCTTTAGAACCTAATTGCAAGCAAAAACCACTAGATAACCAATTGCATAAGGAGGAAGGGAGTAGAGAGAAAAAAGAAATAATTTAAAAAAAAACATAATGAAGTAGAGAATGATGGAAAGGATGGAAATCCCAGTTACAAAGTAGGAGATATAAAAAACATACCGAAGACCCATAAAAGACTAAAATAACACTAACGCTCAAACTTTAGGGAACAAACAGGGTGAACTTGAAGTATTAGTACATGAAGGCAGATATGATATAGTTGCCATTACTGAAACTTGGTGGGATGAAACTCATGACTGGAATGTACTGATGGAAGGATACAAACTATTCAAAAGAAACAGACCTAAGAAAAGAGAAGGTGGAGTTGCTTTAGAGATCACTACATCTCTACATAAATACACAAAACCAAGGATGAAAATCTCCTAGAATCCATGTGGGTCAATATAAAAGGGGGGGAAATGACATTGCTATAAGCGTATACTACAGGCCATCCAACCAAGCAGAAGAATTAGATGAACTCTTTGCTAATCAATTTACAAATGTATGTAGGAAACATACCACAGTAGTAATGGGAAACTTTAACTACCGTGATATCAACTGGGAGACAAACTCTGGAGCAAGTGGGAGATCGAACAGATTCCTAACCAACTTAACTGACAACTTTGTCATCCCAAAGGTAGAGGAGGGAACTAGAGGAAAAGCTATACTGGACCTAATTCTTACTAATAGAGAGAAGTGATAGAGGGAGTTGAAGTTGCTGGAACCTTGGGCAAGAATGACCATGTCCTACTGGAATTCAATAGAATGCAAACACAAGCAATAGAATACAATCCAACCAGTGTCTTAAACTTTAAAAGAGCTGATTTTAAGAAACTCAGAGAGAGCCTAAGCAAAATTTCATGGATAAAAATCCTAAAGGGGAAAACAACTCAAGAACCGTGGGAAACACTGAAACAACATGATCATAAAAGCCCAGTTCAACACAATACCACTGAAAAAGAAAAAGAAGAAATCCAAGAAGAAACCAGCATGGTTGCAGAAAGAACTCTGATAAACTGAAAGACAAAAAGGATAAGTAGAAAAAATAGAAAGAGGGACACATAACTAAGGCAGAATATCAACAGATAGCCCTAATATACACAAATAACCCTCTGGGGGAAAAAATCTGACCAACTCTTTCAGTGCCCTGCCAGATTCACAATAAGCTGATATCCAAAGATTGGATGATTTGACATAAATTCTAGTGGCAACCCGTAAAGCAGTTTACATGTTTAATTGATCTGATTTCACCGACTATCCAAGACAACTGCCAGCACTTTGAGAAAACATTTGTCAGCATAGCAGCCTACTCCTCTGATGTGGGGAGTCCAGATCTCCATACCATCAATATAGAGGAGCAGATTCAATTCCCTCCACTCTGCCCCCTGTCGAAGCACTACAACATGCAGAAACGTCCTAGAATAATAAGCCTACATGAAGACTACATGTTGACTGCACTTGGTCAGCCAATTACGATGGTGGTGATGCTGTCTATGATGCAGTTTTTATCTTACCAAGAACTATGCTGTGGTCTACTTTGTCAAATGCCTTACTGAAGTTCAAGTGTACTTTGTTCATAGCATTTCTGTCAGGTCCCATAGATCCCTATCGGGACGCTGCTATTCTGGTGGGGAGGGCCTGGATGCATTCCTCACTTTATAACCCTTTTCCTTTTGCATGCCTATCCTGTACTTTGATTTCCTGGGAATGTAAGGGAGGAGGGAATGGCTAGAGGGCCATCTGTTTTATATCAGCACTGGAGCCTCCCGATGCCTGAGAACAAATTCTTATCACCTTCTTAGTCCAAGGTTCTCAAAACCACTTCGCACCTGCTGACTGGCTTGCCTTGCACCGGACTGAGGGGAGGGGTTTCTATCTTTTTTAACCTAACGGATATGTGCAGGAATCCTCAGATCCTGCCTTCTCTGTCTTGCTATCACTTTCTCCCAAAAAAAAGTTTCCTTTTGAAATGCCAACCGTTTCGAGAGTTCTGCTTCCTTGAGGAGAGAGGAGAGGCAAGTCCTTACAATTTCATTGGTCCACTAATTTATTCACTTTGTCGAAGAATGCAATAAGATTTGTCTGGCACGATATGTTTTCGACAATCATATTGGTCATATTTCTTGGTTAAGAAAGACAGAAAAAAAAATATTAAAACAAAGGAATTGGCATGCCGACCTGATTTAAAGCATGGGATGCTTTGAAGATGCCTGAAAATTAGCCAGTTTGAAGGGCTACCTGGTAAATGCAACCCATTTTATAGTTCCTAAGCAATGTTTCTCTTTTCATTTCTTTTACTTCTTCCCCTAATTTCCATCAGTTTTGCTCTCTGCTTCCCCCTCCCTCCCCCTTTCTCTTACTTAATATCATCCTGCATCCTTCTCTATCCTCTCTTCTTGTTTTCTACTTTTCTTCTGGAATGATGGAAGATTTTTACTTATACCATTCATAGTGGTTTGCGTATGTGAGAGAATAAATATATATGCTATGGGATTTGTCAGTTTACAAGTTGAATACATCTTCCTCAAAATTTGATCAGCATCCTGTGAGCTATTAGTTCCATTTTTGAATTTGAATTTTTAACTGCTTGTCTTCATTTGTTGTATTTGTAAATAATGCAAGTTTAAATGTGTTACTTGTATGGCCTTTTTAATTTTAATTATATTGTGATGCTTTATTATATTATTTATAGATTGTAAAATGTTGAGAGTTTTCTCAGATGCAGGAGGCATAAATCTAATAACTGAATAAAAAATAAAATGTAGATTATTAATTTTATAAATGGATGTTTTGATAATTTTATTTAATTCAGTTCAGTTAAAGTGAAGGAGGTCCTGAAGCTGGTCATTTTTTGAGGCATGGCTTCTGGCATTTACAGATAAATACATGAAAATCCATGTACATACAGTATTTTTCGGAGTATAAGATGCACCGGAGTATAAGACGCACCTTAGTTTTTGGGGAGGAAAATAGGGGGGGAAATCTGCCTACCAGGTATTCATCTGGCTAGCGTCCTTAGTCTGGTCAGCTTCAGCACATTATTTTATCCCCTGGTTAGGGCTTAAAAAAACCTTCTTCGGAGGGAATAGCAATAAAAAAAGCCTGCAAAGCTAGGAAGATCGTTAGCGCCTTGTTAGGGCTGGAAAAAAAGCTTCGAAAAAGCTACATTCGGAGTATAAGACGCACCCAAATTTTTAGCCTCTTTTGGGGGGAAAAAGGTGCGTCTTATATTCCGAAAAATACGGTATGTGTCATATGAATATATTTATTAGATCTAGAATTTCTGGGATTTGTTTAACTTGTGTTTTACAGTCCTCCTGGATTAATAAGACTTACCAAGCATTTGTTCAGTGACCATTTGAAATTATGAGTGCTGAAAAAATAATGTTACAGCCCATTTATGACCATTTATGCAGTAGAACTTTTAGGGAGGTAACAGAATAACAGAGTTGGAAGGGACCTTGGAGGTCTTCTAGTCCAACCCCCTGTTCAGGTAGGAAACCCCATACCATTTCAGACAAATCTCTTCTTAAAAACTTCCAGTGTTGGAGCATCCACTTCTGAGGGCAAGTCATTCCATTGATTACTAGTTCTAATTGTCAGGAAATTTCTCCTTAGTTCTAGGTTGCTTCTCTCCTTGATTAGTTTCCATCCAACCTTTTCAGTGACGTGATCACCAGTACAGGCAATATGCATTTTCTGTGCCTAACTTGTGTTTTTTAAAATTTTCCCCCCTTGCAGAGAGATTGGAGAGAAAGGGATTGTGAGAGAATAAGCTGTTTGATCGTCTACACATTGAAAGCAGTATGAGTGCACTGGCAGTCCAGGGTTGTGAACTGTGGGCGCATTATGCAAACAGCTTACAGTATATTTGCAGCCTCCTAATTGTGGAGCAGAGGGATTGGAGAGAAAAAGGTTCAAAAGAGTAACCTATTTCTATTGTACTCTTGGCTCACAGCCTGGACTTTGGTGTGATTGCATCGCTTAAGCTGCGTACCAGACAATAAGCAGGCACTGGGATGTTCCAAAGAGTGAAGAAGTATATAGGCAGCAAACAAAAGCAATAGGTGTGAAACTGAGCAGTCTTGTCTCTTTCCAGCTGAAAAGCACAGTTGCTGTCATGTGATTTCCCACTTAGTGACCGCTTTGCTTAGTGGCAGAGTTGTTGGTCCCAATTAAAGATAGTTATGTCAGGACTATCTGTAAACTGATTTCTTTTTGTCTTTATTATTGCACGTAGGAAAAAAAAGGTGAACAGTTGAAGAGTTTATGTGCTGCCAGGGTATGTGAGGTATGTGAATGCACTAAACCCATGTCTTGTGTCCTTGCAGTATGCCATTGTCTTCCGTACTCCGCCTTATCACAAGACAAAAATAGATCGTCCAGTCACTGTGTTCCTTCAGCTGAAGCGCAAGCGAGGGGGTGATGTGAGTGACTCCAAGCAGTTTACATACTACCCAGTGGTAGAAGGTACAGGGCACTCCATGTGATGTGCTACTTTTGGTGTTTTAACAGGGTGGCAGGGCACGTCACTGATTATTCTTCTGTATCTTTGGCTGCAGATAAGGAAGAAGTAGAAAGGAAGCGTAAGAAGATCTTACCCCAGTTCCCCCAGCACTTTGGTGGCGGTGCGCCTATGGGTGGCGCTGGTGGTGGAGGCAGTGGATTTGGTTCTAATGGAGGTAAATGTTAACACTTGATAGGACTTCGTGGGTTTTACTTTTTTAATAGTCTGCTGCAATTTCACTTGAAATCAAAGGCTTTTTATTGTAGCTGTGCAAAACACTCATGATGATCAAACCATTTTGCACTTGAAACACTCTTTTTAACCTTGAACCTTTACAAAAGCGTTCTCATACTCTTCTGCTTTTCTGGTGTGCTCTAAACTTGTGAAGTTGGAGCAACCTTGAAATGTCCCATTCAATCAACTTGAATTTTTTTTTTCCACACCTCTACTTTTAATGTTAAACTATTCAGTTGTTTCTAGTGTGTTACAATACTGAAAAATTTTCTTTAAAATACAACATACAAATACCAACTGTCTAATTTTGGTTGTTGAGTGGGGAAAGCATAATTTTTGAGATAGCTTCTCAGATCATCCACTTCCTTTTGAATAGTTTGTTAATGAGAACGTTGGATGTGGGTCATTCCATGTCAAGTGGTCTGATTTCACGGATTTTGATGAAATTTGGTGTGAACATGCACACACATACCCAGTGAACATTGATAAAGTGTTATGTTTGCTGATGCAATACTTGTGGAGATATGGTCATTTGTATCACCCCATACCCCCAGCCTTCGACAGTATGACTCTGCGGTTTCAGCAACTTTGAGCCATAATATCTCCGGCAATATTTTGTGGAGAGAAACA